>BMAU01021393.1:0-447112 GCA_019973935.1 Trichonephila clavipes | reverse complement strand
GAGGGTGTCCAGGGTCGAAAGTCTACCATTCTCGTTTGTTCCCGAAAATCGACAAAATCAAAAGAAGCATGATACAAGAATGGTGAACTTTTGACCCCAGATCCCCCTTGAAAAACTCCTGTGTGCACCACTGGTATCAGTAGCGCACAAAGAAATTTTTCAAGGGAAGGAGGGGTGTCCAGGGTCAAAAGTCTACCATTCTCGTTTGTTCCCGAAAATCGACAAAATCAAAAGAAGCATGATACAAGAATGGTGAACTTTCGAACCCAGACCCCCTTTGAAAAACTCCTGTGTGCGCCACTGGTATCAGTAGCGCACAAAGAAATTTTTCAAGGGGAAGGAGGGTGTCCAGGGTCGAAAGTCTACCATTCTCGTTTGTTCCCGAAAATCGACAAAATCAAAAGAAGCATGATATAAGAATGGTGAACTTTCGACCCCAGACCCCCTTGAAAAACTCCTGTGTGCGCCACTGGTATCAGTATAGCGGACAAAGAAATTTTTCAAGGGGAAGGAGGGTGTCCAGGGTCGAAAGTCTACCATTCTTGTGTATCATGCTCCAATACGCTGCCCAACATATTCTTTTGATTTTGCCAATTTTGGTGAACAAAAGTCAGTAAAAAATTAATTACTGAATGAGGATAATCAGCATTAATTAATAAAAATTATTAATAACAAATACTTAATTAAATTTTACGTACTATATACCTAGGATTGTAATCAATCGAGAGAAAAAATCAAGGACTTTGAGGGGGGGATCTGTACCCGAAGACCCCCTTCCCCACTCTTGTGTGCGCCACTGAAAGGTATAAATATTATATTTATGTTATTGCTATACTAAAATCAATATAAATGTATGTGATTTTAAACTTGTAATTTAATCTATATATATATAACTCAAACTCAGTGGCGCAACAGCCCATGAGGGCCAGGGCCTGCTGTGCCCCTCCCAGTATCATTGGGTGTTGAGGTGCATGAGCAAATGTTCCAATCAGGTGGCCAGTCTGAAGCGAGACCCTCAGTGTTTAAATCCTCACAAGCAAGCTTGGTACTCCTTTATCGATCCACTGCTAAGGATAAAAGGCTGAGTTGACCTTGATGTATATATGTATGCAGCATAAAATATATCATGTCTGTTACTATGGGTGCTGTCATTCATAATTAAAAGTAATGTAAAGAAATTATTATTTGCGTATTTGTTTGAAAAATATTTAGCTTTATTTTTATAGATAAGAATTTGTCTAAGAAGAAAATTGACACAATTCTTTGTTGATTTTCTACATGGATTCGAAATATTTTTCATATGAGGTAAGATTTTTTTTTTTACTTAGATGTGTGTAGAACAAAAACAGGAGAGCAGAGAGTGCATGCAATTTCTCTGTTTAAACAATTAAATCTCTCCAGCAATGGCATTCAGTAATTTACAAAACAGCTGTCAATTTATCTTCGGAGTTATCTATCAGTTTTTTTCGTAACTACGCAATTGTCCATAATTCTGGAGATATTTGTCAAATAAGGTCTACTACAAATTTATCAATTTCCATTCCCTCAAAAATTGACGAAATTGCTTAGAGCGCCCCTAAGAATTGTGCCGCGTGGTACGCATGTCATAGGTTGCCAACCCGTATTCTATTGTATAAAAGTAAAATTGTATCGTACTGTTTGTTCAGTTAATACAGCAGATTAAAACGTGGAATTTAATTTTTCCATTCCTCTAAAAATCGTTTATTCAGGAAAAATTAAAACTGTTTTGTCTCTACAGCATTTATTCTTAGCAGTGGTCCTCAAACTGTGAACCGCAGAACTCTGGGTACAGTAAAAAGTAAAAAAATTGGAAAGAGAAATTATAATTGTGTATGCAAAATGGATTCACGTCCTCTATGAAATTTGTATACCCACAAGTATCTAAAGCTGATCCCAGACATTAAAACTCAAAAATTTTATTTCTTCATAATTTAACTTTTATTTTGTAATACTTTTTAAATATTTATTGTAATATAATAAGTGAATTTTAAAACTTTTTTTTTTCTTCAACAAAGTAGATTAGGAATATACTATTGTTTACTGTCCCGAGTTCTACAAAGTTATTTAATACTAATTAGTACAATGTTTTGCAACTTTTTACGTTTGTGTGAGAGAGAGGGGGGACACCCTATAATGAAGAACAGCGAAAAATTTATCGACATATCAAAAGATTCGATGTTAAAATTTAAATTTAAGCAAGAACTAAATTTTTGGATGCTAATTTATGCCAAATACACAAGAATCTCTCATACAGCTGTAAACATTTTAATGCCCTTCACAAAAATGTATTAAGTAAAAAATATTTCTCAAAGCGAGTGGCTACAAAAACAAAATATAAAAATGAATTAAAGCAGAATATGACGAAAGACCTGAACAACAACAGTTTATAAAAAATTGCAAACACATATCCCAGTTACGAAATGTAATGCTTGCGTTGACATTTTTGAATCACAAATTAATATTATCAATGAATAAATAACATTAAAGTTACATCATACATTTTTTTAAATAAAAAAAAATTGTCTTTACATATAATATCAAAAACATGTTCATCCACTTTAAATATTTTAAGATATATTCTTCAAAATGTGAAATGAGATTCCCCCAAAACATCTTACTCGATCCAGTGGACCGCCAAGATATTTTGGGGTGACCACCTTCACATGAAACGTTAGACGCGCATACTAAACGAAACACAAGGGGATATCAAGATAATGGAGACACCCGTAAATAAAAGCGACACCGTGAATAAAACTGCAACCCAAATTTGAGAGACGTTTTCAAGAATTTACTAGACTAAAATCAAAAGTTGTACTCATGGGTTACCCAATTGGCAATGATGATGTGAAAAATATAACTTAAAAAACGTTAAAAACTTGAGGAAAACGAAGCATTTTTCTGCTTCAAAAGAACGTAATTTGTAAAAAATAACTTTGGAAATCTAATAAACGAAGAAAGGTATCCTAATTTTTTTTAAAAAAACTGCAATTCACTTAACATTGTTCTTTCGCTTTACCGATCTGTGTGAATCTACATTTTGAACGAAGAATATAACTAAGACAACGTATCATTCCCGTTTTACAGACGACCACTAAGAATCAATGCAGAATTAGCAGTTAGTAATTATATACCGAGGAATTCTAGATTGGGGGGCGGGTAATATGAAGACTACTCATTACACAAGTCTTTCACTGAGGCTATAGCGAACTAATTTTAAGTGAAAATTATTTATTTTTTGATGTATAGTGAATTGTTTGAAAATGTATCATTTGATATTATTAAATTTATGGGTATAATTATTATGTTTGCGTTTTACTTAAAACGTAGTTTTAAAAGAGTAAGTTTTTCCACTGTAGTTATACTAAGCACACATATTCTTTATTTATTATTGTTATAATACAAATACTGTTCAATTATTTTTTTTTTTGCTCATTACACCTACGTAACCAGGTGGACTACAACACCTTGAAAAAATTAAAAGTTGACCGTGGCATGTAAAAGTCTGCCCACCCCTGTCTAAGGGTTCTGGGAGTAGAAAAAGTCCTTACTGAGTCCAGAAATGAGAACTCTTACATGGTCACAAGTTTTCAATGCTGTCCCCTAAAAAAGAAAAAAATGAGCTAACATTTCTTATACCAGTTTTACGTTTGCCCCCCTCCCTCTCTCGCGAGTCCCCTTTCGCTGAAAAGGGAGAATTTTATTGAAAGGAGTACCCCAGAGAGAAATTTATAGCCCATCTTGGGAATCTTTAGACAAATATTTGTGCCAAAAATTCCGCAATAGCCAACTAGATGTCATGCAAGGTGTTAAATTAATTACAGGCTTTCGCCTACAGTGCTACAGTAAGTTTTCTCACGTATCAAAGCTGCTCTGATTTAATACTGAGAAAAAAATTAATGTTATGCGTCAAACCTAATTACTTCTAACTTTATTTTGTATGTGTTTTTTTTTTTTTTTTTTTTGTGTTTACAAAACACATACAAAGCTTTTGAGGAAACATTATGTTAAGATATTAAGCTGAACGACTTGTCGGAATAACAAATGCTGTAAATATTATGCGAAAAAACAAATTTTTAATTTTAAAAAAATATCTTGAATCCGTTTGGTTAACGTGGCGTTTTAATACCAAGTTATATTAAAAAAACAAGTAATATAAAAATTTTTTAACTAATCCTACTTACAAGGACAGGGTACGACTAAGAAAATTCATTTGGGATCGATACTTGGTGTAATAGTAGTACTCTTTTAGGGTGTTCGCCCCTCAATGTAATTACGCCGAATGGTTCGTCAATTCGGAGAAATCAGCCTTCGAAATTCATGCTTAGCTTTTATACAAATAAATTTTAATTTTCCGCAACGAGTTCGTAGCTTGATTGGTAAATCGTATGTTTACTAAGCACGAGGTCAGGGTTCAATTCCACGCAATCAACTATTTTTCCTTCAATTCATTTACTTATTTTTTTAAAATAAATTTATTTACGAAAGGTTCATTAAATATTGAATATTTTCTGTAATTATTTTGTATTTTATAAAGTAAAAAAATTACTGCAATTATATAAATAATTATATTAAATTTTATATAAATATATTTTATATTAAAAAATAAATAATATTTATAATAAAATATATAATGATTAATATATAATAATAAATATATAATAATGCTAAAATAATAATTAATTGATTATAATAAATAGTAATTAATTAATTGCAATAAACAGTAATTAATTAGTTAATTTTAATAAATAATTAATTTATTACTACTAATTTTAATTATTAATAATTTTCATTAATAATTATTTTAAATATTTTTACTAATAATTATTTTAAATATTTTTAATTAATAATTTTAAACATTTTTAATTATTAATAATTTTAAACATTTTTTATTATTAATAATTTTAAATATTTTAATTAATAATAATTTTAAATAATTTTACTAATAAATAATTTAAGTTATATATTTTTTATTATTTTTTTTGCTTTATATAAAATACAAAATAACTTCAAAAAATACCATTTACTATTTTATAAACCTTTCATAAATAAATTTATTTAATAAAAAAAATAATTAAATAAATTGAAAAAAAAAAAGGTGAACATACGGTTTTCTTGAGTTTTTCGTCTGCTCATAAAGCAATCATTTCTTTCTTAACACTTTCATTCAAAAGGTAAAATATCCATTCATCCAGCTTCAAAAAAGA
This sequence comes from Trichonephila clavipes, assembly GCA_019973935.1. NCBI lineage: Eukaryota > Metazoa > Arthropoda > Arachnida > Araneae > Nephilidae > Trichonephila > Trichonephila clavipes. The sequence continues at coordinate 441,887 of BMAU01021393.1, read as the reverse complement.
AAAACGTGGTAAAATGAAAACGATGATAGTTCCATATGCAGAAGCAAGAAGGTCAAGGGTGGAAATGACCACTGTCCGAAATGGGGCGATTTTGTGCTCGACCGGTTTTAGGGTTACCATTTTACTTGGCTAAAACTGGCAGATTTTTCATTTTATAAACTTTATCGCCAAATATCGACAAGAAATGTGACCTCCTAGGATCCATCCAAAAAAATAAAAAAAAAAAGGAGCAGTTTAATTTGTTATGCACGAGGCATTTATGTTTTGACACGTTCGAACAAGACGTGATATTTCCCGTTTAGACAGGCAATAAAATGGATTGCTTGTTTCAATATTCAATAAACTATTTGAATTCCCCCATCACACAATAGATATAAAAAAAGTTTATATACATACATATATATATATATCAGTGGCGCACACAAAAGGGCGGATCCCGGGGGTCCGGACCCCCTCCCAAAGCCCTTGATTTTTTCTCCGATGGATTATAAGTATGGAAGTATATAGTGCCTAAAATTTAATTAAGTATTTGTTATTAATGATTAATTTTATTAATTAATGCTAATTATTTATCCAATAATTAGTTTTTTACTGTGCTTTTTTCCCGAAAATCGCCAAAATCAAAAGGAGCATGATACAAGAATGGTGAACTTTCGACCCCGGACCCCCCTTGAAAAATTCCTGTATGCTCTACTGTTATATATATATATATATATATATATATATATATATATATATATATATATATATATATATATATATATATATATATATATATACAGAGTGTTTTTTTCCCAGGTATAGAAGTTTAAGTTGGCATTACTTCCAAGATGGCGACCGATTTAACAGCTGTCAAGTGATTTATTCTCAGTTTGGTCTGGCAATTCATCATGAATAGAACTCACGCCTCACGTCAAATTGTGCAATTTTATTTCGAAAATAATGGGCGATTTTCATAAGCGAATTTTGTTTAGCGATGAAGCGCACTTCTGGTTGAATGGCTACGTCAACAAACAAAACTGCCGCATTTGGAGTGAAGCTAATCCACAAGTGTATGTCGAAACACCGTTACATCCAGAAAAACTGACTGTTTGGCGCGCTTTATGTGGGCTGGTGGAATCCTTCTTCAAAAACGATGAAGGCCACAACGTTACAGTCCCACACAGGGCAGATTTCTAGACCTCCCCTTTGATTTGTACCCACGCATCAGTGCAACCAATAGAGAGCCTACTTTCACAGTGCCACTGACCAATCACAACAGTGCCATTCAGACTATTCAGGACTTTACCGCCGAAACCGTATGCAAGAAAAACTCAGATTCTGTAGCCACGCCTCCTTGCCACGTTCGACCAACCAATCAGGACACTCACTCCCAGGCAGGCCCACCCACATCAGGCCACATACACTATCTAGATATGGGATGGAGGAACGCTTCGCGTTCCGTTTCCCAGTGACGCCCAGCATCATCATCAACGTTACAGTCAATGGTGATCGGTATAGAGCCATGATTACTAACTTTTTCATTGCTGAATTGAACAATCATGATGTTCAGGAGCTGTGGTTCCAACAAGACGGCGCAACATGTCACACAGCTCGTGCCATAATCGATTTATTGAAAGACACGTTTGGTGACCGCCTAATTTCACGTTTTGGACCTGTCAATTGGCCTCCAAGATCTTGTGATTTAACACCGCTAGACTATTTTCTGTGGGGCTATATAAAGTCATTGGTCTATGCGGACAAGCCACAAACGCTTGACCATTTGGAAGACAACATTCGCCGTGTTATTGCCGATATACGGCTACAAATGTTAGAAAAATTCATCGAAAATTGGACGTCCAGATTGGACTACATCCGAGCCAGCCGTGGCAGTCCTATGCCAGAAATCATATTTAAAATGTAATGCCACAAGATTATCTTTCAAATAAAAAAAATTCATGTCAATCGAATAATACATCGTTGTTTTATTGCAATTTAAAGTTCTATACCTCTAAAAAAAAACACCCTTTATATAATTTGATTTTTTAGAAATATTCTTTTTTAATTAATATTCATTCAAAATATCAATTATGATTGAACAGAAAATAAAAAATGTATTATTTATTAAATTTATTTTACAAATGATGCTCACTGATTTCTGCCCCAAATGTAATTTGAAACAATAAAAACGGTTTAACGACTATACCGGGGTAAATGAAAAACACATACGGTTATAATTCTCTCATAGTATCATTAAGTTTCATTACGCTCTATCACTTTTGGAATCATATTCCCCTTCTCTATAATTCTGAGGAACATATTTCACCAACACTGACTTTTTAAAAGAATAACTGCTCTTTTTTTAAAAAAAAATGTCTTAAAAAAACTAACAAAAAACTGCTTTCTATAAAGTATTTTGCTTTTATATTACTTAAAAAGGAATTTTAAATTAACAACAACCAAAAAATAATGTATGCATTTAATAAGGATGGCATTATAATGTAACTAGCTGCAAGTACCCGGCTTTGCCCGGGTTTAAAATAAGGTTTTCTGTAGAAGCTTACAAAACTGTTTATTTGCATGCAATAAAAGGGTACATTTATCTTAAAGCAATGTGATAGACAACATTTTTGGCAGTTCCATTTGGAGTGTGTACAAAACGATTTTCCACTCTGCCCACTCTAGAGCAGGCCACATACAATTGCCCATGAGAAAAGCATGGTGACTGCAAGTCACCATGCTTGGACCTGAAATCTCTCCCTATTTCTCATAGGCATGACTGTAGCAAAAAATGACAATGCATTCCTATGAATGAAGGAATGGAATGTAGTAAGTAATGTGATATTTGTTGCAGTATTTGCTTGCAGTAAAGTAAATATAACAAAGAAGTATATCAAATTACTTTTTGCTTTTGTTTAGTAAAGTTTTCTCTAAAATGAACCCATGGCTCAGAACATGCACATGGAACACTCTTTTTGGCCGGAGGAGGCCAGAGTGAGGTTGGGATGGAACGAAACCTGTTTAAGAATCTTCCCCATGTAATTTTGTGAATGTGTACCAAATTTCACGTTATTTGGTTGTCTGGATCTTGAGTTATAAGGAAACAGACAGACAAACAAATGCGTCATATGTATATATAGATATAGATTTGTTTGAATTCTTGTGTATTACTTTTGTAAGCTTTATGGCATATTTTATGGTGTACCAGTCTTTTAAATCTGACTGAGCCACAGCAACATTTAGCTAGTATAGCTAGTTATAACATAAAATTAAATCTTAAAAAGATATCAAAAATAAAAGAAGGCTCAATATTTTGATTAAATCAGTATAAACAATTTCGTACAAACATAATATATATACTGTAAAATATTTAGTTTGCTATTTGCCTTTCAGACAGACATCAAACAAAATTTTAAAAATTGTCAAAAACAGATAAAAAACATATTTAAGGAAAATACCACTGATTAATTTTGCCAAAGACATCGCAATGTGTAAAAAAATATTTGCAGTACATAATCGCCAGAGAAAAAAAAAATTTAAGTACTAAAATATAAAAAAACAAAAATTATATATTGAATTAATTAAGGATTAGTGGAGGGAAAGATAAAAAACAGGCTAAGATAATACTCATATTAATTTCATATTGGTAGGCTATTCATTTTTGGCATGATTTTAAAATCACGCCAAATTGGTGTTGTGGCCAGTCTTATGTTACAGTAATGTACAGAATTAAAGGTACTTATGTATTGTCGCAACCTATTGGTGACATTATACAAAATGAAGCACATGTTCGCCAATTTAACGCATACAAAGTTGGGATTGCCAAAGTGGCGAGTTGTCTTGAATTGTCGTTGGCGATTGTGAAATAATACGTTAGTACTAAATAAAAAAAATTATCCAAAGTATATATATCCCGATAATAAAAATAAATTGAAAAATGAAGTACAATACTAACATTAACTGACATAAAAAGAAATGAACTAACTTTATCAATGCAAAAGCATAATTTGAAAAAATAAGGTACTTACATATAACCGCAATCTATTGGTGACGTTATATGAAACGAAGCACATGACTCACACAATTCAGCATATATATGACATGTGAAATCGGGGTTCCAACTTCTTAAGTTATTTTGAACGTTGGCGATTGTTAGGATAGTACATAAGTACCAAAAATAATTTATCTTACGACTACCTGCTTCCTCAACAGGTATTTAAGCCATTTGTCTGTTTTGCTCATTCTCTGATGCCTATTCCAGTTTGATATGTAATTACTACCAACGCTGCTTTCTCTTGGGCAGTATAATTACCCAAGTTTGATTTTCTGCAAGGCAATTTTATACACTGGAGCCAATAGTATACCCTTAAGGCTGTTTTCGGTCAATGTTAAAGGATACGGATGAAACGGCAAAGACATTTGTGGGCAGGAAAAAGCTCCAATAACAATAAAATTTTTTATGGATATAAAGAAAACAATTGTTTAAAGGATAGTGTTTTTTGAACTTTGATTTTTTGGAAAATTACAGTTTTCAGCATTTTTGCAAAATGAAATTTGACTTTTCTATGTTAAAGTATAGGAGGTGGAAACGCAAAAGACATTTTAACAGAAAAAAAAATTTTTTTTAGAGTAGATTTAAATAGTATATAAGAAAGCAAGCTTCCCTCTTTGGACTAGTGTAGCCAGAATTAAGTTTTATGTTATTCTTAATTAACTTTTTTTAAATTTTGAGTTCATTCTGAATTATTTTTGGCGTAGTTAGGACTATCTCAAACAGATGGCACCACCATCGTTTGAAAAGCGAATTTATTCTTGGCTACGAATACTTATTTTTGGCGATATCTTTCTGAAATATAGTCGCCAGCTGAAATTATGGTAACTTGCAAATTGTGACAAATAGTGGATTATGGAAAATGTTTATGATGTACAGAGATTTAACACCTCAAATCTGACGAACTTTCCGATTTTGGAAAGTTTTAAATATTTTCTGCATGTGTGCTTTAAAAAAAATCGTTTATAATTATACTGCTTAGATTTTTTTTTTTTTTTTTTTTTTTTGTCATTGAAGGAATGTCTGTTAGAATATTTAAATTCTGCGAAATGACTTAACGAAGAATGAAAGTATACTTACTTTATACTTGATCGAAAGTTGTGAATTAACTCACAATAAGAACACAAATTACTACTCCTTACTCACAAATTAAAATTTTAATCTAATTATTGTAATGCAATTATTATTATTATTTTCTTTTTAACTAACAAAAAATTTTTTCCCATCGATTTTATATTTGACGAAAAACTTTACCATAAACCATTGGAACAATTATTAACACAAAATATTGTTTTCTAATTTAATTAACAGAAACTTATTTTTTCAATTAATTATGTTCAGATTCTAAGCCGCACCCCAAATTCTCAGCACATTTTTGTGAAAAAAAATAGTGTAAAATATATTATCGATATATGATATATTTACGGAATGAAAAGTGGCTGCGATACCCTAGAGTTCAATGTAACGTACTCGTGGCTGGCGTATCATGAGTTCGAGCCTAGTACCGCTGAAGTTCTGTCGTGTAGGGAAGCGATGAACGTTAAATCTGAGAGCTCAAACGTCCTCTCATTGGTGTGGTAGTTAGGAGATGGGAGGTGCAAGCTCAGGTGTCGTCCTCGTCACTTGACTATGGTTCAAAGTTACGAGGTCCGTCACCAAAAGCCCTCGTGTAGCTGATCAATATGACGTTTATATTCAATCACTAACTAAACGAAATAAAAAAAAATAATAAAGGTGAATTAATAAAAAGTGAATAATTAATTTACTTTACCAGCATTAAAAACTTTTTTCAGTCTTCGAATCTAAGCTGCACCAGAATTTTTTGTAGCCTAAGCATCAGGAAAAAGTGCGGCTTAGATTCGAATAAATATGGCAATATCGCGATTTTAAAGTCTCTCTATCTTTAAATTTTTTGCCTTTTTTTTTATTAAAAATAGTGTCTGGCATTTTCTGTCATTGAACATTTTCAATAACTTTATCAAGTTCTTGACTAAATTTTTAACATAATAGAAGTTGGGATTTTTCTTTGCGCATTACATTTTACACATATAAAATTTAGAATTAATGTTAATTCAAATTTTATCCATTTTAGTTCAATATATGATAAAAATTTTTAAGTAGTAAAATTTTATTATGAATTCTTTATGGAAAAAAAATATGTTGGGTATTACGATATGAACATATTTTTATTGCTCATTGGTGTTTTTATTTTATTACTATAATTAAAGTATTGATTTTTATTACTAGTTCATTTTTGAATTAGAAAGTAAAGCAATCTTTATACTTTCCGGAAAAGGTCCGAAGTCTTTAGGAAAGAAAAGTACAAAAAAGCAATAAAAGTTTCCAATTTCTTTCCTATGTATGTACTAAAACAGAAAGAGAGGAAGAAACCGTAGGGGGATGTGTGAGAAGGTTCCCAACTTTTTCGGTGACCGAATTCTGACCGAAGTAAAATACGTTGCTCTCTTAGTCGCTTTTGAAATTTCGAATACGAACCTTTACTTCTTATAGGACTTATTTCAATTTAGCTTCTTTTTTCTTTTAATATTTCTAAAAATGCCTTTGAAAAATCAGAGTTATAAATCTCGTAAACATCCTAGTTTTAACCGGGCTTCAAAAGCTCAACGTTTACGACGGATAGAAGAAAAAAGGTAAAGTGGGAAGAAACGCTAATATAATTCGTAATAATTCCAGAAGTTTAGAGCACTTTACTTACAGATATTAAATATCTGACTAATGAACGATATTCAACGAATGATTATCTGTAACGTTTTTAATTTTCTACGTTAGCATATAATGACAGTTCATTCGAAAATAACACGATTGCTCCCATCAACGAACCAGATTTATTTGCAAGGTAAAATTGAATCATATTTCCACTAATTAAAATACCCCCACTCCAATACACTGGAACCGCAATCTCTCAAAATTTCCACCATTAGCAACATATAGTATCATCTCTACTTCAAACATCTGCTTTGAGGTTCAGCCTTCTACATAGCGGACGGCCGCGGTAACCGAGTGGTATAGGTATCGGACCGTGGCTTGCCTTGCCACGAGTTCGAGCCCAATACCATTAAAGACCCGCCGTGTAGGGCAGCGATGCACGTTAAATCTGTCGAGAGCTGAAACGTCCTCCCGTTGGTGTGGTAGTTAGGAGAGGGGTGCCAGCTCAGGTGTCGTCCACGTCACTTGACCATGGTTCAAAATTACGTGGTCCGTCGCCAAAAGCCCTCGTGTAGCTGAACAGTGCGACGCTAATAATCAATCAATCAATCAATTCTACATAGCGGATCTTCAGCAGGGACACCAGAATTCAAACCGTCGATGCAACACCACGTCGATCACGAGTTCGTAACCATGAACTCTTGCCTACTGTGACCTCCTATATCTTCTCGAACAGGATACCGTAAAAACTGTCCGTGATATATATTTTTATAATTAAGTATATTACTTAGCCATTTATTTGGATTCCTACATAGAATGAAACTATTATTTTGTTACCAAATATGCCCAAAAATTAAACAAATAATGCAATTTTCTTTGATTTAAACATAATGTTAACTTCCAAATTGAAAAATTGTTATTGACATATATTCATTAAATAAACATAAATTTCTTAGAAAAATAAAAGCAATGTTTATATATTATATGCTTGATTAATTGTGCTTGATAATTGCCAGCCTATTTTCTCTCTCCCTTATAATGATATTTTAATCATTCTCTAAAGTTACAAAAGTAATTTTAATTTCAAAATATCTTTCTTTCTTTCTTCCTTTTTTTTTTTTTTTTTTTTTGTTGCTGAACATGAAATAATTTTGTAATGCTTATATTTTCATTTACGTACCATTTCTTATAAAAATATTTTTTGAATTTGAAAAATATTTTACAAACATATGTAAAATAATGGTCAAAACCATAATTGACCAGTTTTTTAATGAAATAGCTGCATACTATCTTAGAAAAATATCAAAATTGATAACCTTTAACTTTTTTAACATTTAAAACTACTTTTTTAAAGAAAACTCTGTTCAAAATAGTTTCCCTTAAACCTTTAATAATGTAATACAGGTGTAAGTGTATACCTAATTGGAAATTTCTGAAACATTTTTTTTTTGTACATAAGAGCTTTATTTTGTAATACTTTTAGAAACATTTATTATTCCATTATAAAAGAATATTAAACCGTTTTTATTTATATGTAGTGCCTACTAGATTGTGAATATTCCATTGTTTACTGTACCGGGACCAACAAAACAAATTTATTCACGTTAATACATTGTTTTTGCACAACTAAATCGTTTTGTAATGGAAAATGAACTTTTTTGTTTTTATTTGTGGATAAAAACACCTATAATCAAGGAGTGCGAACAACTTATTGACATTTTAAAAGACATTTGACGGTAAAATCTATATTAAAACAAGAACAGCTCCAATAATTTAGATTGCAAAATACATATGATTTTTTCCATAGTTAGAAACGAATAAAGCATTCATAACAAATTATCAGAATCCATGAGTCGAAAAGTAAGAAAGCCATTTTAGATCTCTCTCATGGTCAAGATTCAAAACTATTTTACTCCCCCGACCCCCCCCAAAAAAAAAAAAAGAACAAGTATTTCGATTCACAGTCGTAAAGACTTTGACCCTCTTCCCCCTGCAGAGAAAGGAGAGGATTCTATTGAAGGAAGTGCGCTACACACACAGAGAAATTTTTTTTTTTTTTGCCTTTTTCAAAATCAACCAAAAGCGGAGAGCAGAGTGCACGCGATCTTCTCTTTTCAAACAATCAAATCTCACCAGCAATGACATCCAATAATTCACAAAATAGCTGTAAATTTATGTTTCGAGATATCTTTCCGATTTTTTCGAAATTTCGCAATTGTCCATAATTCTGGAGATCTTCGTATAACAAGGACCATTATAAATTTATCATCTTCCATCCTCTCAAAAATTGACACATTTGTTGAGTAATTCAGAGTACCACTGAGAATTGTACTTCTCGTGAAATAGGTTGCCAACCCCTGTTCTATTGTATAAAAGTAAAATTGTATACTGTTTGTTCATTAAAACGTGAAATTTAATTTTACATTGTTTTAAATCCACCTATTCTTCCTTTAAAAATCATTTGTTCAGGAAAAATTAAACAGTTTCGTTCTGTACATCATTTATCTAGAGAATTGATGGACAAACTGTGTTCCACGAATCCCAATAAAAAAAAATGGGAAAGAAAAATTACAAATATGTATGCAAAATGGATTTAGGTTCTCATGAAATTCGGTTAGCCACAATTATCTAAAGATGATCTCATAGATTAAAATTAAAAATTTTATTTATACATAATTGGAAAAACTTTTTAAACTTTTATTGTAATATAATAAATGAATTTTAAAACTTTATTTTATGCAGTAGATTGTGAATATACTATTGTTTGCTATCCCGAGTTCCACGAAGTAATTTTATACTAGTTAGTACAATATTTTGAAACCTTTTACATTTGTGGGGAAAAAAAACCTATAATGAAGAAGATAAAAAAATTTATCAACATATGAACAGATTCGATGCTAAAATTTAAATTTAAGCTAGAAGACCTACATTTTAGGTTACCAATTCATGCCATATACGCAGAATTTGTCACAGAGATATGAATATTTTCATGCCATTCACAAAAATGTATTTAGAAAGTGAAAAATATTTTTAACGCGATTGGCAACAAAAACAAAATACAAAAACGAATTGAACACGGAATATGAAATGCTACCGCAGATAATTTCAAAAAGCTTATACGTCGATAGTTTGTGTAAAAAATTGTGAACACATATCTCAGTTACTAAGTATAACGCATGCGTAGGTGACATTTGGATCACAAATTTATATTATCAATGAGTAAATAACATTAAAATTACATCATAAAATTTTTTAATAAAAAAATATATTTTTTTTAAATTGTCTTTACATATAATATCAAAAATATGTTTATCTATATACTTTAAATATTATTTTAAGATATATTCCCTTCAGCGAGGAAGGGGATTCCTCGAAAACATGTTACAGTTCTAGGGGTTCCAAGAGTTGAAAAAGTTTGATGATTGACCAATGTCCAGAAATGAGAAGTCTTTCATGGTCAAGATTCACTCTGCTGCTTTATCCCCCTCCCCCGAAAAAAAAAAGAGCTAACATTTATGTTACTAGTTTTACGATTGTCACCCCTCCCTTAGCCCCCCGCGTTTTCCCTTTCGCTGAAGGGGAGAATTTCATTGAAAAGGCTACCCGAGAGAGAATTTATTGCCCATCTTGGGAGTTTTGAGACAAATATATATTTGTGCCAAAAATTTCGTAATAGCCAGCGCCATCTAGATGTCATGTAAGGTGTTAAACTAATGGCCCGCCATCACCTTTGTGTAATACAACAAATTTGCAATTAAATTATCAACTTTTTTTTTCTTTTCTCACTTTTTTTTCTCTTTACGATTTGCATTAATGTGACTATTAAACAATTGAGTCATTTGCATTAAATTTTTAGCTGACTGTTTCTGCAAAATAAGAAATATTGCTTAAAAAAATGTTTTCAATTTTGTAAATCGCGTTATTTTAAGTTACACGGTGACTTCGTTGAACGGCTGAACACAATTCCTATGATTTTTTTTAATATTCTCTCATTATCCTTTTACTTTCTGTGTATTTCACGATAGTATTTTTCCTAAAAATGAATTAAATACTTTTTTATGTATATTTATTTTTTTATGTATATTTCCTACTATTATAAGTTCAATGTTTACATTACGATTATATATATATATATATATATATATATATATGTGTGTGTGTGTGTGTGTGTGTGTGATGAATCCCCAGCCCTTCAAGTGTCAGTTGGGGTAAACTTCCTACCAGGACAACTCAACCCACCTTCCGCATAAGAACTTTAACTTCTATTTTCGCCGGACTAAAAGAAGACACGTGTTCTAAGGACACACTCGCTGCTGATCAACGCTGAAAGAGCTCTCGTTTTTGTCATGGCTTGGAGTGCAGACTTCTTTACTGTGAATATTGAAATAAAATATAATAGGACAACCGTTGCATTTCTCCTGTCAATCCAAGAATTTCTCCAAAACATGATATATATATATATATATATATGTACACACGTTTATATCCTAGAATTACATTTAATGTTTCTTTTTGTTTAGATTATAATGATTTAAAAATGAATATTTTATATTGATATCATTTTCTGAAATGCTCCTTGAAAGTATTAAGCTTATATTTAAGCAGTTATTTTAGATTTATTCCTACTTGCTTTTTTTTATTTGCAGTGTACTCTAATAATTTTCATTTATTAACCCTAACAGCTTAATTTATTAACCGCAACCGTTACTTCGCCATGCTCCACATATGACAAGTTTGTCCTAACACATAATCATGTTTAGATCTTAAGCATTTTCGCTTATTTTTGTGTTCTCAAATATTTTAACTTTCTGTGCATTTAGATTTTTACGCCTAAGGCTGTATTTTTAGCGATAGATATACATGGCATACAGAGGTGCACATAGAAATTTTTCAGGGAGGGGGTCCAGGGTCGAAAGTCCACTATTCTCATATCATGCTCCAATACACCGCCCAACATATTTTTTTTAATTTTGTCGATTTTCGGGAATAAAAAACAGTAAACAATTAATTATTGAATTGTGTTGATTTTTTATCAAAAAAAATGCCTGAAATTAAAATCGTTGATAGTGGTTTGTTTGATGAAATTGGAAGACTGAATGTACATTTAAATTATAATAAATTGAAACAATTAGAACATCAACATGCTGAAATTGATAAAAAGATGGGTGGAAATACTCATTCAAATATAATTTCAAAAATGAACACATTCCATATGAAAATTTAGTTATTCTTGTTGAATTTACGTTGTGCTGCCCTGGAACTAATGCAGCAGTTGAAAGAGTTTTTTTCAGTTGGTAACGATTTTTGTGCAGTGACTAGTGAGGAATCAAAATTGAATGTTAATATTTTAGCTACAGTGCTTACCGTAAAATTCAGTATGAAGGATATTTTTTTGCCAGAACTATCCGATATATTAAAAAATGATACGCTGACAAAAAAAAAAATCATTCAATGGGAAAAATACTTGTTTAAGATAATAATTAAAAAGAATGTAAGTGTGTAATTAGCATATTTTTGTTTGAATTAAAAAACGTTTCTTATATTTAAGTTGCAATTTTTCATTAAATGTTTCGTCCTCCTTTTAATTGTGAAAAAAAATGGTCACCTTACTATATACACTTCGGTTATCATTGTTTACAAAGTATTTCCAACAGAATAAAAGTTTGATATAGTTTTTGGCAAAAGTAGAACACACACACGTTTTTATTTTTTCTATATATACAAAAATCTTTTTTTTTTTTTTTTTTTTTAATATTTTACTTTTTTTTGCAACGTTTTTACGGTATTAAAATTTACGTGTACAAATAATATATTCACTGAAAATATAAATAAGAGAAAGGAAAAGGAGATAAAAAATTGATAAAAATGCGTACATAATTATTGATACAAAATTGATGTACATGAATTATTGCTATTTTGGAAATATAAAAAGTAGAGGGGAAAGGGGGTTAACAGAGGAAAAAGAAAATGCAGTTATACCCTTTATATCATTTTTGTGCGTTATTTTTAGATTTAAATTTAAATTTACACAGTTTAAAAAGTTTTTTTAAAAAGATTTTTTTTTAATTTATTTGATATAACGTGAGTTATAAACTATAATTATGCACGAGCACTTGTTGGTTTAGCACAAAATACCAATGGTACCAACGAATTGAAAAATTCGCAACTTTTTACCACATTTGAGAAAGAAATTATATAATTATTATCAATTACTTATATTAAAAATTAATTATACTTTTAATAATTATTTATTTAAAGAATAATCTTTGGAGAATAATGAAATAAGAAGAATAATGAATTTTTTAAGGTATCCGACTACGTTCAGATCCGTGATTTTGCAAAAGCATATAAATGGATAGTATTTATGATATTTAGTGTCACTTGGATTAGAAAATGTATATAAAATTGTTTTGAGAATAGTATTACAATAAAAAACTATTTAAGTACAATATTTTGACAAAAAAAATGAACATAGAATGACCCATTTTCAAAATATTCTCCTTTAGTGAAAAATGCTTCTATTATAATAATATTTTGGATGTATATAGCTCAGATCTCTGTACAGAGGCTCAACTAGAATTTTTGAAATATATAACTTAGAAGTGGGTTTATCCATGTTTTACGACAACAGATGGGAGAAATTTATAAAAAAAAAAAAAAAACGCCGATAAAATTATTTTAAATGTGGTTGTAACTCTGAAAATAATGTGAATTTTTCAAAAATCTTAGTTGAGCTATATACAGGCAAAATATTATTATAATAGAGCATTTTGCACAAAAAGGAGAACATTTGGAAAAAGTTATTCTAAGTTAGTTTTTGCCGAAATATTGTATTTAAAAACAATCTTGTTTTGTCAAAATATTCTTAAAACAATTTTATACATGTATTCTAATCTAAGTGACACTAAATATCATGAAAATTATCCATTTATGCGCATTTTTTAAAATCAAGGTTCCGAACGTTATCGGATACCTTGCGTATAAATGGATAATATTTATGATATTTAGTGTCACTTAGATTAGAAAATGTATATAAAATTGTTTTGAGAATAGTATTACAATAAAAAATTAATTAAGTATAATATTTTGACAAAAAAATGAACATAGAATGACCCATTTTCAAAATATCCTCCTTTAGTGAAAAATGCTTCTATTATAATAATATTTTGCATGTATATAGCTCAGATCTCTGTACAGAGGCTCAACTAGAATTTTTGGAATATATAACTTAGAAATGGGTTTATCCATGTTTTAAGACAACAGATGGGAGAAATTTAAAAAAGAAAAAAAAACGCCGATAAAATTATTTCAAATGGTTGTAACTCTGAAAATAATGTGAATTTTTCAAAAATCATAGTTGAGCTATATACAGGCAAAATATTATTATAATAGAAGCATTTTGCACAAAAGGAGAACATTTGGAAAAAAAGTTATTCTAAGTTAGTTTTTTGCCGAAATATTGTATTTAAACAATCTTGTTTTGTCAAAATATTCTTAAAACAATTTTATACATGTATTCTAATCTAAGTGACACTAAATATCATGAAAATTATCCATTTAAGCGCTTTTTTAAAATCAAGGTTCCGAACGATGTCGGATACCTTAAATCAAAAATATATTAGTTTTTTTTTTTTTGTACAAATATAAATGAATATTGACTGATATACTTTTAACTAAATGAAAGGAATATTAACTAGGATGAAACTTGTACTTACGATGCTGATGAGAAAAGATTAAGAGATATGATGCTACACAGGTTCAGGAGTGAGGAATACCAAATTGTGGGGAACGTCTTTCTTATATAGACTGGAACATAGAAGTGCAAGGGATTTGAAAGGAACTCCGTAACTTACATGCCACTTGCCACTTGCCACGTATTCAAGCGTCTGGATAACGCGTCTTGATTGGCTAAAAAAACCCTGTGTTTCTGCTGTGGATGTATAGATGCATAGTAGCAAGGGTGATCCGATGTTTAGAGATCCAACGCCCGGAGGGCGTTTCTTCTCCGTGTGAGTGAACTGAAAAGAAAAAAAAACAAAACAGGAGCGATCTGCGCGGAGCAGATCGCGGAACAAGCAGCGTCGAAAGGCAGGAGAAGCACAATAGCAGCTCAACAGAGCGGGGGAAGGAAGAGAGAAGCAGCGCCGGAAAGGGTTGATTGGAGCTGACTGGGCTTCTTCGAGAGAGGAGGAAAAAGTTGTTTTTCGCCTTCCCGGGGGGGGAAGCGGTAGGGTAGGTTGGGAGAAACACCTCTTTTTTTTTTTTTTTTTTTTTTTTTTTTTTTTAGACGTGGCTGTGAGATGAAATCCAAAGAGATCGCAGAGAATTCACGTTTCTAATCGAAACTTCGGGGTAGGGTTGTTGCATGGTGGGGGGGGTCTGTGAGTTCCCGTGACAGGAAAGCTGGATTGCATTCTGATGGATTCGTTGTGATGAGAAGGGAGATGGTTATAAAACGGCAGTGAAAGTTTTTAATTCTTGAGCGAATGGAGGTTATTTTAAGCTCTCTGTGGAGAATGATTCTTGGGATGTAAAAAGGAGCGTTTAAAATTGTTCGAAGGGCTTGGTTTTGTAAAATTTGGAGCTTATTGAGAAGGTAATTTGCAGAGTTTCCCCAGATCTGGCAGGCATATAAAATGACGGGGAGTAGATGCTGGAGGTAAATAAGTCTTTTTTTGTCGAGATTTAGTTTAGATTTCTTGGAGAGCAGTCTGTGTAGAGTAAAAAAAGTTTTAGCTTGAATTTCTTTGAGGTCTGAAGTATATGGTTTCTATAGGTGAGTTTCTTGTCGAGTGCGACGCCGAGATATTGGACTTCGTCGCACCAGGGGATGTGGTTTCGAAATAATTTAAGTGGGTTGAGCTTGTTTTTGTAATTCCCTTTCTTAAAAAGGATAGCTTGAGACTTTGAGGTGTTGATTGAAATTCTCCATAAGGTGAGCCATTTTTTTAACTTGATTAAGTAGGATTGTAAGTTTTTCCTGACAATTTCCGGGGAGCGTGCTTGAGAAGAATGGCAGCATCGTCGGCAAACAAACAAACTTCCACCGTTGGAGAGGTGGGGAAGTCGTATGTGTAGAGGCTGTAAAGGAGTGGAGATAGGATACTTCCTTGAGGAGTTCCGGCCTGGATGCTTCCAATTCTTGAGTGGATTGAATTAATTTTTACTTGAAAGGTTCTATTGCTTAGGTATTCATAAATAATTTTGATCAGGTATGGGGGAGATTAATTTGGATTAGCTTGAAAATTAGTCCGTTGTGCCAAACTCTATCGAACGCCTTTTCCACATCCAAGAAGATTCCTCCGGTGGTGCGGTGGGTGTTGAAACCATCTATGATCAAGTTGGTGGTACGTAGTAGTTGGTGGCACGTTGAAGTCTTTTTTCTAAACCCGTGTTGGAAGTCGGGGATGATATGGTTAGAGTCCGAAAAGGCTTGGATTCGGGAAAGAAGGATTTTCTCAAAGAGTTTGGCGACGCAGGAGATGAGGCTGATTGGACGATAGTTTAACGGAAATTTCGGGTCTTTGTTTTTTTTTTCGGGAGGAGAGAGATGGTGCAGTGCTTCCAGATCTGAGGAAAGTGTTGAAGTAAGAGGCATTTGTTAAAAATTTTCGTAAGATGGGTTATTGCGTTCATTGGAAGTGACTTGAGAGCTATGTTCTTGATTTGGTCGTGACCTGGGGCTTTGCGTATGTTTAATTTGGAGATGATGTCGCAGATTTCTTGAGGGGAGGTGAGAGGCGGGATGCTGGATGAATAATTATTTAAAAATCTTCTAATTGTCCTGTCCACTTTGTCAATGTGATCATCGTCATAAGGGGTTCTGTTTTCGGTGAACGATTCTTCGAGATTGTCAACGAAGCAGTCTGCTTTTTCCTTCGTTCCGAAGACCAGGCCTCGGGAACTAAGAATCGGAGGATAAATGATGTTATTGTTAGAGTTATTTCCTGCAACCAGCTTGTGGAGGGTGTCGGTGTCGATATTTGCGTCTTTTTGGAGGGAATCCCAAACATGCTCCTTCGAGTTTTTCAGTTCTGTGCGGATAATTCTTTGTAGTCGATTGACTTCTGCCTTGAGGGGAGGGTATTGAGTTCTTTGCCAAAGTTTGCGTAGGCGGTTTTTCTCGGATTTTGAGTCGGGTTTGGAAGGATATTGGATATAGAGTGAAGGATAGGCTTGAACTTGCTGGCTTGATTTATTGCATTGTGAATATGAGTGTTGAAATTAACTATGGCTTCTTCAATCTCTTCATTATCGCTGATTTGAGGATTTCAGGGAGTGAGGTGGCTATGATGCTTTGAAATTTATACCAATTGGTGAGGGTCTTGCAATTTTGCTTGAAGGGAATTGAAGAGTTGATCGAAATGACAAAGTGGACAGGGTTGTGGTCACTTGACAGGTCCGAGTGGACTTCGGCCGTGATATTGTTGATCCCACAGGTGATTCCAAAGTCGATGGTGGAGGGCCTGCCGCGGGTATGAACTCTTGTGGGTCCGTTAGGGGCTGTGAGTAGGAAGCCATTAGCTCGAACAAGACGAACGATAGTATTGCCTGCTGAGTTGTTGTGAGGGGTTGCACTCCAAGAGGTATGCTTCGCGTTGAAGTCACCCACGATGATGCACTGGGGTCTATTTCTAAAAATCTTGAGGAGATCTGGGCCGAGGTTTCCAACAGCGCTTCTTGGGGGGTTGTACAGAGAACAGATTGTGATATTGTTTGGCTGACTTTCAATTACTATTGTTGTGGATTCTACAGTGCTGGTGTTGATTTTTATGCCGTGATGAGGAATGGATTTTTTGACGAGGACAGCTGTTCCCCCTCCGGTGGGTCAGCCTATCGCATCTGTGGGTGGAGTAATTTGCTAGGTTGAGGTCATCACTGGGTCGAAGGAAAGTCTCCTGCAGTGCAACCACGTCAGGATCTTCGTCAGCTATGTATGATGTAAGTTCGTCCATCTTGTTATGCAATCCGTCTGCGTTCCAGCTAATGATCTTAAAGGTGTTTCTCCCTCCGGGTGTGCTAATCATATTGGGAGATCAATTTGGAGGAGGGCGGCGACTTCAATGGCACGGTCGGCTAGTGGCATATCAGAGTTGCAGATGGCTATTACTTGCTTAAGTACTTGAAATATTTCGACAACCTTGGGCTCACGCAGCTGCTTGAGTGTTTCGGCGATGGTTGAAGGTGGGTTGGAGGTGCTGGAGAGGTGGAGTTGATAGCTGAGTGGAGGTTTGGCTTGTGGAAGGAGTGGGTGTTGCTCTCGGTCTGGGAGCTGGAGCTGCACCCACTGGTGGGGAGTGGGAATGCTTGCAGGGGCTGTACTCGCTGGTGGGGGAGTGGTAGAGCTTGGACGGGCTGCTCTCACTGGTGGGGGGGTGTAGGCTGGTGCAGAGGTTGTTGCAGCTCTTGCTGCGTCGGCTTGGGCTTTCGCTGCCTCTTGTAGTTCCCTTCTTTTCCGGGCTCGTTCTTCCCAGAAATTAACCTTTGGGGGTGGAGGCGGTTTGTTCAATGGGTTTCTAGGGCATCCAGTGAAGTTTGCAGGGTGATTACCCTGACAATTACAGCAGGTTGCCTCCGTTGCTGACGTCTTCGTGCAGTTCCTGGTGAGGTGGGGCTGACCGCACTTGACGCATTTCGGATTCCTCGTGCAGAATTTGGACGAGTGGAAAAATCCCTGGCAGCGAAAACACTGCGCAGGGCCGATCTTGGGTCGAAGTGGCTCCACTTTGATCTTCAGGTAGCAAAGTTCGGTCATGTTGAAGATGTCTTTGTTGATCATATTCTTGGGGAGAGTGAGCAGGAATAGAGGCATGGGCAGACCTGTCTTTCTATTTGTCATCGCATGACACTCATTGACCTTGATTCCCACCGTCAGGAGATCTTGTATTATTTCTTCGGGGGGGGGGGTATCGGCCGGCATGCCCCGAATAACAGCCTTGATTTCACGATCTTCAGGAAGCTGATATGTGAATGCTTCGAGTTTTTCCGTCTCGACATATTTTCTAATGGCGTGATAAGCTTCCGGGGTTTCCGGGTATATCCGTAGGCCTTTGCCGACCATTCGTCCTTTCATCTTCTGCTGAGTAGTGTCCTGAAGCTTTTTAAGGAGCTGATTTGGCAGTTTCACGTTGTCGATGGTGATGGGTGGAGGGGGTCGAACGGTGTTGTGGTGAACGGGCACTTCGGTCTCATCCTCGTTTTCTTCGCCATGGTAAGTTGGAAGAGCGTCGTATTGATTCGATGTTTCGACTTCCGTCGTTTTCTGCTTTTTGAGTGAGGTTGCAGTATCTTTGGGTGGTGTTGGGCTCCTTCCCTTCTTCCGACCTTTCACCAATTGAAAGGCGCCTTCGTCTTGTTGTTAGGAGCGTACGTTTTGATGTGTAGGCTCAGGGAAATCAAAGAGTTGATTTCCGTTCTCTAGTTCAATCCTCCGTAGTTCATGAAACCTTGTGCGACTTTCAGCAAAGAGAGCGTTCAGTTCCGCAACATACTTTTTTTTCCCCTCTTCGTCGTCAAAGTGATACATATCAATTCGTCTGATTGAGTTTTGAATATCAAGGCCGATATTCATGTACAGGATAGAATACTGGCAATTGACTAGGTTGTTCTTAAAACCAGTAATGGAAGGAGGTGGGGGGAGTGGAGAAGGCGAGCGCCTGTCTTCCATTCCATCTTCAGAGTCCGATTCCGAGAAGCTCATGTCGTCAGGCAATTGGGTGAGATGGGGGGAATCCCCATCCATTTTCGTCGATCGGAGTTCTTCTACTGAAGAAACAGAGGTAGAAACCTCGCAGGGGAGTATTTACTACCGCAGGCGGTGAAGCTCGAACAAAAAACACACACGTGGTCGTTCAGATCAGAGAAACAAGCGACGTGGAGTACGATATTGAGGAAGATGCATAGTAGCGTTGGTAGGGCAAGTGCAGTCAAGAAATAAATTAAAAGTAAAAAAAAACTTTTTAAAAACCGTCTTTTATTTAAATGCTCTAAAAAGAGTAAAATAAACTTTTCTTTTAAAGTCAACTTATATTGTCATTACACAATTTATGATGTAGAAGATGTACTCGTACTCGTATGTACTCGTATTTACCTACAAGGGTTGGGCACGAGTAAGGAAATTCATTTGAGGTCGAGACTTGGTGTAAGTGTAGGGTGTTTTACTTTAGGGTGTTTTACCCTCAATGTAATGGACCAAATTCATGACAGTCACTTGATAAAGGTAAACACGTGTTCTACATTGAATTCAAAACTGACATTAAACTAACTTGTACTTTTTATTCTATTCGTAAAACTTGATAAAATTTCAAATTTCATAATTTGGTAAGGATGTTCAACTGTTATAAAAAGAAACTTCAACAAAAAAAAATTTAAAATTAAAAAAAAAAATCTTGTTTTATAAATGCATTTCTAAATAGTGACAAAATATTACTTTAAAAAAAAGTTTCTGTAAAAGACGTAATTTGGCAGCAACGAAGTGCATGATCCGATTAGCTGAAAATAGATAATTGCATTTAAGGTGACTGTGACGTCACATGAGTTTTTTAACTGATAGGCTAGAAACACGTGGTTGCCGTTATCATGTGACTATGACGTCATATGAATATAGTCCATTAGAAGAAAATAGCCTTCGAAATTCATGCTTAGCTTTTATACAATGAAGTTTCAATGTCCTCCAACGATTCCGTAACCTGGTTGGTAACTATGCCTGTATACCATGCGCGAGGTTAGGGTTCGATTCATCGATCAACATTTTTTTTCATTTCATTTAATTATTTTTAAAACTAAATAAATTTATTTATGAAAGGTTTGTTTAATAATAAATGATATTTTATGTAATTATTTTGTATTTTATAAATTAAAAAAAAATACTGCAATTATATGCAAATATTTATAATAAATTTTATAAATAAATTTTTATATTAATAAATAATATCTATAATAAAATATATGAAAGAAATATTAAATAATATTGTACATAAAAATTAGTTACAAATAGTTTTATGATGTGAAGTACAATATACTATAAATAAAATATTATATATAATATAAAATAATTTATAAAGTATATTACTCTCTCGATAATGCACCTGGTATAAAACTTATTACCTCGGACGAAAGCTCTTTTGATTCACATTTTGATGTATTTTCCTATTCAGTGGCGTGATAAGTTTGTTTTTATGCGTTGAAAAAAAATAAAAGAAACAGTTTTCTAAACGGTTATTTTAGAATAACTTCTGTCCTTTTACACTCACGATCCTAATCTTTGCACGGAAATGAAGATATTCAAAAACGGAACAGTTCGGTACCCGTTTCGACGAAATCGGACGGTAACTTCTTTCTGTATTCTTCAAAAAAGAAAAAAAAAAATGGCGAAAACTTTTTTCAAAGTCCCCACTTTTGAAACGGTTTTCTTAAAATAACTCTTTTCGAATATCTTCATTTCCGTGCAAAGATTAGGATCGTGAGTGTAAAAGGACGGAAGTTATTCTAAAATAACCGTTTAGAAAACTGTTTTTTTTTTAAATTTTTTTTCAACGCATAAAAAACAAACTCGTCGCGCCACTGAATAATATAATACATCCAAGTATGCAGAATCCAAAGGCCTTTCGTTCGGTGCAAAGATTAGGATCCTGAGTATAAAAGAAAGAAAGTTATTGAAAAAAAAACGGTCTCCAAACGGGCCCAAATTTTTTTTTTTTCGACGCATAAAAAACAAACTTATCGCGCCACCGAAGATGAAAATACATCGAAATGTGTAGAATCAAAAGAGCTTTCATTTGAAGTAATAAGTTTCATTCCAGGTACATAATCGAGAGAATTATTTAAAAAAAAACCGTTTCAAAAGTGGGGACATTGAAAAAATTTTTCGCCATTTTTTTTTCTTTTTTGAAGAATACAGAAAGAAGTTACCGTCCGATTTCATCGAAACGGGTACCGAACCGTTCAGTTTTTGAATGTCTTCATTTCCGTGCAAAGATTTCGATCGTGAGTGTAAAAGGACGGAAGTTATTCTAAAATAACCATTTTGAAAACTGTTTTTTTTTTTCAACGCATAAAAAACAAACTCGTCGCGCCACTGAACATTTTCCTAGCTCCGCGCCGAGAGTCGCGGAATTATCGTTTTTCCGAAGCAGCGATCACCGCGGTCGGAATCCAGGAGGGTGACCTCATTGGATTCAATTGTGCGGTGTTCACGCTTCAGCTTTCCTTTTCGGCCACCAGATGGAGGCACGATTCTGTACTATCAAGAGCTCTCTTAAAATTCGTTTCACGTCCAGCAATCATTAATTAAATCGTTCCTTCGAACGACCGCTTATATTTTTGAGAACTGGACATTCCATATCTACATCTATCAATTATTATTCATGATTGTATCACGTATATGACTTCATTGCGTCATTATTTTTCCTAAAACCGATGTTTCATATTTCTATCTTTTTAGTCCTACCCCACCCCCTTTATCCCGGCAAAGTGCAAGTTGGTTCATTTAAATTTTTATTCAAAATTTGTATTCTCCCCTATTTTTGCATGAGATCTTTTGAATTTCAATTCAAGATCTCCTTGTCTCGGGTCGTTTATTTTCGGATCGACCCAATCCATCTCCACGCCCACTTCTCTGCGAGCGAACGGCCTCGGCCAATCAGATCGCAGGAAAGTGGTGCGACTGTTCCTTCGGCCGACAGATTCATTCTGTCGGCCCCGACGTTACTCAACCGAGATTTTTCTCCCTGAGAACTTCGCTAGTAGTATTCCCCTGCTAATAACTGTATACCCTCGCAATGCATGCTAACATCTGACACTATTAATGACCCAACTCCAAATAAAGTAAAATAAAGAGAAACAAACAACTTCAGATAAATATAGACACAAGTGAAACAGATAACGCACGAAAGAACAAAAAGACAACTGCCCAAAGCAGTTGAAAATAAAAATAAGTAGTTTTATTTCGTTCCGGAGAAACTATAAATGGAATTGCACATCAAAAACACTTCATATAGGAAGAAGTTTTCCAAGTGTTATGTCACATTTAGGATGTTGAAACGAGATTTCATTATTTTAGCATCCGTTGTCATAACAATTGAAATTGTACTTTTTATAAATTATGTTCATATGTGCTCAGAGAATGAGGTGATAAAGGTTAATATAACTAATACACCCTGTACTATATCAAAATATATTGGCAGAAAAATATTCCTTCATGTTTGCAAAAAAGGCGAGGAAAACGTGTTCGATATAAGATATTTTCGGTCAAAGGAATCAGGAACCTTAAAACCAGAAATAATTGGGGTGCAATTATCAAGAACAGAATTTCAAAAAGTTTGTGAATTTTGCTAGAGTACGTGTGTGGGTAATTGCATGCGAAATGCTTAAACTGAGACATCCTTCGACCTGTATGATTACAGGACCCTCTCAAAGCGGGAAAACAGAACTCGTTCGAAAAATGATTTCTGAACAAGTTTACGACAATCCTATAAAAAAGGTGGTTTGGTGTTACACTGTTTGGCAACCATGGTTTTGAACGAGAAAAATTTTAAATTTGTTTCAGGACTACCATCAGAAGAAGATTGTGATTTAATTGTGTTGGATGATATGATGAATAACGTTACGAGTGAAATCTCACAAATGTTTACTGTTGGATCACATCATAAGAAATATAGTATAATACTCATAACACAAAATCTTTTCCCGAGAGTAAAATCAATGAGAGATATAAGTCTGAACTCGCATTATATAGTTTTGTTTCGTAACAATCGAGATTTGTCACAGGCATCGTGTTTTGGTAGACAAGCATTTCCAGGACGGGGAAAGTATTTCATGGATGCATATAAAAAAGCTACCGAAAACCCCTTTACTTATTTGCTCGTAGATGTTCATCCAAGAACACCAGAAGAACAACGTCTCCGCCAGTCTTTATTTCCAGATAGTGGAATGATTAATTGGGTCTTCGTTCCAGTAGAAAAATGAATCGACTCAATCGACACGTTCATTTGCTACATGTGCTGGCCGGTGCAAGTCCTGCTCAACGAAAAGCTATTTTAAAGAACGCTTCAAACGACCAAATCAAAACTCTGTGTGAAATTTGTCAAAATTTATTATCTGGAAACATAGCAACAAATAATATAAAAAAATTGTGTAGTTACAAAAGAGTGATACGATTACTAGCTGATATGAGCGTTCCCATTTCACGCAAACGCAAGCTGTTCACCACAAACAGACAAGTTGGCGGATTTCTTCCACTTGTTCTTCCAGCTGTTTTAAGTTTGATAGGTGGATTAGTTGGTAAATCTATAGGAAAAAGAATATAAAAGTATGGCTAAGAAGATGGCCTTAGTACCACCTGAGTTAGTTTCAGAATATTACCAATTAAGCAAACCCGAAGTCCGATTAGAGGACAACATTTCGAGTTTGTTGCACGAAAAAAGAAATTCCTGATGACGTAAAGGCTAAATTGTTATCAGATTTCATTCCAAAGTACCAGAGAGCGATGCAACCCTCTCCAGCTCCGAAACCGTTTGAGATTCCCCCTGAATTATTTGCAGAACCAGAACTTCCAATACAAAATATACCTGAAGTACCGCAGAGAATCAATATGATCGCAAAATACATTGGATATGTTGTACCGAAGGTACAGAAAAATATATTTTACCTATTTTGGAAAAATTGAAAGATGCTAACTACACATTCAATGATAAAAACGAATTAGAAATAAATGGCAAACCAGAATATCGCAGCAACGCAATAGATCTCTTCAGTTATATAATGAAAAATGATCGAAGTGTACTAACTCCTCCAAAAGGATTTAATAAATTTTTCACAGCTATACACGACAGTAACATTCCTCTACAATGGATTGGTAATAAAAGACTACGAGAGCAATTACTTCTATCAGATGCGAATCCTGCATTCACAAAGCCAAGTCCACAATCACCAAAAGTAACAAAATGGGAAACTTGGAACGCTTAAGAAAATTATACTTCAATCCAAAAGAACAAGGCTCTTTCGGTGGAGTGGAACGACTTTCGAATGCAAGTGGACTGCGTCGACGTGATGTTCAGAAATGGCTTTCACAGCAAGATGTGCACACACTACACAAACCTGTTCGTTATAAATTTCAAAGACGTAAAACCATTGCGTATGGAGTTAATGAGTTGTGGCAAAGCGATTTATTGGATATGCAAAATTTATCTCGTTACAACAAAGGATATCGTTATATATTAACTATTATTGATGTGATGTCTAGATATTTGAGAGCTTTTCCGATCAAAGATAAAAAGGCAAACACAATCGCCCAATTGTTTCGGAAACTATTTAAAAAGTTAAGCCTATGAACCTTCAAACTGATAAAGGAACAGAATTTTACAACAAAAATGTTCGCAATATGTTAAAGCAACATAAAATTCATCACTACTCTACAAAAAGCGAAAATAAATGCGCAGTTTTAGAACGTGCACATAGAACTCTTAGAGAAAGATTATACAGAGTTTTTACGCATCGAAATTCTTATAAGTATTATGATATTTTACCGATGCTAGTAGATTCATACAATCATTCCACTCATCGTGCTCATGGTTTTGAACCCGCCAAGGTGACAATGGCCGATGAACCTGAGCTATATAAACGCTTGTATCATTCTAGTTTGGTTCCACAATTCCGTTTTGCGGTGGGAGATATTGTCAGAGTTTCAAAAGCTCGCAAAACTTTTCGTAAAGGCTATTTACCTGGATGGACAGAAGAAACATTTCGCGTTTACAAAAGATATCCAACAATTCCCCCGACTTATGCTTTACAAGATTTTAATTCCAAAGAAATTGATGGTCGTTTTTATAATGAAGAGCTACAAAAAATAGACAAATCTACAAATGGTTACTGGGCAATTGAAAAAATAATTCAAACTAAAGGTAGAGGTCCATCTCGTCGGTTGTTCGTAAAGTGGGTTGGATTTCCGGATTCACAAAATTCTTGGATAAGAGCTGATCAAATCGAACTACGGCATAATGAATCAGAATGTAAATGATTTTCATATTTTGTTACCTTCAAATGCGAGTATGAATTACTTTCCCAATAACACTCCAGATCATTTTCAGACAAAACTAGCTTATCCGATAACTTTAAGTGGTGAATGGGAATGTTGTTTGACCGAAATAACAATCCCAGGAAAATATTTTACCATCCACCCTGATTACAATGATTACTATTCAATCGAAACTATTGAGGATGTAGAAAGTACAACATTATTACCTGAAATTAACATTCCATTATATAATAAAGACTATTCGGATTTTGTTGAAGGAGTAAATACTAATATTAAAAAATTGTTAAATAACCCACCAGTACTTTTTTTTCTGTTATACAGAACAAAATAAAAATCAAACTTAATCCCTATTGGGAAATGACTATAACAGCAGAAAAAGGAAATAATTTTCTTCGTCTTTTACAATTAGATCCAAACAAAGATGATGTAACACCCGGCTTTTCAGAAGGCGCGAGTATTACGCGTAATTATAGTGCTCCAAATGTTGAAATTTTTAAAAATCAGGAATTTACAATTGCGCTTAAGAAACCAATAGTTAAGAAAACACATGAAATCATAGTTCGCGATATGGAGGATAGAGACATATTTGATCAAATTACTGAGAAAATAATTCACAAAACAGGGGATGTGTTAGCCTTTTTTAAAACACATAAAAATAAAGTAATTATTACATTGAAATCTAATGTAGAACTAATAATGAATCGCAATTCTTGTTCAAAACTTATGGATGCACTGAACATAAAAAATGAATCATATATCATTCACAATGAAAATTTTCCTGTTAGATTTGATTATTCAGAATTAGCAGACAAGGCACTAAATGAAAAATTTCAACTAATCGAATATGAAACTTTTTCGGTAATTCATAAAGTACAAAAAAGTTACCGTTTGAAAATAAGAAGTGGCATGTACCAACAATCTGCAGATTTCTTTAAAGAATTTAAATATATTCTTTTGCGAGAGTTAGTCGATTCTAAAGTAGAAATGAATGTACCAGCTAAAAACTGGTGAAAAACTTTCGAATATGTTAGGATTTCAGATGAATACTTTCACGGAAGGAAACTATAAATCAGATTATATTTTAGAGTTACGAGCTGGAATTACCGAAGTTTATGTTTATTGTAACATTATATCTTCCTCATTGGTAGGAGATGTATCGGCACCGATTTTAAAAATAATACCAATTGCAAATGAATACAAGGAACAGATCGTAAAACAGTTTACAGTGCCTCTATACTTCCCCGTGAAAAAAACATCATTTCGATGTAATCGAGATTGAATTAGTAACAAGTAGTGGTACGCCTATCAAATTTCTATCAGGAAAGACAAATATCGTGCTTTCATTTCGAAGGAAAATTGTATAAATCAGCTTGCAAAGTAATTACACTTTATAGATAAATTTGTTAGCCATGGAGCCTCGCGGTCAAAGATTAGATCCCCATGATTGTATTGATTACTATTGCAACCAGCAAGGAGGAAAGGGAACATATTTTGCCTCAAATTACCCTATACAAAGAGGTTATGGACTTTTCAGTAATTTAAAAAGATATGCAATGCCAATTATGATAAAGGCAGGTAAATATCTTGGAAAACATCTGCTAACGACAGGTCAAAACGTGTTGGAAGATATGTCACGAGGTAAATCATTTCGGGAGGCCTCACGGAATCAATTTCGCCAAGCTGGAAATGAAATTAAACAAGATATTCTTCGTAAATTGAGAGGTGGAGGAGGTATTAAAAGAAAGAAACACACTCCAAAAAGACAGATAAAGAGAAAGAAATCTTGTGCGAAAGACGTGTTTACAAATCTCTGAAAATGGAAAATGTTATTGCACCAAAAGTGAATTGGATCTTTTTGCGAGTGCTCCTATACAATTGGCAATAGATCGATCATCCTTTGTTGAAGTTCATCCTGTTGCATCAATTTCTGACAACAACACTATTGAATTTCTCATATCGGGTTTAGGTGAATCTTATTTCGATCTATCGCATCTTTTTCTTCATGTTCAATCAAAGATTTTAAAGGTAAATGGAGAAGCGTTTCAAAATGCAGACAGATGTGGACCTGTTAATTACCTCTTAAATACGATGTTTTCAGAATGTCATGTGTCGCTAAACGATCGTCAAATTTCTTCAGAAAATAATTATGCCTACAAAGCTTATATCCAAAGCATACTATTTCATCCAGAAGGCTCTCAAAAAAATTTATTAAGTGCAGGATTATTTGAAAAAGACACCGCAGGTGAATTTGATGATGTGAGTTTGTTAGATGTAGGGAAAAATATAGGATTGAAAAAAAAAAGATGGGATCGCGTCAAAAATGGCAAAGTATTTGACATGTGTGGAATTCTTCATACTGATTTAGGAACTCAATCTAAACTATTAATAAATGGAACATCAATCCGAATCAAACTGTTAAAAAGCTAAAAATGAATTTGCCTTACTAGAGGCTGCAGGCGACTATCGTATTCAAATTGAAAATATAAGTTTATATATAAGAAAATGCGAAATTTCAAGCTCTATTCTCGTAGCTCATGAAAAGGCATTAGAACAATCATTGGTGCAGATGCCCTTTACTCGAACTGAAATTAAAACATTTACATTAAGCTCTGGATTGAAAAGCATTACAATTCCGAATGCTGTAAATGGCACTCTCCCTACACGCATGATTTTGGGCTTAATATCAAATTCTGCCTATACCGGGATTTGAAAAAAAACCCCTTTAATTTTAAAAATTATAAGCTAAACCATATTTCACTCACTGAAAATGGTACTCAGATCCCAAGTACAGCATATACACCTAGTTATGGGAAAGATTTATTTGCAAGAAACTATTTAAGTTTATTCACTGATTTGGCTCAACACAAAACTAATATAACATTTGTTGAATACAAAGAAAACACATGTCTGTATGTGTTCGATTTAACCCCAGATTTCTCTGCTAGTGATCCATTTGCAAACGTAACACGAAGTGGGGATATATCAATTCATTTAAAATTTGAAGAAGACCTTGCCGAAACAGTGACTTTAATTGTTTACATGGAAATGCAATCGCTCATCGAAATCGATAAAAGCCGAAATGTTTTTACAGATTTTTAAAACAAACATGGACACGTTTGCGTTGCTGAGATTAGCTCTGAGTGATAATAAAATTAAATCAAACTTTGGAGGAGTCTATGCTAGCGATACGCTTCCAGAACTAAGAAAACATCATCGATCTTTCATTGTCAATACTGATCCTTCCCATTGTAAAGGACAACACTGGCAAGCTATTTATTTTGATAACAATGGACATTGTATTTTTTTTCTGTTCATATGGTACACCACCAATGCAAGACATTCAAAAATTTATAAATAAAAATTCAACAAGTTTGGAATGGAATGATATAATGTTTCAGCATGCATATACTTCAACATGTGGATTATTCTGTCTTTATTTTCTATGGCATATTTGCCGAGGACTATCCATTAATCGTTTGCAATCAATAAATACTTGCCAAAATGAACGAATAGTTCAAAACTTTGCGCAACGATATTTTAAGCTGACAAATATTCCTCGCCCATTGTATACTCAATATTGTCAATCTCTAGAAAAAAGCATATAAAAAAGAGATGCAAGATATTCAACTTTAGAAAAAGACCGACAATGGAGAAATTCGGGTATATTCTTTGCAGCTGCTGTTCAAGCGGAGATTACTTGTACATTCATTCTGCTCTGTTCACTAACATCATTGAATGTGTGCAAAACGCTGTGCGACAACATCTTGACGACTCCAAAAAAGTGGTCTACTTCAAAATCTTAAGCAACTGTGAAATTGTTCAATTTATTCATAAGGAGCCCAATGAAGATTTATTTGGATATTGTCAACTACATCGACGGGATCCACAAGAAAGATTTCAAGTGTTTGCTTCGAACAAAACCTTGTTCCCTAACCTGTTGGACTGTATATTAACCGCAAGAGAAACAGAAGCAGATGTACCTGATTGTCCACGTTATCAGTTACAGTTTGGTTATTTTAAAATAATGTTAGCAGATGAATTTGTAGAAAGCCTTCACATCTTGTAAAACTGAATTTCTTTTAATTTTTATTTCATGTAACCTAGTGCTAAATAAAAACAAATTTGAACTATTTGTTTATCTTGTTTTTTCTTTAATGGTATTACGTGTTTGTTAAAGTATGTTTGCATTTTTCAAAACATAGCAATGCTTGTGAGCTTGCTAGACATTTAAAACTGTGCGGTGAGATATGTTCCAAAAACACATAACTTGTTTTGGAATAAAAGTTAAAAGATTATTTTATGAAAATCAGTGGAAAATTGATTTTTAATTGTTACTGGAAGATATATTTTATTTCTTCTAATGCGGCTTAAATTTGTACTCTAACTAAATTAAAAATATTTATAATTCAAAACTAGGTGTTAGTATTCAATACTTAAATGTGAAAAGGTTTACTTTAAATCATGATTTTCTAATTTTTTTTAAAAGGAAGACAAGTACATTAGAACACAAAAGAGGATTATTCTTTAACATTCATATAATTTAATCCATTTTGACATCATAGGAAAAAGTAAAGCATAATTAAGTAACCATTGTATTCATGAGAACGACCTCAAACAATCAAATGTTAAGACATATTCGAGAATATCATATAATCAGCTGATCTCGAAATCAAATATCGTAAACGTTCTTTTCTTGTTAGCTGAGAGATGTGATAGCTAACAATAGTAAAATACATAATTTGTTCTATTAATTCATTTTAAACAATGAAACACTATTCTCTCCGAGTATAACGCCACTTGGAACAATTGGTCATTTAAACAACCCACACACGCTCCTTGTGATATTTATTATATAGTAAATAATTCCTGCTAGTTGAGACATGTAACTAAAAATAATAAAACACATAATTACTTGGGCTATTTTATTTTAAACAATGGGACATTGTTTTTTCTGAGTATAACGTCACTTGGAAGCGTTGGTCATTTACATAACACTGGCGTGCTCCTTGTGTGACATTGTATAATAAACAATAATAATTAGAATAAGCGAAATTTAAATGACAGAGGGCTTTGTTCTTAAAGCTTTAAAACGCTCTGTAGTGATCAGAGGAAACTCACAACGCATCGCAGATAGTCTTTTTCTTCTCTTTCACTGCAGGACTTGAAGTTTTTCATTATGTCTAACGGTAAGTTTATTTAAAGTTTTTAGTTTAGTTTTAATAAATAGGATCGGCATTCATTTTCAAATTTGATTTGATGCTCTTAAGTTTTTTTATTCAATCGGAATTCATTATAACAAAATAGGTGATGTTTTTGAGTTTTAATGAAAACACAATTTTAATTCGATAAGAATTCTTATGAATATTTAAATCCCTTTTTGCGTCTTGTGTTGTATTTTATTAGAGTGTGAGGTAAAAGATTTTATAAAGAGAAATAGATTTTATATAGATTTTATATTTTACACATTTAAGAGGACATGGTACGATTTACACAAAATTGTTTAAAAAATAAGTATTGTTTTGATTCAAATATATATATATATATATATATATATATATATATATATACCAACTTTTGTCACATGCACTATTATGAATAGGTAAAAAGTCTTAGCATTTAAAATGAAGACAAATCAGTCTTTACCAATTTGGCCAATTTAATCGCACTGTGTCCCCTTAAAACTTTAAAGCTACAAAACTAAGATTTTTATTCTATCCTAGCCAGAAAACGCATTTTCGAACTTTCGGATAATGATGAGGATGACATCTTATTAAAACCAAACACAAAAAGAAGCAAAACCACGAAATCCAAGTTTGACTTGGATTTGGGTTGTGACGCACAGGAAAAGAAAAGTATCCCCCCATATTCTATAAATTTGGGGAAGGGCGTTGGAATGGAACTGAAAGAATTCCGCGGCCAATATTATGTTGGTCTTAGTAAATGCAGTGACTCCAGCAACGAAGTAATTCGTAATCGTTTCAACATTCCTCTGGCTCAGCTTGAGGTATTAAAGAAAGCTTGTGATGCTATGTTGTCATATGTAAAAGACTGCACCTAAATTTTCTTTCATTTACATACATTTATGAAATAATGTGATACAATTTTATAGTCAAATTAGTTTTTATTATGATACAATTTAGAGAAACTGTGTCTTCATTTAGAGGTTACGCAAGAACGTTACGTGCATCTGTTTCATATCAAGACCCTCATGCTCTCTACAGAGAGGCACGAGATAATATATTCAGTATTTTAAATACTGGTGTAGTTTTACGACTACGATTGATTATCTGTGTAAGTGTAATATTTTTTAAGATAATTGACGATGAAGAGTTAACCAATGTTTTTTATTTTTGCAGTTATCCCGAACGCATTTTGTCTCCATTTCAAATTTATAATGCAATTGATTCAGCATTTAAAAAATATTTGTTAATATCGAAAATTTTTTAAGAAACGGTAGTGGATGGGTAATTAAAAATATAACTTTCCTAGATCTTCATATAGGTAACTATCGCGCTCATAGGGGTGGATGTCGTAATTCTTGTCTTCCGGCTAAATTAAAAATAAAAAATCCCTTTTAAACATTAAATGCAATGATAATAAATGCTTTATTTACAGCATACTAGCAAAATTATACCCAGTGAAAAAAATTCAAATCTATCTTTTAAATATAAGAAATATATGAGGAGATTAAAACTTAATGGATTTTCATTTCAATGGAAATTTCAAAGATAGGATTGTTTGAAAAGAGAAACAGTTTAAGAATTAACGTATATGGTTGGGAAGAAAACGAAGTATTTCCATTGTATATAAGTGCACAATCAAAAACTAATAGTGAGATTGATTTACTTTTCTATCAGAAACATTTTTTTCTTATTAAAAATTTTAATAGATTAATAAATAAAAAGAATGGGGTACATTTTTCTGTAAAAAGTGTTTATGTGGCTTTTCTCGACAGAGCACACTGAATTCGCATCGTATTTTGTGTCAAGATATCAAAGAACAAAAAGTTACTCTTACTAAGCCCAATACAGTCTTAAAATTTACAAACCTTTCAAAAATGTTGTATCACCCCTTCTGTGTATACGCTGACTTCGAGTCATTAACTAAAAAGTATCAACAGTTTTACCATGTCCATCACAGAGCTACACATCAGTGATAGAAAGACATGAAGCAAATTAGTTATACCATAATAGTAACTGATGTTGAAGACAATATTATTTTTCATGAATACTTCTCTGGAGAAGATGTAATAAAACAGTTTTTAAATACTTTAAAAAAGTGTTTCCAAAAACTTTCAAAAAATGCACGAAACAGCAGGGATGATTGAAAATGTAAACTCTACTTATGATCAGAGAGGTGTGTCATATCTGCAAGAAAACATTTCAAAGAAATGATGTCAGAGTTCGAGATCATTGTCATTGGGGCAGGGGTTATATTAGAGGTTTGGCACATCAGTCCTGTAATCTTAATTATAGAGCTACATATTTTATACCTGTAGTAATTCACAATTCCAGAAACTATGACTCTAATTTAATTTTAAAAATTTACCATCTGATTTCATAAAATGCAATTAATATTATACCTGTAAATATGGAAAAATTCACTATGTTTTCCTTAGGTGCACTCAAATTTTTAGATTCATTTCAATTTTTAGATGCGTCATTAGATACTTTAGTGAACAATCTTAAAACCTCGAATCATAATTTTAAAATTTTTAATAATTTTTATAAGAACGAAAAAATTGCTATCTATTAAAAGAAAGGGCATTTTTCCTTATTCTTACATTGATGAATTTTCAAAATTAAAAGACACCCAATTACCATCGAAAGAAGCCTTTTCAATATTCTTACCAACTCCCCTATTAGTGAAGATGAGTATGAATATGCAAAATTAGTTTTAAAGCATTTAAATGTAAAAATCTTGCAGATTATTTAGTGTTATACCAAAATGTAGATACTATTATGCTGGCAGAAGTATTTTCTTCGTTTCGTCGTACTGCAATGCAATACTATGAACTAGACCCGCTTCATTTTCTAACTAGTTCTGAGCTAACTTGGAACGCGGGGCTTAAGTTCACTAAAGTCGAGTTACAATTATTAAGCGATGTGAATGATTACATATGGTTTGAATCTCAAATGAGAGGGGGGGATTAGTCTCTAGGTAAAAGGTACATGAGTGCGAACAACCCATATATAACTGAAACGTATACTCCAGATCAACGTCACAACTATATTTTAGCACTGGATGCGAATAATTTGTATGGTTATGTGATGAGTCTTCCATTGCCAGTAGGACATTTTACATGGCTCACTAATGAGGAAGTTCTAAATTTTAATATATTTAATTATGATATCAATTCTAATGTAGGTTTCATACTTGAGAAGTTGATTTAACATATCCCGAAAACATTCATGAAAAAACTAATGATTTACCTTTAGCTGTGGAACATTTAAAAATTACATACGAAATGCTTTCTCCTTATTCTAAAAAATTATGCAATAAATTTAATTTACGACATACACTACCTAGTAAAAAAAAAACTAATCCCAAACTTTTACCCTAAAAAGAATTACATTACTCATTATTTAAATCTGAAATATTATGTTGAACAAGGTATTGTAGTGTCTAAAATTCATAAAATATTAGCTTTTAAGCAGCAGCCGTGGTTAAAGAATTACATACATTTTAATAACAAGAAACGGAACTTAGCTACAGATGAATTTACAAAATCATTTTTAAAAATGAATAACAGTTTCTTTGGTCGCCTGATGCTAAATCAACGTAAAAAAATTTCAGTGAAAGGTTCTCTAACAGAAAAAGACTGTAAAATTAATATGGCTAGTCCTTATTAGAATACTTTGAACCAATTAACAATCACTTTACTACTTTCAAAATGAAAAACCTAATCTCATTCTTGATAAACCCATATATGGTGGATTTTGCATTTTAGAACTATCGAAACTTCATATGTACGAGCTCTATTACTCGCATTTTAAAGTAAAATATAACAGAAATTGTGAGCTATTGTATATGGATACAGATTCTCTTTATTTTAACATTTATACAGATGATGTATATAAAGATTTAAAAAACTCATTTTTTGATACAATGGATTTTAGTAATTTTCCTTCCAACCATTTTTTACATGATATAAAAATAAAGGTAAATTGGGGTATCTTAAAGCAGGTAATAAAACCTATTAAAGAGTTCATAGGACTCAAACCTAAAATGTATGCCTTTTCCTTTGGGGAAACTTGTGAAAAAAACTTTGCCAAAGGTGTAAAAAATCAACTGTAAAGAATTTTACGATAAATATGTATAAAGAAGTGTTAGAATCTGAATCAATTTTGAAGCATAAACAAGCGTCCATTATTTCAAAAAAACATGAACTATCGACCATAGCACAAAACAAAACCAGTTTATCTGCATATTACGACAAAAAATATTTAAATGACGATGGTATTAGTTCTTTGGCGTATGGACGCACTTTTGATAGAGAAGGATGATTTTTTAAAATATGTAATGCACTATACTATTGATATTTCGAAATTGAATACATAATCTCTTTCTTTCTCTCTCTCTCTCTCTCTCTCTCTCTATATATATATATATATATTGAAATTTTGTTTTTGGTTAAATTGTTAACCGTCTTAAATATTGTGTCAATTAGGATTTTTTGGTGAAGCAATGTTTTAAGATTATTCGAACTTCGAGATATCAAGAGTATACTGTAATTGTTTATTGTAAATGAATTTATTTATAAAAGTGAATTAAATATGTTTATATAAAAGCTTTTTCGAT
Source organism: Trichonephila clavipes (assembly GCA_019973935.1). NCBI lineage: Eukaryota > Metazoa > Arthropoda > Arachnida > Araneae > Nephilidae > Trichonephila > Trichonephila clavipes. Next base: position 406,356 of record BMAU01021393.1, on the reverse strand, counting down.
GATGAAAATTTTGTTTAAAAGTTTTGATTATATTTTTGTAATAAACTTGTATTCATTAATCCTACATTACATGTTACTATTATGTATTGAAACTATTATTTATGTGTGCGAAAAAATGTTTCAAATTATGTGTTTTGTAATATCTTATACTATAAATTGTGCATTACATGTTTTTATTCACATGTTGAGAAACTATTCTTTGAAAGATGTTTTGATTATTTTGTAATATATTATATTCATAAATAATGTATGTGTTTGAAGTAATAAAGGACAGGACCTCTTCTCACGGGAGGCCTGAAGTACACTGAACTTGTGTAAAGTTGTGATTTTAAAAAATCAACTCACTTGTTTAGTGATTTCTTCAGGCTGTCAAATCAGCTGGTCCGAACTTCAGAAGGAATGCTCAAGTTGATGTCGGCAAAACTCACATTCGAATTTTTGTATGGTGAATTTCATTTCGAACTTGGGAAAAATGCTCAAGTTGGTGTCGGAAAACTCACATTCGAATTTTTTGTATGGTGAATTTCATTTCCGAACTTGGGAAAAAATGCTCAAGTTGGTGTCGGAAAAACTCACATTCGAATTTTTTGTATGGTGAATTTCATTTCCGAACTTGGGGAAAAATGCTCAAGTTGGTGTCGGAAACACTCACATTCGAATTTTTTGTATGGTGAATTTCATTTCCGAACTTGGGAAAAAATGCTCAAGTTGGTGTCGGAAAAACTCACATTCAAATTTTTTGTATGGTGAATTTCATTTCGAACTTGGGAAAAATGCTCAAGTTGATGTCGGAAATACTCACATTCGGTTTTTATATGGTGAATTTCATTTCCGAACTTGGGAAAAAATGCTCCAAGTTGGTGTCAGAGAAAACTCACATTCAAATTTTTGTATGGTGAATTTCATTTCCAAACTTGAGAAGAAATGCTCAAGTTTGGTGTGGGAAAAACGATTATCTAGACCAGATCAAGAAAATAGCCCATCAAGGAAACCCAACCAATTGATATTTTTGTGTGAAAACCATGAGGTCTCAAATCAAGAGATCTGCAGGATATTCGGCTAGCTAATGTGTGCATTAAAATTCCATATTGGCTAGCCGAATATCTTGAGATTACAAGAAAGCAGAACTTTATACCGATGGATGCTGAAGAACAGGTAATATATAGAACTTTTCGGTAGGAAGTTATTTTAATCTACATAATTGTACTACAAGCATGGAAACCATATAATTGAACGTATATCCATAGCAGCACTTTATCGCGAAGGTGGTTTGTTAGCGTGTACATCCTGAAATCATGAGTGCCCGCTGTTAGCACGAATCGCGAGGGTATACAGTTATTAGCAGGGTAATAACTGTCTAACTGTTTGCGTCACTCGCTCAAAACTATTTGACTGCTTTACGCTGTAGCCTGCCTGAGACCACCCGTGGATTTTCTCCCAGTGGTTCTTCACTGCTGCCGCTCCTGCCCTGGAAGGGGTTCATCCCCCCCACGTCATGAACTCCGATATGGACACCTCTGTGGATTCCAAATCCAGCTCTCGTTGCGGATCTCCCGCCCCCCCCCCAGACTCGAAGACATTCGCAAGAACTTCCTAAAAGCTCACACCACTGATGAGTGTATGCAATTCTGCGTTTACATCGACAACGTGATCGACGGAATCGATACCTATGATTTCCCAACAGAAACGAGCAAAAATCAATACTCGTTCAATGCGTATCAATTCCAGGAAGAAGCTCGAACCCGATACATCTCCCTGAAAGAGGAAGAAAGAAAGACCGATGAAGAGTGCCACGACCATCTTTTGAAGCAGTGGGGCAGACCCACAGAAAAAGAACTCGCCGAATTCGTCCCTGTGCCGAGTAAGAAGCAGAAGAATAAATTACATTCGCCGACGAAAGACGACTCATCGGCCAAGAAACCCCGAACGAGTGTTGAGAACAAATACGAAGCACTCACGTTGGAGGAACCGACAACCGTTCAGAATGACGACGAAATGGAGGAAGAAATAATCCCCGCAAGTAGGACCTCAACTCCTATTCCAAAGGTGCGTCCACCCCCACCAATCACGATCGACGGAATAGCTCAACCTGCGCAGTTCCTCAAAAGAATCCAGGACCTCACTCGCCAAAAACTAATTGGCCGTATGAAGGGAAGAAGCATGCGTGTCTACCCTGAGACCCCCGAGGCGTACAATCAAATCCGGAAACTCATCGAAGATGAAAAATTCGAGTCTTTTACACATCAATTTCCAGAGGAAAAAATTTACAAAGTTGTAATCCGAGGCCTGCCAACCGACATGCCAGTGGAAGACATAGTCGAAGAATTACAAAGTTTGGGAATCCACCCCAAAGAGTGTAAAATCCTCATCAGCAGGAAAACTGGACTTCCAATGCCTCTCTTTTCGGTTTTCTTGGAAAAAAACCCAGACAATAAATGCATCTATAACCTGAAGGAGCTGTGCTCCATGAAGATTGAAGTGGATACGATGCGAAGAAAATTCGGCCCTGCGCAGTGTTATCGCTGCCAGGGATTCTTCCACAGTTCACGATTCTGTACCAGGAACCCGAAATGCGTGAAGTGCGGGAAACCTCACCTCACAAAGGACTGCACCAAGACCAGAGAAGAGGAACCAACATGCTGCCACTGCCAGGGCAATCACCCGGCAAATTACACCGGCTGCCCTAGGAACCCTCTCAACAAGTCTCCCCCCCTCCCAAAGTTAACTTTTGGGAGGAACGGGCTCGGAAGAAGAAAGAAATGGCAGAAGCTGCAAAAGCGGAAAAAAACCCACCTATCCAGCCTAAACGCCCACCACCTGCTCATACTGAGGAGACGTCCTCGTCACCTCAACTAAAAGACCAGCCCTCACCACAGATCGCCTCACCCCAAACTCGGGAGCCATCCTCGTCCACTCGGGAGATGTCCTCGTCACTTCCCAAGGATCCAAGTGCACAAACCACCCCCCAAGACTCTCCTACGCTAATGGACACTATTTCACAGATCAACGACCCAGAGGTCCAAGAAATGATAGACGTCGTGCAAAAATTCGTGCAAATCTCAAAACAGAACAAACCCAGAGGCCAACGCGCATTGGAACTCCTTTCTCTTCTCCGAATTAGATTTTAACTTTCCCGCCCCCAACTTGCAATAGATCCATCAAGATCGTCACTTGGAATGCTGACGGAATTCGCACAAAAATACCCGAGTTCGAAGAATACGTCCAAAGATTTGACCCAGATATCATTGCTCTCCAAGAGACTTTCCTTCAACCCTGCCATAGCTTCAATATCCCCAACTATACCATCTACAGGAACGACAGATTAACGCACAGAGGAGGAGGCACAGCGATCCTCATCAAAAACTCAATAGCCCATCACAGCATACATATCCACACCCACACTCTCGAAAACACCACCATAGTACTTGAAGGCAGCAACAAAATCACCATCTGTTGCATCTACAGGCCACCCAACTCACCCCACCAAGCCCTCATCCCTGATCTCCTAAAGATACTCAGAAACAGAACTCACTGCTTCATCGTGGGAGACTACAATGCAAAGCATCACTCGTGGAGCCCACACAGCAACAATAACCCCTGTGGAAGCGCGCTATTCAAATTTCTGAAGAATTGCGGTTTCCTCCTTTCTTCCTCTGCAGAACCAACCACCATCCCAAAACGGGCAAACTACAGACCAGCCACCATTGACTTTGGTATCTCATGCGGCTTAGATGACGTCCTCGTCGAAACCCAGGTTGAACTATCCAGCGATCATAACCCAGTACAATTCATCTTACCGACTACCAGTGACAAACCCCATGCTCAGAACTGCACTACATTTACCAACTGGAACCTATTCCAAGACCTTTTAACCACCTCCATCCCTGGAAATCCCACAATCAGTAATACAGATGAAATCGAAGAAAGAGTCACCCAATTTACCAATAGTATCCACCTAGCCATCAACCAAAGTAGCAAATTCAAAGTGTTCACTCACAACATCACCTTCATCCCCCTTCACATAAGAGAAAAATTAAGGAAAAAAAACAGACTGAGAAAACTTTGGCAATCCACCGGGTACCCTCCAATCAAGCATGAAATGAACAAGCTACAAAAACAAATTAAAAGAGACCTCAAACTAGTAAAACAAAAAGAATGGGACGACATTCTCGATGAAGCAAATTTCGACCCTCCAAAACTGCACAAGATCATTAAAAATCAAAAGGCGCAACAAGTTACATACCCACCCCTTCTGGGTTACAGAGGAATGGTTTATGATACGCTGGATAAGGCAAACCTTTTCGCAGACACTATGGAAGAGTCTTTCCAAGAAAACTCTGAACCATACAACGACGAATTCATTGAAAAGGTGGAGAGAAAAGTACGAAGGTATTTTCGAAACATCTCCTTCAGCACCCCGCCGCTCACCTCCCCCGAGGAAGTCTGCAACATCATACTGGGCCTAGAAAACAGAAAAGCCGCAGGAGCGGATCAGATCAAAAACATAGCCTTGAAATCCCTCCCAATCAATGCAATAACCTTTTTAACCAAAATTTTCAACAAATGTCTAATGTACGGATACTTCCCTGACGCCTGGAAACATGCTATCATCACCCTCCTACCTAAAAAAGGAAAAGATACCAAACTAGCAATTAACTATAGACCAATCAGTTTACTCTCCTCAATTGGAAAAATATATGAAAAAATAATCCTCTCCAGACTTAAAGAACATGCGGACAATAACAATATCATTCCAAGCTTCCAACACGGCTTCAGGGAAAATACAGCTACAAACCATCAGCTCCTGCGACTAACAAACCTGGTTGTCAGCGGATTCAATAACCACGAAACCACCGGGGGTGCCTTCCTCGACGTCGAGAAAGCCTTCGATAGGGTGTGGCACGATGGACTCCTCCTCAAGCTAATTGAGCTTAACTTCCCTCCTTACATCATCATGATAATTAATAACTTCCTGAGAAACAGAACTTTCCAAATAAAGATCTCATCCACCCTATCGAGAACGGCTTACGCAAGTGCTGGATGCCCACAAGGATCCTTACTATCTCCACTTTTATACAATATCTTCACGCATGACTTCCCCACCGCACCAACAGTTAATATCTGCCTCTTCGCAGACGCCGCCGCAATCATCTCCCAAGCCTGCAACCCCGACATAGTAAGAATCAACCTTCAAAAATACTTAAAAACTCCAGGTCTGGCTGACCAAATGGCGGATAAAAATTAATGTTAAAAAGCCAAGCCATAATTTTCAAGAGAGGCAATTACAGAAACAGGATGCAATACCTTAAACTCTTTCGAACAAATATCCCTTGGACTACAAACGTCGAATACCTAGGTGTTACCCTAGACTACAAGCTCAACTTCAAAAACCATCTTTCAAAGATTACCTGCAAATTCAAAAAACACTAATAATGCTACTCCCACTACTTAACAAGAACTCTAACCTTTCCCGCAATAGCAAACGACAAATCTACTTGCAATACCTCCAACCAATATTGACCTACGCATGCCAGATCTGGGGATGTGCGGCCGAAACCAACATTAACAAACTTCAAGTCCTACAAAACAGAGCCCTCAGAATTATTTTAAATTACCCGCGCTATATTGCGAGAAAATACCTCCACAACGATGCAAACATTCAACCTCTGAACGAAAGAATCAGAACTCTCGCTGAAAACTTTCACAGCCAAATCAGCTCTCATCCAAATGCATTAATCTCCTCTCAAGCCAACACAATTACTACAGGATCCCTGAACCACCCAATTCACTCTACGACTCTTCAAAACATCTTCTAGTTCAACCCTTTCCCTCATCATTCATTCTCAAGCCAAACGATTTCACTATTCCCTTCCTTCGTTGTTGAAACGAAATCTACGATCAATCGATGTCTCTTCGTTTCGCCCAAAACAAGTTTGAACTACTCCCCCAGTCTGCTCAAGTCAGAAGAGAAGAGAGAATTTCTCTTTCCTCCTCGGCCCATCTACGTCACAACGCAGATCAGCTGATCTGTCACTTCCCCCTCCCTCCCGCTACGGAAGAGAGAGGGAAAAACCCCTCTCCCAGTCGCGGAGAATGCTACGTCATGACGCAGTTTACCTGCTTTTCTCCACTCCCCCCACCCTCCCGATAGTGTTCGATGACTCGTCGTTTCTTGCTCTTTCCCCCTCATCCTACTCACACAGAGAAAAAGCACGAACCCCCGTGCTGGTGCTCTAGAAAAGAATATGTTCCCCGTCATTCTGTCGCCGTTCCAGCAGAATTGTTCTGCCCATTTTAATTTTATCTTTTAAATTTATTTTAAGTAATCCCATTAATTCGGCTCTTAATTCTAAAATTCTGATGAGGAGGTACGTCCCGTTCCGGGGCAGGCACTCCGTAAGTTACATGCCACTTTGCAAAAAAACGGTCTTCAAACGGGCCGAAATTTTTTTTTTCTGACACATTAAAAACAAACTTTTCGCTCCACTGAATATGAAACTACATAAATTTATTATTATTATTAAATTATTTTATAATTAATATAATAAAAATATTTTTATATATTATTAATTTAATTATTTTTTATAATTTTATTAAACACTTAATAAGACCTTTTAAATAAATTTAAATAATTTATTTAAATAATTTTAATAAATTTATTTAAATAAATATAATAAATTTACCTAAATAATTTTAATAAACTTATTTAAATAATTTTAATAATAAATTAGTAATATCAATATTAAATTAATAATTTTAATATTAAATTAATAATTTTAACAAACTTGTTTAAATAATTTTAATAATAAATTAATAATAATTTTAATAATAAATTAATAACAATCCTCATAAATAATAATTCTTATTAATAATAATTCTTATTAGTAATAACTTTAATTAAATAATTTTAATTATTAATAATTTTAATCAATAATAATTCTTACTAATAATAATTCTTATTAATTAATTTTAATTATTAATAATTTTAATTAGTAATAATTCTTACTAACAATAATTCTTATTAATTAATTTTAATTATTAATAAATTTAATTAATAATAATTCTTACTAATAATAATTCTTACTAAAATAATTCGAATTAATTATTTTTAATTATTAATAACTTTTATTAATTAATTACAATTAATAATTATTTTAAATAATCTTACTTATTAATAATTTTAATTAATAAGTATTTTAGTTAATTTTAATTAATAAGTATTTTTAATTAATTTTAATTATTAATAATTTTAATTAATAAATTATTTTAAATAATTTTAATCAATAATTATTTTAAATAATTTTAATCAATAATTATTTTAAATAATTTTAATCAATAATTATTTTAAATAATTTTAATTAATAATAATTTTAATAAATAAGTTTGTGACAGGCTCATGCGTCTTTTCTTTAACATCTCCTTTGGGTCAGAATTAATGGCAACTCTTTACCAGCCAAATCCAGGAAGTGAAGTGTGAAAGAAAGATGCAAATCAGGAAGCTTTTAAATATCAGAAATTGGATTAAGCAGGATGGCATATATAGGAATGTAAACAGTTCGTGGTTCAAGAGTGAAGAAGTTGTAGATAGCGTTATGTGGCGAATAGAAGGATTAATACGTGAAGAGATCTATCGAATCAAGGTGCATACCATTACACTCGTTTCATTGTACGGCTTTATTTAGGTGTTATAATCGTTACTTCAAACTGCAGCCAGGTAGGATTGATTATTTAATACTAGTATCGACGATATTATTGAAATTGAGTTTAGGAGAGTCACACACACAGTTATTGATAGTGTTCCGGGTTAGGTTAATTTGTTATTATCTAAATATTGTGTGCTGTGTGTTTTGCCATCGTAGATTCTCTCACATAAATTATTATAATCTAATTTGTTAAAGGTTTAAGTTGAAAATCTTAATAAAACTATATTAAGATTATGTATGATTCTAGCTCTTCCGTTAATCCTACACCTCTAGCTCACGCTGATACCCAAAGAGATAATCACCCCAGGGGGGGATTATCCCAATGACGCCCAACGAGATTTAATTTATATGACCCCGATATAAGAAACGCGAGAGGGTTTAATGTTTTACCAGAAGTGTACTTTTCCGGGTCAAAGAACATTACCGAGTTTTTGGAGGGTCTTTATAATCAAATCAAATTACTTGAGATACCCAGTGATTTATAGTGTGCTTATTTGAAAGGTCATCCCCTGGAAAGGACCCAAGATTGGTGTCAGATATTCGGATCAGCGTTAGTGAAAAATACCACCACGGACTTCGCGCAGCTGAAAGCAGCATTGTCAAAAACATTCCCTGCCATACAAAATAGGAAAGATTTAGAGGCCAGGCTTTATGCGTCTCAACAGAGACAGAACTAGGAGCCTACGAATTTTGTTTACGATTTATTAAAAATGCATAAAAAGTTAGAACTGGGGATATCAGAGAAAGCCCGAGTAGATCATATTTTTGTTAGACTTGAACAACAAGTCCAGGATTACGTGGAGGTTCGAAATTCACAAAACACGGTTCAATTGTTGGAGGTCTTAGCTAAGTTTGAGGAAAGATATTCATGAAAGGCAATAAGGGGTTCGAGAAATAGTGATAATGTGGAAAGACGAGGTTCGAATGAGCGTAGGATGTCTAATGTTGATAAGAATCGAGGAAAATGGAGAAATCCTGAAGTGGTGCGTAAACCGAGTAATGGCAGAAATGATTATAGGGGTAACTACGAGAATGGCCGTCAAGAAAATCAGTGGTTAAAAAGCAAGAATAGATTTCAGAAGGATGATCGAAGATTTAACGATAGGGGATATCAGTTTAGAAACGGAAGTCAAAAAGATGATTTTAGTAGGGGGGGACCACAGAAATAGGGGTTCGAGGGAGAATTTATTTTCTGTTTATGAAGAAATACATATTTACATATGTATGAACCTGTGACCGGTGTCAAAAATTCAATTATAAAAACGCGCTACCAGCTGGTCGTTTAGTTCCGATAGTATGGAATTACCCCAATGAAATTGTAACGTTAGACCTATTAGGCCCCTACCCAGCATCCCGACCCGAAAGGTATAGATTTATCTTAGTAATAACTGACCACTTCACTAAGTGGAGTGAGCTTATACCTTTAAGAAAAGCTTTGGCCCAGGCCATATAGCTAAGGCCCTTTTTTAAAATCATATTTCACGATATGGAGCTCCTATTTCCTTGATTATTGATAATGGTCCTCAATTTATATCCGAGGTCTTCGAACACTTAAGTAACAGGTCGGACATAAAACATTAAAACTGTAACGTTTCTGCCGCAATATAATCTAACGGAAAGAGTAAACCGCACTTTAGTGTAGATGATGCTTGTTTTGTAGAAGAAAATCATGATAACTGGGACCGATTCCTCCATGAGTTCTCTTTCGCGTTACGCACAGCAGTTAATGAAACAACTGTTAAAACTCCGGCTGAATTATTCTTAGGCCGAAAAATTATCACGCCTTTTTGTAAATTAGAGCTGTCAATGGAAAGTGCAGAATATGTGTGAGGCAATATTGAAAAATTATTTGATGATGCGGGGCAGAATATGCAGAGACAGCATAAGACGTGGGAGAAATATTATAATCGAAAAAGGAGAGCGGTTAACATCAAAGTTAACGATTTAGTTTTGGTACAAACTCATTTTATTAGTACAGCAGGCAGGAGAGTTGTGGGATAATTTATGTCTAAATTTGAAGGGCCCTACAGAGTGTTGGCAGTTCAAAATAACAATTTGACCATTTGGAAAAGGGGAAGAAGGGTCACAGTAAATGTTGACCAAATGCGGATTTATCATCCGAGAAATTCGGAAACAAGAAGTAATGATAGCATTAATGAGACAACATATAAGGGAAAGGAATCGAGTAATTGGTCTTATAGGTCGAACTCGGAAAAATCTCGACGTTCTAGAAAACCCTGGGGTAATGAGAATAAGAGTTGTAACTCGGATAAGGGAAATGCTGGATTGGAGGATCTTAGAGTTAAACGTGATAGCGCAGTAGAGTCGACGGGTACATCTGAGAGATACGGTGGAAAAAGGCAAAAAATAAGCAGGAAGCGATCATTTAGAGGGTCTGACTATGAACAGCATAGAAAGAGGAAAGCTCCTGTACTGCCCCAGGGTCTGAAGAGAGGGGTTACATTGTTCATATATTCTAGATCACACAAATATATGAGGAAGGACATCTATAAACATCCTTTGCAGGAGCCTGAGATACTTCCAGGAACATCAAGTCAAGGACACATGAGGAGGTTCAATCCACCTAAACAAAAGAGCAGTCGAAAAACAAGAATAGAGTCTGACAGAACCCGAGAGACCAGACCAAGTACGAACAGAGGACACAGTGCAGCTGAGGGGAGACCGGTCCGGTCTAGAAGGAAGCCAACAGTGACACCTTGCCCGTATTATCTAAGGAGCCACTTCAAAGAACCAGAAGAACTACTGGAGAAGCAGAGGAGTACGGGGATCGACAGTCCACCACAGAACAGCCTCAGGAGAAGGAGCCTCACTGTGGAAGCATTAAATTGAGATCCAGCAGATAGGAGCACATAAAAAAATCAGGTTGTATTGTCCTTTTTTTCGTTTTCTTGCTGACAAGCAGTCAGGTGTTTTTGCATTACCAAGAAGAGATTTTTTTTAAATATATTATCTGTACAAGAGTTGACACTAAGATGTGTGTATTTTTCAGGTCAGAAAAATGAACTTTTGTTAATTAATTTTTTTTCCAAAATATGGAAACAATTGCTTGAGGACACTTGTTTGCAATTTCTGATTTGAAGTTTCTGCGGGAATATCTAGCATTGTTTGTTATATATATTGTAAATTGTTTGTATGTCTGTATATCATTAAGCCTATGTATATGTATATGTATATTTTTAATTCATATCTGGTGGCTTGGGGCGCGGCGGCGTAGTTAGGCAATACTAGCAATAACATTGACAAGCGCCGAACGCATGGAATGAGAGTTTTTTTTAAAGATGTATTAATTGATGTATTTTAAAATGATGTGTGAAATGCGAAAATGTATTTGTGCATAATGTTAATGTTTTTTTCTTAGAAAAGATAGTAAAAAAGTTCTCATTTCAGGGTTGCTGACCCTGATCATTGTATCGTAGGCACTGAGACTTCTGTAAAACAAGACAGTATGTTACAATGCCTAAGTAGTTAAGGGAAGCACACGGCCAGGTTTTTCCACACTGAGGTTTTACCCTCTGTCCGTAGCCATAATTGGGTGTGCTCTAGGGAATTTTAAATATGTAAATGTCTCCGTCAAACTTTAATTATAAGCAATTTAAAGCAGAGCTTGTGGTCTTCTTTCTTTTCTTTCCCTTAGCGTAGGAAACATCTTAAAGTGTCAGATAGCTAGGTATATTAAATTTTTAAAGACTAAAGATTCAGTTTTCTTAGAATATCACAACGTAATTTATTTCAGGCCATTTTAGACCTTCAAATAAATCCCGTTTTCTTTTTGAAGGGGATTGTGACGGATCTGTACGGCACTTTATCACTAATACTCTTGGGCGTCTTTGGGGATTGTAAATTCGCGTATATTTCCAACCAACTCTAAAAGAAGAAACCGAGATATGCAAATTAGTCAAAGTATTTAAGGAGAGTGTTGTAAGTTAGCAGGAGAGGTTATACGCCAAGAGAAAGATTGCCGGAGTTCGAAGAAGATTCAAGTTGATTGTGCCATTAGCGTCACGCTGTTTATTAGGCAGCGATCTTCAATTGGAAAGTTTGATTCTCCTGGAAAGTAAGGAAGTAAAAGTCAGGTGATATTTAAATTTAGAGTATCGGATCATAAGAGTAAATATATAATAAAGTTAGTGGGAAGTTAATGAATGCTAGTAATTCAAATTTCGTGTATCTCTTGGTCCTCTTATTCCGGTAGTCCCGTTCGATATTGAGTTTAATATTTGATAAGTATCATATTTTGTGATTTAATTTACTAGTAAGGGTCAATCACACTGACGTAGACATCTTGATAAATCTTTGTAATTAGATGGTTGATAATTGATTCAAGTGATTATATATAATTTGTTATTGTAAAAATGTCGTCTGGTCGTTCTTTGCCTCAAATCAATTTTGGTGTCCAGGGTGGAATCCAGGGGATTCCCACAAGTCAAAGATTGATGTCAAGCTGATATTACATTGTTTTTTAAGTTCCGACATGTCAAGCTCATCAGAACTGATAATTGAAGGTTCACTACATTTTTCAGGAATGTCTAGAGGCTGGGGACCCTTCCGCCATAGAGTCAATGATGAAAGTTCTTCAGGATTTACACCTCGAGAGAGGATACCTGCAGGGTTTAGTGCTGAAGGTATGTGTTTGCATTCAGAATTCTCAGTCAGAGTTTGTATTTTCATACTCGATTGCCGACGAACGTTTTGAGTTGATTAGCTGGAGTGTTAATTCAGGCAATTGCTATGGTTGAATCTATGGGCAAGATGATCTCAGCTAAATGTACTTGTAGAGAGAGGTGAACTTGTTCGACTAATTGAGCCAGCAGCCAACACGCTGAGAGTTAAAGGCGAGGAATGGAGATGATTTTTGATTAATGAGACAAGAGATGTACTGTCAATAAGCTTGATTGTTATGGTATTATCTTCCTTGACACAGTGCATGTAAACTACAGCTCCGTAGGCTGACTCCGAAGCATCTGCATATCCTAAAAGCATGAGTTTCACGTAGGAATCTGTAAGAATATATCGATATATTTTGAGTTCTCTAGGGTTTTTAGAGATGACATAAAATTGAGCCACTCTGGTGTGATTGCCTCTAGCAAACATTTCTCCCAATTCAATTTTCTAAACCATAATTTTTGTAGAAAAATTTTCGCTTTGCTGATGACAGGGCCTATTAGTCCCAGAGGGTCACGAAGTCTTACTATAATGCTTAAAACATCTCGTTTTGTATAAGGTGCAATTGAAGGGTTGAAACCTTAAACATGAAATAGTCTCTTGCTGGTTTCCAGCTAACACCTAAGGTTTTTTTGGCTGATTCTGCGTTGGTTGAAAAGGACTGTTCTTGATCTGTAGATGAATTAAGCAGCTCCTACGAATTAGAATTCCATTTATGTAATTTCATTCCACATGTTTCCAGTGTATTTTGCAATTGGCATTGTACTACATATCGACCAGCTTCATTGCGCGTGTGTCATTTGGTAAGGATTTTCACAATATTCCTCTTCCTTGCCTAATGAGTCTTGACCTTCGTTAATTGTTTCTATCTCCCAAAACTTTTGTAAACTATCATCAATGTTTTGTATTTCATTTTGTTTTGATATGAAACCACAATATTGATTTTGCTTGCAGGAAATTGTCGTTCCAGTTGCGGTATATCCGAAAACTGAGCTGCGAGAAGCAAGTCCATTGCCTGATGTGCGAATACCTTCCTTAATTATGTCGAAAAATGCCTCTGCTCCAATTAACAAATCGATTTTTCTTGGAACAATAAAACTTGCATCTGTTAGTTCCTGAGGAATTTTTAAAATTTTGAAGTTTATTTGAAATACAGGAAAAAAGTGTAATTTTTAACACAACCAGAAAGTCTAAAGTTGTAGAAAATAAGCCGTTGCCATTTATGATGGTAGCGTTTAACTTTGACATGATTGTGATTTTATTTCCACCTAAACTGGATATTGGAAAATTAATTCTGTTTTGTGGAGTCCCTAATTTGTTTGCGAAATCTTGCGTTACGATATTAAACATGCTACCGGATTCTAAAACTGCTCGTACTTGAGTAGAATGATTCAGAACCCAAACCACTGCTGTGGGTAGAATTACGATTTTGCTTCTATTACTGATACAAGAGAGGGATGCGGCTGTATTTTCTTGTGGAACGGGAAACGATAAGTTGATGGATTATTGGAGTACCTGCTTCCCGCAGGGAAGCTCAAACTCCTATCATGAAATACTGGGTGGTTACATGGGTTCAGCTTATCTCTTAGCCCTTTGCTGCATCATTGTAAAATTTTGTGTGATTGAATAAAAGTAAAAGTAGTTAAGAAATTAAAATGTGATAAAATGAGAATTTAAGTGTGTGAGAAATTAATTAGAGACTAGAACGGGAGACTCATCTGTGTTGGGGTTCAGTTCCTGTCCTTGTAGTGGCGACGCGCTATACATCAGGGAAGCGTTGACAGATTCCCTCTTTTCCCTATGTAACAGAGTGTTATATTGAAAGCCACATACACTACAAGAATGCCTTGATTTACATTGTGAAATTTTGTGTTGATCACTTAAAACACATATGTTCTAGCAGTTTTGCAACCTCGGACAAAAATGGAAAATGCCACCCCTCTCTCTAAAGCAAAAAATTATGATTAAAATAGATAAATTATTCACATAGATACACACCTATAAAACTTGAATAATTCTTGCAAACAAAAAGGGGGCTTAACGATATATATATATACACTCATGGACCAAAAAATTAGCGCACCAAGAAATAATTGCGGGATCGTAACGAAACTTGGCATGAAGGTACTGATGCGACGCTATTTTAAACTTATTTAATTTCTAAAACTTTGGACCCAGATTCCTAATTTCACATCGCATCATGACAATTAAGTTAACTAATTCTAAAATTAAAACACTCATCTCACACTAAATCATACACTGATCGTATAGTTTTAAAACATTATTAAATTTATTTTAAGCACAAGTAAATGGAAATTTACTTCACTACAAGAAGATCAAAAATTAACTTAGCTTGAGAGAGGGAAAGTGCAAGGGAATGGACATGGTTGATGCCCGGAGTCTCCGGAGTTTTTTGAGATTGTCTGCAGCTCTGGGATCGGCTCTCTGTGTCTAAAATCGGGGTGCGTCCCGTTTTATTTTGCGACTTTTCACACAAAAATCCTGGTGCGGACTCTTTGTCTTGTCCACTGTAAGTGTCTCTGATTGGTCCAGAGACCAGCGCAGTGTTACATCACCTCACAATTTGTGGGTTTAGTGAACTTTCTTAACGCGAGAACTTTATTGACGCACCCCACCAAAAGGAATTTCACCGCATCCGGTCCGGGGACTCGCAAACAAATTCCAAGCCGTCTCAGGGGCTAATTCTAAATTAGGAAATTCTGGCCTCCCATCAGTACATGTCAGGAAGATATGAATATGATTAGAAATGCAGCGTGATTGCGCTTTACGTATAGCTGGTAGAGGGCATTTAACGTCGTTCTCCGTTTAGTATAAAACAGGTAACCAAAGCTTGTTTCAGTGTTCTGAATCGTTTGCAAAGAAAGAGCTAAGGTAGAGATGCCATTACGCCGTTTTCGAAGACAATATGAGCAGCTGCCGCAGTTTGAAAGGGGGAGAATAATCAGCATGATGGAAGCTGGGGGGTCAGCTAGGCTAGTAGCTTGCCAATTAGGTCACTCTGATTGTGTTGTGAGGAGGTGTTGGGACCAGTTGATCCGAGAGATGCCATTTACATGAAGACCAAGCTCAGGATTCAGGTGGATGAGAAGACCACCACATCGTAAGAAATGCACGCGTACAGCCAACTGCTTCATCGGCCGCGATCCAGACACAGGTAGCATCTTCACTAGGGGCCTCTGTATCTTCTCAAACCATACGAAGGTGCCTGGCTGAAGGACATTTGGGATCGCGGCGCCCGTTACGTGTGCTGCCCTTGACGTCCACCCATCGACACCTCCGTTTGGAGTGGTGCCACGCACGAGGAAACTGGACTGCAGCGGAACGGAATCAGGTTGTCTTTAGTGACGAATCCAGATTCAATATCAGCAGTAAATCTTTTTAGTAATCAGATTAATCTTTGTAATTAGAAGGTTGACAATTGATTCAAGTGAATAAATATAATTTGTTATTGTAAAAATGTCGTCTGGTCGTTCTTTGCCTCAAACCAATCTTGGTATCCGGGGGGATTCTCACATGCCTGTTGTTCAAAAGCCTTTTTTCCCTAGGTCCGTTGCCTAAATGGGGTACACTTTCATTAGTCATGTACATGTTTATTATCAAGAACGAAGACATTAAACATTTAAAGGAGAAATTCGGTATCATTATTTGAGTAGACTTATTGTTGCTATTTGAGAGTTAGAATTTTAGGCGAAAATTTAAAGGTAAAATTTGTTACCGTAATTTCTTTCGAGCCATTAAAACCCTCGAATAAATCCCGTTTTCATCTTGGAGGGGATCGCGATTTCTACTAACTGTCCTGTTGGGATTTCTTTGGGGCTGGAATGGCACTTCTTTCCAACCAACTCAAGAAGAAGAACATGTATACGTAAATTAGGAATCATATATATATATTGGAAGTTTATCATTCACGAGGTGTTGCTAAGTAAAAAGGTTGTCGCAAAATGATATGAGATATAGTCTAGAAAAGGAATCTTAATCCTGGAAATTAGCCTAACATTGCTGGGGCAAATTAACCAAAAGGGGGTCCGGTAATCCGGAACCCCGGATATAGCCGGATTAAACCAGAGCAGAAGTGGTAAGGACCGTAGCTGTATATCTAGGATATAGCGGTAAGCTTGATATGTTAAAACTTTAAGTATAAAGCCTTTACTATATATAAAGTTAGATTCAGTGGTTAGTTGCGTTATCGATTGGTAACACTTGTTGCGTCTTCTCGTTCCTGATCATATTCCTTAGATTATTCTTGTTGTTGTATTGTGTTTAAACTAAGATCTTAATAAACAGATTTTAGTATGAATGACTTTAGTAGTTCTTCGTTCCTCCCCACAGACATAGGTCGCGTGGATAATGTAGAACGGAGGTCCCCATCGGCGGGGACTTCACAAAGCCATTTTGGAAGTAGAACAGAGTCATTTTTAACCACACCTGTGCCCTAGGCACTTTAAATTGTTACCTCCTCCCCTCAATGGACAAAATTCATGTGACGTCACGATCGCGTGATTCCGTCAGCACGTGAATATGGCGTCATTTGTTTACTACTATTGTGTACGATTATTTTGTTCTTATACATTTACATTTTACTTTCTAAAATGTCTTATTTTGCTGAAATGGTTCCTCGATCAGTTAAAGAAAGGATTGTTGCTGGGAAAAAATCATTTTTTAATATCCCGTTAAGAAATCGAAAGCGTGAGGATTACATACCATTTTCCCAGTGTTTATATATGTGTTTGATCACTCTTTGAATAATATTTTCAATACCGTAAGTTAAATGAAACTTCTTCAAAAAGGATTTTGGATAGATGTAGACTTCTACAACAATGTAAATATTTTACAGCAAATATTTGTTTATTTTATATTAAGTTACATTGAGAATATATTATGTTTAGTTAACTTAAATTTTACTTATTTTACACATCTTCAGTGTAGTTAACAGAGGTACTTCAGCATTTAATTATCTAAAATTAGAACACAAAAATCTTACACGGAGAAAAAAAGACTTACTGAAAAATGAGTACGTAAACATACTCATTTTGAAATGAGAATGTTTGCATCAGATTTGACCGCATGCCTTGATTGAATTTGATTCCTTATATGTACTCAAAATCCCCAAAAATGCTAATTAATGCTTTCGGAAAAATTAAAAAAGATATTCAGGATTGCAGAAACTCTTTTAATATATCGGCTACATATTTTGATAATTGGGGCTTAACAACAAATTTAATTCTCATAAATCTTCCGAACTATTTTTTGTATATCTACCACGCTACCCGCAGAAGAACACATGAGTACAAGATTGTTTTGATTTTTGAGTTAAATGTACTCATTTGTATTTCTTAAGTAACTGCCTTGATTCAAAATCTGTGAATGGATCTGCTGATTTAAAAAATAGTGACGTTGCCTCGGCGTCGTTTGCAAAACCATCCTATGATAGTATTGTGGCGCCATCTATCTTGGAGAATGCAAGTCATTCTTTGAATAACGTTATTCTCTATGCCAATGAAAATAATTTTAAATCTGAGGAGGTGCGGCAAATTATTAGAACGGAGTTAAATCTGAGAAAAATTCAAGTAGGGGTAAAAAAGATGAGGACTATTAATAATAACCGTGTGCTGGTACAATGTGTCTCTAAGGAGGATAAAGACAGATTTTTAACAGCAATAAAAGAAAAGACAAATACTCTTAAAGTGTCTTCTCCGAAGAAGAGAAACCCAAATGTGCTTTTGAAAAATCTTCCAAATGAAATTAGTGACCATGATGTTCTCCAACTTTTGAAAGATGAAAATCCGGAATTGGAAGAGAAAGTACAGTTTTGGGAGGAAACAAAAATTCGTTTCACTCTTAAAAAATTCGAAAACTCCCGGCATTTGGTTTTAGAAATGAATCCAAACTGTCGAAATTTGTGCCTGAATTTGAAGTTCCTGAGAACAAACTGGAACGTTTGTAAAATCCAAGACTTCATAGCCATTAACCGCTATTTTAAGTGCCTTGGTTATCACCATAAGGCTGCTGATTGTCAAAATGGCTTGTGCTGTTTCAAGTGTGCTGGAGAACACAAGAGTAGTGAATGCAATCTCTCTACTCAGGTTTGCGTAAACTGTATCAGGTTTAATAAGAAAACAAGAGATCCTAATAAAAAGGTTATTGTAAATCACCAACCTTATTCTAGCTGCTGCAAATGCCATCAATTTATGGAGAAACTTATTTCATCCCAGACAACTTAGGAATAGTTTTTCTCTCAACCGCGTTTGCGTATTTTGCAACTTAATTTGCATAAATCGAAAAGTGCTACGCAGCAGCTTATTTTGAATATGGAAGCCAGAAATATTGATGTCGCGATGGTACAAGAACCTCATTCATACAAGGGATCTCTTCCTGGTTTTCCATCGTCTTACAGAGTTTTCTTCAGTCATTCTTTTGACATGATTAAAGCAGCCATTATTGTCAGAAATAGAAATATTTCAACTTTTCTGGATCAAAATTACCTTGATTACAATCTGGTGACAATGCGTTTGAACATTAATAGAGTATCCTATTTGTTTGTATCTTATTATTTCGAACCCTCCAAGAATATTGATTTTGATTTACAAAAATTAACCAAATTTTTTCCAGCATGCCCATTAACAGACTGGTCTGGTCTATGGACGCCAATAGTAAATCTGAAACGTGGTTCAGTCCCTTTTCCGACTCTAGAGGCACCAAGCTCATTGAATTTATTAGTGCCCATAGCCTCTTTGTCATAAATGAAGATTGCGGTCCTACATTTTGCGGCTCTCGAGGATCTAGTTACATTGATGTAACTGCAGTTGGAACGGATTTACTGGAAGACGTTTCTTGTTGGCATTTGACTGATTATGATTCTCTCTCCGACCACAAAGCAATTGAATTTGATATTGCTCTAGATTTCAATTCTCCAACAAATGATGGTGACAGTTGTATCTTTAATCTGAAAAAAGCGAACTGGAAACTCTTTTATGACTCATCTAAATTTTTACTGTCCAGTATTAGTGATCTCATTGTCTCCTGCCAAAATCCAGAATCTCTACATGATCTTGCAAAGGAACTAATTTCTATTATTCTTAATTCTTGCAAAATGTCCATTCCGATTAAAAAGCGGGGAATGCACAGAGTTCCTTGGTGGACAACAGAAATTGGTTGCATGAGAAAACACGTTAATGCTGCAAGATGGAGATTCCAGAGATGTAAAAATGCCACTTTAAAAGAAATTTATAAGAGTAAATATCAGGAGTTAAGAACTAATTATAATCTTAAACTTTTGGACGCCAAAATAAGCTCATGGAAGAAATTTTTGGATGGAATTAATGTAAATAATGTGTGGAAAAAAATTTATACTTTTGGAGTTAAACAGCAGTTTCAGAAAAGAATTGAACTCAGTGGAATTGCTCTTCCAAGTGGAGCCATGACTAATTCTTTTGAAGAGACTATTAATGAGGTTCTCTTCCATTCTTTTCCTGATGATTGTGAGAATGAGGATGATGATTGTCACAAAGAAATACGGAGTGACGCTCTTATTTATACCAGCGTAACGGATGACCCGCCTTTTACCATCCATGAAATTAATGCTGTTATAAATAAATTGAAGTTGAAAAAAGCACCTGGCCCTGACTCTATTCCTAACGAAGTTGTCAAGAAACTGCATGAAATGTACCCTGATCTCTTCCTAACAGTTTTTAACTCATGTCTTCGTCTCAAGACTTTTCCTCGCTGTTGGAAAAATGCTAAGATTATCCTAATTCCCAAAGTCAATGATGTCCGTGTCCCTAAGTTAGACAACCTAAGGTGTATCAGTTTGCTGTCAACTTTGGGTAAATGTTTTGAAAGACTCATTATCAACAGAGTAGCCTGGCGTTTATACAAAGATAATTACTTCAATAAAAACCAATTTGGTTTTATGCTTCATAAATGTACGGAAGACGCCTTGGTGAAACTTAATGAAATTGTTTTAAAAGGAAAAAAGAGAAACCTTCATACAGTCCTGGTTTTCTTGGATATTAAGAGTGCTTTTGATAATGCTTGGTGGCCTGGTATTCTAAGTCTATTAAAAAGATCAAGCATCCCTGGCAACTTATTTGCCGTCCTTTCCAGCTTCTTGAAGGATAGATCTGTGACTTTATCTTTAGGTCATTCCTCAAAAGAGAAATTTTTGAACAAGGGATGTCCTCAGGGATCCGTTTCTGGACCTTTCCTCTGGAACGTCATTATAAATGATTTTTTGGAAAAAATCTTGGCTTTTTCTTCCTGTGAAACGATTGCTTTTGCTGATGACTTACTTCTTTGTTTCCAGGGAAAGTCTTTTCATGACATTTGCAGACAAGAGCAGCTTACTCTTGACTTTGCTTCAACCTGGACAAAGAATTTTAAATTAGAGTTTAATGCTGTCAAGTCAAAAGTTATGTTCTTGGAGAAGAGAGAAAAGAACGCTCTCACTGGCATCCTCACCCTTAATGGGTTTTCTCTTGACTGTGTGAAAGAACTAAAATATCTTGGTGTTGTCCTTGACAGTAAATTCTGTTGGAAACAACATGTTTTGCATCTTTCAAATAAATGTGAAAAAATTCTGCTAGGGCTTAATAAAGTTGTCAGAAATAGCTTTGGGATCAAGTCTAATGTATCATCCCTCATTTATAAACAAGGCATTGTTCCATTTATTTGTTACGGCTCACAAATCTGGGGATCCGCCTTGAAGAAGAAAATATATTGTTGTCTTTTACGAAAAATTCAACGAAGAATTCTTCTCGGAGTTATTTCTGGGTATCGAACGATATCCTACGAAGCTGTGTTTGCTATTTCGGGCTTTCCACCTATTGACATCTTAATTATCAGAAATAATGAATTCAAGATTGCAACGAAGAACTGTACCAATAAGTGTCTAGATGGTTCCTTGAGAGTTTCTGAGCTCCCTCATCCTTCTGAACGATTTCCTCTTAACTTGGTTAATTACCGTAAAAATATTGAAAACAACTTTTCAGTTGTCTGCTTTACAGATGGCAGCAAAATCAACACTAAGGTTGGCCTTGCATTTGTTATCTTCCAAGATTTTATTGAAATTGGAACTCGCCAATTCAGAATAAGAGATGAGTGTAGTGTGTTTCAAGCTGAATTACTTTGCATAGCTCAAGCAGTCTCTTGGATCTGCAATAACGAAATCCTCTCATCGAATTTCTTAATTTGCAGCGATTCCCTATCATCTTTGTGTGCCTTAAATAACATTTATTCCCAAAATAAGCTAATAGTTAAAACGCATATTAATCTCGATTTTCTTCGAAGCAGAGGAGTACAAGTTTTCTTTCCTTTTGTTCGAGATCATACGGGAATCTATGGCAATGAACGTACTGACTGGCTTGCAAAAGAAGCAACAAAATTAAGAGATCTGGTTCCTATGAGCATTCCAAAATCATATCATAAGAAAGTTTTTAAAGAAAAGATTATCTCCGAGTGGAATAACTTGTATCAAATTTCAATTAATGCGCATCTCACCAAGGAATTCTTTCCTTCTATTCAGAGCCGTTTAAATGCTAAGCACTTTCACCCTAATTTTAAACTTACCCAGTTTCTAACTGGGCATGGAAACTTTAAAGCATATTTAAAGCGCTTCAATTTGTCGCTTACTGATCAGTGTTCTTGCTCCAGTGACACAATCCAAAATGCCAAGCATCTGATTCTTGCTTGTACTAATTTCTCTTCGGAAAGATGTACACTCATGAAGTGCCTACAAAAGAACTATATAGAATGGCCTCCTCCTCCTTTATCTGCTTTTGTTGATGGAAATTCATCTTTTACATTTTTTTGTGCATTCATTAATACCATTTTTCCCTGTATTAATTAGATTCTAAATTTTGTGTGTTTGTTAACATTTTCTGTACGTGAATATACATGTGTATATGTGTGTATATATATTTGTATGTGTATGTATGTATGCTTTATGTTTTTGTTTTTTGAACATTTTTTTTTTATTTTTTCTTATCTTCTTCATTGTATAATTTTATTATTGGTTTTCTCCGTCTGTATGTGAGCATTCTTGTATTTAATTCTGTATTTATTGTTTCTGTATTTTCCCTTTTGGTTCCCATTTGTGCCTATATACTTCTACATGTAATCTCCATTGTCTTGTGTATTGACTTACGTTTGTAAGCCTTGTGTTATACTTGTCGGCACACAAGGAATCTATCTAGAGTCCAAAAAAAAAAAAAGTAACTGCCTTTGAACGAAAAATTTAATGGGATAAATATTCACCTTATTTTGGCGGATTACTGTTATAAATGTAATATAATTTACTTGATTCATAATAAGTCATTTTGTTTAAATTATTCAGGCAAATAATTGTGTTAGTTTGGAATACTTTTAAGGTGACCAGATTTTTAAAATGAAAAGGAGAACGAAAAATTTAAGAAAAAGTTTCAACGTAAATATGTGAAACATTTTATTAATTCAAACAAAAATGCATTGTTTCGTTTCTCAAAATATTTTATAATTTATCGGAAATTTCGGAGCAAAAATTACCTTTCATCTTTACTATAAGTACTGCAACTAAAAAATATCAACATTCAATCTTGATTTCTGACTTGTCCATAAATTACGAACTGTAAAGACTCAACTGGTGCATTAGTTCCAGGGCAGCACAATGTAAATTAAAAAAGAATAACTAAATTTTCTTATGTGATGTGCTTATTTTTGAAATGGTTAAGTATTTCAATCCATCTTATCAATTTCAGCATGTTGATTTTCCAATTGTTTCAGTTTTATTATAATTTAAATATACATTCAGTCTGCAAACTGACCATTGTCAATGATTTTAATATCAGACATTTCTTTTGATAAAAAAATCAACACAGTTTTCTATATCTGCCCAATTTACTTGTGATAAAGTCCAAAAACACCATTGAAAACTGTTATTTCCTGTGATATTTGTTTCAGACTATTCCTCGACATATTGGAAACATGTTTGGTTCATCTCTGAATACAGAGATTAACAGATCTGTTTTAAAATATTGAAAAAAGGAGGACACTTTTCGAGGAAGGACAGGATCTATAAAAGGAAAATGGTTGATCATCTTAATAATTTTAACTTTACTTTCATATTGAACTCGAAAATGCCTTGCATGGTTTGAAAAAGGCAAGTTTACAAAATAAATTTTCGTTTTCAATTAGTAATCTTTTTAGACTCTTTTATAAGCTTCACCTGTATGTAACGGAATCTTTGAACTATATTTTTACCCACTCTAAAAGATCTGATTAATTCGAAATTTTGCACACTTTTCAAGGACTGATGACAATAGAATAATTTTGTTCCATTGTCCTGATAAGGATCATGACGATTAACAATTTCCCATTTCCAGATTTGGTGACTGAAAGATTGTTACAACTCTAAAGCGAAAACACTCATGTCTCAGTAATTTCTTATTTAATATAAACAATTGCCCACTTTCTTTGAAAATGGAAATAAATAAATGATAGTTTAAAAAGTTAAAAAAGCATGCTTTTATTGTAGATCGAACTAAAAAATGAAAAATAAATTATAGTTTAAAAAAAAACAAAAAACACACTTTTATAGTTAAACTAAAAAATAATGCATAATGTAAGAGAATAAAATGATTAACGAGAAAATATATATTAATGTCATTGCGGTAAAAGCGTGGGGTGCTTTTGTTCTACATTTTTACACTAACTCGGCATTTCAGAATAGAACTAGTAAGAAATTATAACAATTGATATTGAGCACCCCACATTTTTATCACGACATTGTCTCGCTAATCATTTTATTCTTATTTTAAGAATTATTTTTTCCTTTTTAGTTCGATTAACTATAAAAGTGTTTTTTATTTTTTTTAAACTATAATTTTCAGGAGTTTAATGTCTTGTAAGTTTTAAAGAACCTTTTTTAGCTTATTAGTAAATTTATGGAAAATGTGTTAAAAGTTCTCATAAAAAATTATTTAAAGAGCTTCACCAATTTCAATATACTTTATGATTCCTTTCACTCTCATTTTCGAATATTGAAAGAATCAAAATTTACTGAACAGAAATTACAGAATGAGCAAAATTAGTTAGTAAAATTGAATGTAATCTATATTTCAAGAATGCTTTTTATTTTTAGACATTACATATAAATATTAAATGTTCTTGATTAATAATATTTAACGACTATTTTGTTTTATTAATAATTGATCTCGACATTGTTTAAATTGGATTTATCAGTACTTAAATATTATCACAACCTTTTGGCGACATTATGTAAAATGAAGCATATGATTGGCAATTCAGCGCATATGACACATGCGAAATTGGTATTGCCAACATTTATTGCCATGTATGTAAGTACTGATTTATCTTATAACCCTGCATCACTCATGCTAAAATGGCATAAAAGCAGGGTATCTCACACCCCAAGGATGTTTAGGTTCTGATTATACCATAAAATTTGTATAAAAAAAAGAAAGAAAAGTAGGAAATACATTATGTTTATTACATTTTTCACTCTTAAATTTAGTTTTTCTATTCTTTTTATAAGGGCATTCAGCACATTGTTTATACACTCCTTTAATCTAGTCGTGAGTGAGTGCGATGTTTTCACGGGATCTTAATTTTTTAAAAAAAACCTTTATCTTATTAAAACTAAACATATAGGAGTAAACTTTGTTTTTTAAATTTAAAAAAAATTTGGAATTTTTTTTATTTTCTCTTATTGTTCCAGCAATATTTTTTTTTCTTCAAAAGTTCATCTGAAAGTGGATAAGATGTGTACCAGTTGTCTCCTTTAAAATTACGTTCTTCCCAAATGTTTTTGTTTCTCTCTATATAAAGCATTTATTTTCAACACAGTGTCTCCCTCTTCTAAATTAGAATCGATTTCAGTAGAGGAATCATACTCTTGCTGTTATACATTTCATTCTTTCTCATAACCGTGAAGAGAATTTCTTCATCTGAAAATCTTCCCTTTCCTAAGTCCCGTGATCATGCCTGTGTGATCTAGAACTTATGGAATTTGGAATGATTATGAACCATAAATTTTGGGATATTTTATTAGAGCAAGGATTTTACATGAATTTTGAAATGGACTTAGGCTTAACAGAGAAAATCAACTGGTCCTAAAGGAAGGTAGAGAAAGTTTAGGTACTTGCATATTATCGCAACAATGCCAACGCTCAGAATACTTCAAGTTAGCGACAATGATCCTCCACGTGTTGTACATGCTTAATTGACACAACCACGTATTTAATTTCATATAATCTGGACAATAAAGTTGCGATAATATGTAAGTACCAAAAATTAATACACCTTTGGTACAAAAACTCTTGTATGAAAGCATGTTACATACAAGTAAAAAACATAAGAAATCTGAGTAAGGAAGACCTGTGTACCTAGGGCCACCCCATTTTATTTGAATAATACCTAGTTCTAAGTTTTATTACTCAGTTGGGTGAGTTGGAACACCAATTCCTACTTTGGCATTCATTTTGAAATTTTTCAAAAGAAAGTTGTGGTTAGTTATAAATGTAAAACATAGTCCGAAGTAAAGTTCTGTAGCTCATCTCTTTTTATTGTTGTACAAAGTCAAAAATTTTCTTTGAATTTTTTTTTCTTGTACATAATTTTGTTTATAGCATTAAGTACTAAATAAGATTTTAAATAAATCCTCTCTCCATGTAGATTTTCTGCAGAAGACATTTTGTATAAAATTACCTAGTCTTATACCTGGGGCCACATAGTTGCCTTGTACCTAGGTACAATTGCAATTAATATTCTTTATGTTATTATTTTATTGAAAAAGTTTTCATGATAAAAGAGGAAAATGGTCTTAATTATCTGAACCATTTTGATTTAGTCAAGTTTTTTATTATTATTGGATGTTATTAAAATGAGAGGAGTGTATATTTTGTTCTGAAACTTTCAACATGCTTGATTTATAAAAAAAATATCTTAGCTACCATTATTGTTATTTTTCAGGATTATTTTATTTATACAAACATAAGAATGCATTTAATTAACAAAAAAAAACCCCAATTTTTTATAGTTATAAAAATAATATAATTCTAAATCAGATTTTTATGATATTTCAATTAAATTTTTCTCTTAATGAGCAATTATAAATTCCTAACTTTTTTAGATACCTAGAAATCCTGACTGAATAAAATGGTCAAAACCTAATGCAGATAATATAAGAATTATCAGATATTGAAGATTCTCACATTCCACTGATGATGCAAATTCTACAGTAACTGATAGTATTGAAAAGGGGGACTTTTGTTTAACAAAAATACAAGGCAAAAAAACTAAACATTTTTATATGGCAGAAGTAATAGATGTTAAAAAAGAACACAAGAGTGTTAAGTTTCTGAAGAATATTGCACGTTCAAATAAGTTTCTTTATAATAAAGAAGAAACTTATAAAACTGGCAACAGAAATATTCTGTTCAAACTGTCTAAACCATAATCTGTTGATGCTTCAGAACGACAATGTATGCAGCTCACTTTTGGAACCAGTTTTTAAAATTAAATGTTGGATCAAAATACGTGCAATTCATTAATAATTTGGCACATTGCAATTTAAATGGTTACATGATAAATCAATGTATTAGCTGATATTGTTTCTTTTATTAAATTCATGTGTGTATGTTTGTTTTCTATTGATTACAGAGTGAAACCTAACTTTCAGGGAAAAGGCCCTACGTACAATGATATTGTACCTAGGGCCATTTGTGATTTTTTTTTTAAAACCTTTTATTTCACAGAATTTAATATTTTAAGTACTTATATTTACAATTGGATGGTAGTTACTATAATGATGAGTGCATATCAGTTTCACATTTTTAAACAGGCCAGGGGCTCTGTTTTTGTGCATTGAAAAAATATGGCCCTAGGTACACAGGTTTCCCCTACTTATATATTATTGCAACCTATTGGCAACGTTATATGAAACAAAGCACCTGGTTGCCAATTCAGCATGTACAACACAGGAAATTGAGGGTACTTATGAAATATCGCATCAATTGCCAACTCTATTAATAACTCACCAAGTTGGCAACCCCGATGACACACTGAAAATTGGCAACTAGGTGCTTCATTTTATATAATGTCGCCAATAAGACGTAAGTACCAATTGGAGTTGTCAATTCAGTGAATTATTAATAGAGTTGGCGATTGTTTTGATAATACGTAAGTACTGAAATCTGTTCAGTCTGACATACATGAAACACCAAAGTTTTAAAAAAATTCTTTTATAGTTAATCGTACTAAAAGTAAATCTTAATATAAGAATGGGTTCAATCCTAGGAGAGCCCACACCCTTGGAGTAAATTATTTTGGTTGTGATAACTGCACCGTCTTGGTAACTCTACTTTTTGATACATTATGTATGGTAAACCTAACTATTTCTGGAATTTTTGTATTTGGTCAGCGGGCATATCGAATTGTGTCATTTTGTTGTTGGGCCCCGGCTGGAAGTATGGCACGTATGTGAGTGGATATACCTTTGAATTTTGTACTTTGTTGAATGCGAAATGTAAGAAAAATTGATTGAATGGTGTATGAAGGAAGGATTGATTGCTTTGAATTATGAATGTTCTAAATGTAATGAGCGAATGGGATTATACGAACGAAAGAGTGCTGTTTTGGATGGAGATTTTGAATGGGTATGTTCGACCATTACCTCGCAGAATATTTATGGCCGCACTCCCATGATTCTCTTAACAATGAGGCCTTCAAGGCTTTTTGTTAAAATCCGCTGTCATGCTGTAGCCTCCACTCGGAAAAGATCAGCAGTAAGAAAGTAAGTGCTGTTTTTTCCCATCTTAAATACGTTTGATTAATTTTTGTATTGTTAACATATATTTTCATTATTTATAACATATCCATCCACCTTGTCCCGCTATATTCACTTGCCGCCATCTCACTCTGGCTTGGCGCTTTTTTGGTTTGTTGCCAAGGGTGTGGGCTCTCCTAGGACTGAACCAACAATACAAAAATTAATCAAACGTATTTAAGATGAAAAAAAACAGCACTTACTTTCTTAGAACAAAATGATTAACGAGAAAATTAATGTCATTGTGGTAAAAGGGTGGGGGACCCTTGTACTACATTTTTACACTAACTTTGTATTACAGAATAGAACTATTAAGAAATTATAGCAATTGATATCAAGCACCCCACGCTTTTAAATGCAGTTATTATTTTTCCATTTTCCCCACATTCCAATTTCCATAGTTTTTCCTGGCCTTTCTAAATACCTTGTGTTCTGTTTTTTTTAAATCCTGGCACCCATATTTTTCTAATTGGTTTTCTACAAAAAAGTACTTACATTTTTGCTTCATAATGTAATTCCTCTTTTGTCAGGAATAAGCCATTCTTTTAAATTATTTTCATGATGAGTTCTTATTGCGAGACCATCATCTTAGATTGAAAACTATTGGATACCAAAATCTTATTTGCAGCAATTTCAAAACCATGCCTAAAAGATATTCAGTGTGTAGTGTACTGATATATATATTGTTCCAATGTGTGGTATTTTTGAACAGTAGTTTTTATACATGTGAACTTCAAAAAAATACATGCCTTCATGTGTAATATTTAGAAAATCATACTTTTTAAACCTGTTATCGTGTTTTTAGATGATGAATGCTTTATTCTTAATTTGCATTAATTTCATTTCTATTAGTAAGCAAATACACTGCTCAAAACAATTAGGGGAGCACATGATTTTAACAAAAGTAAGCAAAGATGTATACCAATAAGTAACATAAAATGAATCATCCATAATGTAAAGCCTACCAGGAAACGGAAGAAGAAAACTTTATATGCAAATCAAAGTTCATGACGTCAAAAACCAGAAAAAGGAGATAAGGGCAGAAATCGGGATGTTGCAGAAACGTCTGTTTTATTGCCGTAACTGCGAAATTCGATTGCGCAGTATTTTTTTCAGACAAGGTTACTTGAGAATGTCTCAACAACGTGATTTACCGGAATCCATGGGATGGCGTGTTATAGGCAGACTGGAATCCGGGCAAACACAACGTAGTGTCGCGGACGCAATTGGAATCGCCAGAAGTGTTGTTGCAAGGCTGTGGAATCGATTCCAAGAAACAGGAAATGTTAGACGTCGACCAGGGGCAGGTCGGCCACGCGCCACTACATCAACTGATGACCGGTATATACAGTTAACAGCCCGTCGAAACAGAACAGAGAATGCTACGCAGCTGCAAAGACAGTTGCTCTTGGCAACAGGACGAAGGGTGTCCAGCCAAACAGTACGTAATCGGCTTCATAAGGGAGGGCTCTATGCATGTAGGCCAATGGTCTGCATTCCGTTGACCCCACGCCACCGTGCGGCCCGAAGAAGATGGGCTGCTGAACATCGAGATTAAGAGCAACATGATTGGAGTCAAGTGTTTTTACAGAGAGTCCCGATTCAGTGTAGAGTGCACACCCGACGTGTTCTTGTATGGAGGGACAGGGGCACTCGAAATAACCCCGCATTCGTTCGTGAAAGGTCACAATACAGAAGAGCTGGTTGGATGGTATGGGCTGGAATCAGCATAGGCGGACGTACGGACCTGCATATCATTCGGAAAGGCATTTTGACGGGCCGAAGGTATGCAGACGAGATACTTCGACCTCATGTCATCCCTTACGCTGGAGCCATTAGAGATTCCTTTGTTTTCCAGGATGATAATGCCCGACCGCATAGAGCTCGTCTGGTGGAGAACATGCTTGAAGCTGAAACAATACAGCGTATGGAATGGCCAGTGTGCTCTCCTGACCTGAATCCAATCCAGCATGTTTGGGACATGCTCAGACGACGCATTGCTGCGCGACCAGGCCGCCTGCTACTGTCCGAGACTTGGAGATTGCACTTCTTGAGGAGTGAAACAGTATTCCCTAAAGTCGGATCGATAACTTCATCGCATCCATGGCAAACAGGTGTGCAGCAGTCTTAGCTGTTCGAGGAGACCACACGCCTTATTAAAACTCATGCATCATGTCTAAACAGTACCTTTTTTTATCGTTTACATGTAACCAAATTGTTGCCCTAAATCATCTTTTCATGTTTTTTCCATATTTTCAAAGAATTAAAGCTTAATTTCAAATTTTTTTCAGCCTTTTTTCTGTATTGCGCATTGATACGCGTTTACTATGCATTGTATGCCAATACGTGGCTGTCTCACACGGTCTTCTTCACTTTTTTGCTTGCTCCCCTAATTGTTTTGAGCAGTGTAATTCAATATATATTACATTAAAACAATGGAGTTGACTATAGTATCGATTGTATAGTGTTTATAAAAAATAACTTATGGATGAAGGTATGTTGTTTCAAAAATCTCACTTATATTTTTGTTTATTTTTTGAATGTATGATATGTATATGTCCAATTTCCAGAATAAATATTTCAAAAATATGATTTTGGTTTGTTTTATTTTCTTGTTTACAGTGAATCATTGAAAAAAAAAAAAAGAGGCATTGAAAATAAAATGCTGTATATTGGATTATGGTTCTACTGTTTTAGTTGTTTTTACATTCTTCTAAGGACTGAAATTTTTAAGTATTTTAATTTTTGATTATAAAAACATTAACTTAAAAACTATAATATTTGTTTTCTTTGGTGATAGGAGAGTATAAAATCAGTTGATATGAATAAAAAACTAGCTTAATTTGTAATATATATTGCAATGGATTTTTCTATATTTCCATCTAGATGAATGTGTTTCTATTTAAACAAAACAATTCATAAAAAGTACTTACACACCTGGGCCTAATGAGTGTTATTTTAGTCAAAAGGCTTTTTCTTCATTACATAATATGTAAAGAACTATTTCTTTCTTACTTTGTTTTGAAATTTTTTCTATATAAAGTCTGTTATTCATCCTAACGTTTCCAAGATATTTCTGATAACTTATTATTGAAAGACTGAATTTAAATAAAAGTTAATTTTCTGCTTGTATAGGATTTTAAAGAAACAATATAATTCTTTTAGAAACATAAATATAACTTGTAATAAACCAAATTGCTTCTGGAACTAGTTCAAATGCTTACAAATTTGTTTAACTATTTCATCGAATCTATTTTTGTTATTTTCAAAGATTTAAATCTGATGTATAAGTTCGAAGACAAAGTTTTTGAACAAATAATAGTTGTATTCTTTTTCTTAAAGTAAAATTTTTGTTGTATTGGCGACAGCATATAAAATTAAGTACATGGTTGCTAATTCAACGCGTACGAGACATGGCGAATTATCTTGAACGTTGGAATTTTTGCGATGATACTAAAGTACCTTTTTGTAACACAATAAATGCAAAAGGAATTTAGATTTTCGAAGTTAAGTGGTAAAAACTTCATAAAATGTAAGTTAAATAATATATAAGATGGAAAAAAATTAAGTTTACCAACTTAAGTATCGCATATTTAGATCCCTTTAAATTTGATTTGATGTATATTTTTATGTTAAAAATTCGTATTGGATACAACAGTATCGAAAATAAATAACATACAAACTCATATTTGACCCATAAATACTCATAAATAAGTGCATTACGCACTCATCTAGCTGTTATATTCTCAAATTTGATCCAGTAATAGGTTCAAAAATGAGTATGCGATGTTTACAATTTTGAGTACGTAGCCGATGCCAAAGATGAGAATGGGCTTTTCTCAAATTTGAGTATGTTTGCATCGGAGCTATTTTGAGTATGTGACGTATTCAAAAGTGAGTATTTTGTACTCCGTTCTGAATACCGGTTTTTCGCAGTGTATATGTAACCATACATACTTGTATCAAAAAGAAGTACTTATATTTATAAAACTTGTTTTACTTAATAATTTCACAACATCACAGGGGAAAAGAAAGAGAACACAGAAATGGAAAAATATCTTAATTTACTACAGCTCTGTTAATGTTTATTCTAATTAATGAATCAAGCACCATTTTCAAACATTAGAAATCAAAATTATCTTTTACCATTTGTAAAATTATATATAAAAAATTGTGCAACATTTGAAAAGTCTTTATTTGCTACACTACTTAAAGTAAAATATATGATTTATCAAGAATTGAATTCCAAATATGGTAAAAATTAAGGTATTAAAATTTTTAAATTAGAATGAGTATACAGTAGAATATAAATTTGCGTCCATATATTAAATATAAAAGTCCTGCTCACTCCTACATGTCCAAAATAAAAAAGTTATTTTTGAATCCATAATTCTTTTACAAAAATATAAAAATTGTAATATACACTCAGTAACATTGAAAATAGCGACTCAAGAAGAAAGCTAAGTACAATTTAAGTACATATTTGCGAAACTTTGCAAATAAGTACAGCGTAATTTGATATGCAAATGATCCAAATTTTGTGCCAATACGCATGCTCATACACGCCGAGGTGGCTCTACAATCAGGAAGAGGGTGCTATATAAGCCAGCGCAAATTCGAAGATTCATAAACGTGACGATTACCCGCCGATTGTAGGAAGACTTTGGTAAGCGAAACATGCCAGGTAAACATGCTAGAAGACATTTCTAACAGTTAAGCTAGTTTGAGAGAGGCCTGATCATCGGGATGAAAATTGCAGTCTGGTCGACGCGTCGTGTTGTTGGCCAGGTGGATCGTTCGGAGTGTGCCGTTAGAAATTGTTGGGAGCAGTGGACACGAGAAGGTACCCACGCGCGGAAAACAGGGTCTGGAGCGACCAGGAAGACCACGAGGAGAGAGGATCGAAGGATCGTGCGGCAAGCACTTGTGGACCCCACAGTGACTCGTTCAACGACACGAGCAGACGTAGGCGTAGTAATTGTTCCACAAACAATTTCCAGACACCTTGCAGAAGCAAATCTTAAATTCAAGCGCCCTTTCCGTGCACTCCCTTTAACACCGGAACATCGGCAACTGCGTCTACAGTGGTGCCAAGCCAGATCAATGTGGAATGTCACAGATTGGCAAAAGATTGTGTTTAGGGATGAATCCCGGTTTGTTTTGGGGACAGATGATAACCGTGTACGGGTGTGGAGGCGCCCTGGTGAGCGGTACAATTCCCCCACACTGTTCTACGTCCGACTGCCCGCACAGCTGGTGTAATGGTCTGGGGGGGGCCATAGCCTATGATAGCCGGTCCACTTTAATTGTGATGCGTGGAACCTTAAAAGGCCAACGTTAAGTTGATGATATTCTTCGATCCCATGTAGGACCTTTCCTAAATGGTCTCCCAGGGGCAATTTTCCAGCAAGATAATGCTCGTCCGCATACAGCAAGAGTTGCTCAAGATTTCCTACGTCATTTTCAGACTCTTCCATGGCCGGCCCGCTCCCCCGATTTGTCCCCTGTATAGCACGCGTGGGATTAGCTAAAACGGCAGATGCCATCATGTCACTCTGTACATGATTTAGAGTTGGCTGTTAAAGATTTGTAGGCCCATCTGCCTCAGGAGAACATAAGGTGTCTAAACAACTCAATGCCGGACCGTGTGGGGGCATGTATTGCAGCTGAAGGTGGTCCAACGCGCTTTTGAAGTTTCCCAGTATTTGTGCCGTTGCACACCCTGTATTCGTTTAATGATGTTGTTTTTGAGATAAAGTGAATCTCTCATCTGTGTCGTTCGTTATGTGTATTAAATTTCATTTCAATCCGATGCTTTCTTCTTGGGTCGCTATTTTCAATGTTCCTGAGTTTATTTGCGTGGTATCTATTAACACATGTTTTTCAGAGTTTGACTGTGTGGTATAAACCTGTCACGCACATATACAAATTATTTTACTAAATACA
Organism: Trichonephila clavipes; assembly: GCA_019973935.1. NCBI lineage: Eukaryota > Metazoa > Arthropoda > Arachnida > Araneae > Nephilidae > Trichonephila > Trichonephila clavipes. The sequence continues at coordinate 372,186 of BMAU01021393.1, read as the reverse complement.
GGGGCACACAAGGGGGGAGGTCCTGGGGATCCGGACCCCCCAAAGCACTTGATATTTTTTCCGATTGATTGTAATTCTAAGTATGAAGTACGTAAAATTGAATTAAATATTTGCTATTAATAATTAATTTTATTAATTAATGCTAATTATTATTCAATAATTAGTTTTTTACTGTGTTTTGTTCCCGAAAATCGACAAAATCAAAAGGAGCATGATACAAGAATGGTGAACTTTCGACCCCAGACCCCCTCCCTCCTTGAAAAATTTCTGTGTGCGCTACTACTCGTATATATAACAAATATGCATTTATTGGTATTTGCACAATTTGTAGATTTTTTATTATAGAGATTAGATTTATTTTATACTTTAGCAAAAATAAATCTCATGATACAAGTCCTGAATAAATTTGTTGCATTGAGTTTGTTGGAAATATTGACCTAAGAAGAGTACTTTGATCAATTTTATGGTATTTATCGAAGAGAATTACAGATATAACCTTTTTTCAAATTATTGTTAAGAGGTTAATTGGCCAAAATCACTGATATTTTAGTGTGACATATGTTTCGAAGACAAATTTTGGGCTCTTGTGTGTTATAATGATCAATTTCTTTTTTCAAAAGTATAATTACATATAAAAGGATACTTTAGATACATATTAGTGATAACAAAATAAAATGTCAATACATTTCTCCAAGTAAGTTTTAAGTTTGCATGAAATAGAACTCAAGTGTTTAACACTAAACAGAAATATCTGGTCAAGAGACATAACTAGTAGAAATTGTGAATGGAAATTTTATGCAACTATTTATTTCCATATTATTGTATTATATTGTATTAAATTGTTTCTATCTTATTTGCAATTCATTGTGTTATAAAAATAAGATTCATTTTCATCAAAGGATAAATACTTATTGTTAATCAAAAACTTTCATATTAACTCTATCTAATATGCGATAAACAATAGCTTAAAGAAGTATACAATTCAATAAGAAATTAAATTTTGTGAAAATTATAGCATTTTTTTGATGAAACATTCCTTAATATTACACAATAGTTTAAAACAAGTTATTCAACATATTATAAGCACTTTATACAAAGACAATTAAAAAAAATATTGAATTTGTAATGTAAATTTTTAATATAGTTCATACTCGCATTAATAATCTGAATTTGTGATCCAAGTATCGCATATCTATGCATAATATTTAATAGCCGAGATATAAAGGAGGAGTTTCCAATAGAAAACTATTCCGTTCTGCATAACATTGTACTTAAAGAGTAAAATTACAAACACATGTTTATTTATAAACATAAGATAATATAGCAAGGGCATTTAAGCCTTCTGTACACATGCATGATTGAAACTAACTCTTTATTAATTTTAATATGCTTAAAGAACTCTCAACGCTTGCTATAGTAACTGCAACTTAGAGAAAAATATAAAAACAGTAAATACATGTAGAAATTACTCATTATAATTATTTAGTTAATTATTAGCCCTGATCAGTGGCGCACACAAGGGGGGGTCCTGGGGGCCGGAACCCCCCAAAGCCCTTGGATTTTTTTCCGATTGATCATAATTCTAAGTATATAGTACGTAAAATTTAATTAATTACTTGTTATTAATGACTCATTTTATTAATTAATGCTAATTAGTTGTTCAAAAATTAGTTTTTGACTGTGTTTTGTTCCCTAAAATTGACAAAATCAAAAGGAGCAGGATACAAGAATGGTGAACTTTCAACCCGGGACCCCCTCCTGAAAAATTCCTGTGTGTGCCACTGGCCCTGATTAAGCACTTAAAATGTAATTCAATAACTCGTAATAATAGATAATCATATTACATTGAATATTTCTTAAAAATTATATAGTAATATGATTCATTTCTTTAACTTAATAGTGAAATTGTATTTTCTTTTATTACTTTATACAATCATTTCTAAAAAAAATTCCAAGCATTTTTAAAGGATAATTACTAAGTAAATCAGACAGTTAAAGATAGGAATATTATTTTATTAGAAATATTTTTAAATATTTTTAAATGCTTCATAATATTGTACAAAATATATATGAAGAATTTATACGCAATACATTGTGTAAACGAAAAATTCATTTCCAACAAATAACTGTTCCACAGTGAAATAAAATACTCATTTGAATTTTAAATGTAGGTAGGTAAATTCGAGTAAATATAACATATTTTTTTAGAAAATTGTCACTTACCATTTATAAATAATGAAATACTGGGGGGGAGAGAGAAATTTCATGCATAACATTATTTATGTATATAAATTCACACCTGTGTGAAGAACAGGTTTACCAGCTAGTAGCATATAAGTACAAAAGAAAAAATTTAAGAACTTCCTATAGTATTGATAAATCAAACCAAAATTACAGGATTATTTCAAATGTCTGACACTTATAATGCTTCACATAGTGTGTTTAATGTCTCCATCGGTAAGCCATACTATTATGAAATTTGCAATTCAAGAAGTTGTAAAAAAATTAAATTTTCATCACAGGAGACATATATAACAATCATATACTCACATCCTTAATCATCTTTACATGCATAATACTGAGTTTTCAGGAATTAAACTATTTTAAAGATTTGTGCAAAAAAGGAAACTAGTTAAACCATGGATAAACAAATACTTACTTCTTAAGTAGCCACTGAGATTTCAAAAAATGATGGGAAAAAAACACTTTTACCCCAAGAGATAATTCTCTTCATTTATCTAAAATTTTCATATTAACTAATGTTCTATGTACACAGGCTTCAAGAAATAAACTTTTTTGCATGTTTGATATGTACTTCAAAAAAATAAGATACTAACATATGAAATTAAATGTAATCATTTCTAAAAATTGTTACCCCTTTTGTAATGGTTTCAATCCCACAAGGTTGAAGAATATTGTATTTTTGGTCCTTTAAAGAAAGAAATGACATTAAATTTTAACAGCAAAGAATAATTATAAATAATTTAGAAATCGATAATTTGTGTGTGGAAGGTAAAAATCAAAGAAACATTTCTTTAATTTTTGTAAACATTCCTCCCACAAACTATCATCAAATTAAAAAAATTCAGAATAAATATTTTCCTTGACTTTGAATTTTTAATTAAAATTACAAACAGAGACATTTTTTATATTATTCACACCTAACTGACACTGTGTTGTATAATAATAGGTGTGAGATCTTATTAAAGAAATTATACCAATGGTATTCGATAGTTATACAATTTTAAAAAAGTAGTTTTAATTCTATACTGTCACCCATTCTTGCGCAAAACTATATAATAAATAACTACTAAATTAATTAAGTATTAAAATAACTAAGAGCCATACCTAAGGTACTAAGAACTATAAATAAATGCTAGGATCCAACCTAACTAGGATAAATAAATATTCCAGCTAACACTAATCGATGATGATGATTGAATATTAACGTCGCACTGTTCAGCTACACGAGGGCTTTTGGCGACGGACCACGTAATTTTGAACCATGGTCAAAACTGACGTGGACGACACCTGAGCTTTGCACCCCCTCCTTTAACTACCACACCACACCAACGGGAGGACGTTTCAGCTCTCGACAGATTTAACGTGCATCGCTGCCCTACACGGCGGGTCTTTAGTGGTACTGGGCTCGAACCCGTGACAAAGCAAGCCACGGTCCGATACCTATACCACTCGGCTACCGCGGCCACCTAACACTAATCGAAGTAGACAATTACCTAATTAGATAAATAAATTAGAATAAAACAAAAATTATATAAAAAAGTTGTTAAGATTATTTCCTATAACAAATATATACTCTAAAATAATACAAAAAATACAATGATATCCTACAGTGGTGCACACAAGGGGAGGTCCTGAGGGTCCGGAGCCCCCTCCCCTCCAAAGCTCTTGATTTTTTTTCCCGATTGATTATAATTCTAAGTAAATAGTACGTAAAATTTAATTAATTATTTGTTATTAATGATTAGTTTTATTAATTAATGCTAATTATTTATTCAAAAATTAGTTTTTTACTGTGTTATGTTCCCGAAAATTGACAAAATCAAAAGGAGCATGATACAAGAATGGTGAACTTTCGACCCTGGAACCCCTACCCCCCTTGAAAAATTCCTGTGTGCGCTACTGATATATGTTTTTAATTAGATAAAATTAAACCAAAAGAATGTCAACAACTTCCATATGGTTATATCATGGTAAAAAGTAAGCACGTGCTTTTGTTGCCGAAGGAATCACTTGATTACTTACTTGGCGTCTGACTGTCGTGCAAATACTTCATTCCCAGAACATCTCCCCTTCTTCATTTTTTACTTTGTTAGTTTTGGTTGAGGAGGGATTTAACCTTTTTGCTCAAACTCTTTTATTTGTTTTTACTGTTATGAAAATATTTTCATTATTCACCCCCTATAGACACGCCGTATCCTAGACTGTTGGCCGTAAGGAAAGGGTAGTGACATGTTTTTGCCACTCTTATTAATTTCTTACCTTACGACATCACATTCCCTCTTTTGGTAAATTAGAGCAGTAAATTAATGAAAACGTTTGCAATTACAATATAGAGCACACTTTATTGCATGAAATGTTTTCAACTTGTTTATTTTCATCTTTTTCTGCACTTATCGTTTAACTCTATTTTACCTTTAGACAGCCTTATTCTTTGTTGAGTCACTGTCATTGTACTTGTGTAATAAAGATTTTCTCCGAGTTTTGATCATTGCAAAATCGTTAGGGACATCATTGTAATCAATATCCATTGTAATATCTCTTTGAGTATATGGCAGCATCAAACCTTTGCGTATTTCTTTTTCCATAGCAGATCTCATTTCAGTGTTTACTCTCTTAAGGGCAGAAATACTTCTTTCATAACTCGTTAGGAGGCGGTATGTTCGCTGTAATTTCATTTCTTTTCTCTTTCTTCACCCTCCAATTTTTTGCGCCCCCAAATCTTTTGCGTCCGAGGCATGTGCCTAGACGTAAAAGCGGGCCTGAACTAGAATACTACAAAACTTGAACGTTGCTCCATCTAGTTTGCATTTCATTAAACAAAAACTGTTTCATCTTTTCATTATGGAACTTAAAAAACCGTAAGTGAACAGTTTTTGTTTAGTTTTTAATTCATGTTTGAATGTGTAGTCATACTTTTCGGACACTCTATGCATCAAATCTGGAAAGTGATCGAGACAGACGCTTGAGAATATCCCTATATTTCTGAAATTATTTTTATATTACTCATTTTACTCTTTTATTCACTGTATTAGCTGTTTTTCCGATCTGTTCTTTTTATTACTGTCGTTAATATTTTCTTTTTAAATGTAAACAAAAAATAACTGCTTTAATTATTTAGAGTGCCCTCTAAAACTTTCTAAGTCTTCTAAAATTCATTCATAGAAATGGGTAGAACTCTTTATTTCAAGATTATGATACCCCTTCCCTTCTCCAAAAAATGAACTCTCCTTGAAGTCAGAGAAGACTATTTATCTCTTAGTGCAGCATTTCTCAAACTGTGGGACTTTCTGGAAACTGACACGCCGTAATTCCCCCATTCATCTTGTGAGGTGCATTTTTTTTTTTTTTTTTTTAGTTTTACAGCTGAGAACCCCTTTTAACTCCTCCTGACCTCATGGTGTTTTTCCTTTCACTACAGGGAATGGTTGTAGGTCTAGAATGACAAATATTCCAGGCGAGCAGCAACATGTGGATTAATGCGGGGGGACGCTATACACAAGATCAAGTACATTTAAAAGGTAGAAATTGATCAAAATATTAATAATTTTGAGTTTCATTTTAAAACTTCAACATCAAACAACTTCATCAACTTTCATCCCCTGAAAAAAAAATGGTTTCATGCATTCAGTGGCGCTCACAAGGGAGGGTTTCCTGAGGTCCGTACCCCCCAAAGCCCTTGATTTTTTTCCCGATTGATTATAATTCTAAGTATATAGTATGTAAAATTTAATTAATTACTTGCTATTAATGATTAATTTTACTAATTAATGCTAATTATTTATTCAAAAACTAGTTTTTTACTGTGTTTTGTTCCCGAAAATCGACAAAATCAAAAGGAGCATGATACAAGAATGGTGAACTTTCGACCCCGGACCCCCCCTTGAAAAATTCCTGTGTGCGCCACTGCATGCATTTTTTACCAAGTTATGGTGCAATTTCAAATTCCTTTCATCTATTATCCCCAAGTGCCCCGCCCACAAATGTTTTGTTGCTGTTGTAAAGATTATTTTAAGAGAAAGCCAATTTATCTCGTATTGAAAAATATCCTCAAAATTTTTTTTAAAAAGGTGGCATTGAAAGATTTTTGCTGAGTGGTTATTAGCTTAGTTAATTATTGTATAAATAATTAGCATTAAGTAATAAAATTAGTCATGAATAACAAATACTTAATTAAATTTTACGTACTATATGCATAGGGTTGTAATCAAACGAAAAAAAAAATCAAAGGCTACAGAGGAAGGGGGTCGGGACCCGGGACTCCCCGTGTGTGAGCCACTGGAAACATTATTAGTTAGTATTTAAAAATTTCAAATTATATATTTGGTGCATAATACATCATTGATAATATTTTTAGCTTCTGAAAAAAAGTGTGTGATTTCTAACAATGCACAATTTTTGTGCAACATTTCTTTTAATCCCGAATTAACGAATAAAATGTTCGGTCTCGAAGAATTCATTATAAATCGGGGTAATTATTACAATTCAGGATATAAAATAGAACAATGTTTAATGAATAATTGTAATAATTGTGTAGATATTAACTTAATTTATGCACATAAAATAAAAATTAGTTTCTAAAAAATTATTAAAATTGGGATCTTTGTTGCTCCGTGTCCTACACGAATCAATCCATCTAATCGTACGTACGATGAGAGCATTTTTACACAGGAAAATAGGGAGCAGAATTATATAGTTTCAAATTTTTTCAAAATTTGTGAATACCAAATTATTATGGCAAGAAAAAAAAAATAAACTGAAATTATAGAAAACCTTTTCTTTCGTGATTTTTGGAAATATTACTTAGCTCAGGCGTGAGCAACTTTGGCTCTCAGGTGGTATCAGAGGAAAACAGAATGCCGTACCTTATTAAAATGACTGCATTCATTATAAAAAAAATAGTGGTAGTTTTATTCAATTTATTTATTGTAGTAATTTCATATTGTCTATAGCTGCAAACATATTTCAATTTAGAATCAGTTAAGGTATCCGACTACATTCGGAACCGTAATTTTGCTAAAGCGTATAAATGGATAATATTTATGATATTTAGTGTCACATAGATTAGAAAATGTATATAAAATTGTTTTAAGAATAATATTACAATAAAAAATTATTTAAGTACAATATCTTGACAAAAAAGGAACATAGACTGATCCATTTTCAAAACATTCTCCTTTTGTGAAAAATGCTTCTATTATAATAATATGTTGCCTGTATATAGCTCAGACCTCTGTATAGAGGCTCAATTAGAATTTTTGAAACATATAACTTAGAAGAGGATTTATCCATGTTTTACAACAGAGGGGAGAAATTTTATGAAAAAAACGCCGATAAAATTATTTCAAAGGGCTGTAACTCCGAAAATAATGTGAATTATTCAAAAAAAATTCTAGTTGAGCCTCTGTACAGAGGTCTGAGCTATATACAGACAAAATATTATTCTAATAGAAGCATTTTTCACAAAAGGAGGACATTTGGAGTAAAGATTATTCTAAGTTAATTATTTTGCCAAAATATGGTATTTAAATAAAAAAAAATTTGTCCAAATGTCCTTAAAACAGTTTTATACATATATTCTTATCTAAGTGACACTAAATATCATGAAAATTATCCATTTATGCGCCTTTTTAAAATCACGGTTACGAACGTAGTCAGGTACCTTAAATGGGACAAATGTTTACCCTATCATACTTTTCTACAGTTTTTTTTTTAATCAGGAAGGAGATCCCTTGTATGTGTTAATTCTCATCAGAGCATGCAATTTCATGTCAGCCACCTTGCATCTGTATATACCAGTGGTGCACACAAGGGGGGTGTCCTAGTGGTCCGGTCACCCCCAAGAGCCCATGATTTTTTTTCGATTGGTTATAATCCTATGTATATATTACGTAAAATATAATTATGTATTTATTATTAATAATTAATTTTATTAATTAATGCTAATTATTTATTCAATAGTTAATTTTCTGTTGTTTTCCCCCGAAAATTGATAAATCAAAAGAATATGTTGAGCGGCGTATTGGAGCATGATAAGAGATTGGTGGACTTTCAACCCTGGACGCCCTCCTTGAAAAGTTTTTGTGTGTGCTACTGGTATAAACTCTTGCTGACCTTCATGCAAGAAAAACTTTGCTCACAAATATATATATTGATTAAAATATAGTGAATAATTTTTTTCCCGCAACTTTCATTATAAATGGATATTTCGCAGTTGGTAAAAATTTGTAAAAGTCAATGTCGTAGCATTTAACATTTTTTTGGCACTGTAGTTTAACTGGAAAGTTAATAAATTCAAGATGTAGCTCCTCAGGTGCTGTATCAATATCAATAGCAATGGGATAAGAGAGCAAATTGAGATTAGGCTCAATTTTCTTAAAACCCCTAAATCTTATTTTGATCTCGTCCTCCAAACACTGTGTGCACATGATCTCTCACTAAAAAAACATTTTTAGGTAGTGAGACAAAAAATAAAAATATGAAAAATAAAGACGAATCTCTGATCGTGCACGGGAAAGAAATTTCGGTTCAAAGTGGATTCTTTGACTGCCTTCAGTTGCCCACCCCTGACTTAGCTCTTTTCTACAACGAAGCTGAACATCATTGGGAAACTGGAACGCGAAGCCATACTGCAGTAATGCTCTGGCTCAAAGCAGCAGGCTCTGACGTTAATGGGCCTTGATTGAGCAGTGTGTCCTGATTGGTGGACGTGGAAGGAGAAAGTGGGGGGCAAGGCAGGGTGGTTTCAACGGTATAGAGAATGACATTTCTACAATTCTGAACTGGACCTTTTTAGTTGCTAATTCATCCCCCATTTTACGCCTGTCGTTCTGCACGCCCTGCAGGCGACAAAGCCATTGTAGAAATCGTAGAAGCAAGTGCTATTAGCTTTACTGAAAAGCCCCGTCGGCAGGTTCTTAGGCAAACAATATATTCCAGGTGGCTTAAAATTGTAAGCCAGTAGGGAGAGAAATAACGTTAGGTATGCTAAGGTCAAAGGGCAATTTATGGCAAACCTGCAATGAAAGGAAAATGGACTAGGGATCCCCAGAGATCTACGGCAACCTGCTAGGGCAGTGTTTCACAAACTGTGGGGCAAGCCCCTCTATGGAGACGTGATATTCCTAGGAGGGGGGCGCGAGCATACTGAAAAGTTTAAAACAAAAGATAATTTTAAAAAATTATTAATTTACGGAAAGTAAAACTCAAAATACATTCTGACTTAACAAAAAAATAAAACAAAACATTTACACCGATGTAATACACTTATAAATGCATCAGTACTGCGCAATTTTTTTGATTATTAATTTAACTATGTACACTTAGTTAAGAATAAGTTTAATAATTACCTGTGACTCCACGAGCTTTTCATATATAAATTTATATGCAAACATTAACACTTACCTTGATAATTTGAACAGTTTATAATTAATCCCTTAACTACCGATTAAAAGGTACGCGATTCGCTCCTCCATGCCACCGGTTTGCATGTCTGCAAAATTATGTAATGTATTGTCGAGGAGGATACAGAGGGAATAAATAAGAAAATAGCCTGAAATAAGTAAATCCTTCGCAAGCACTGTGAAATCCATTTTATTGCATTCCAAAGCCTTCGGAATAATTTTATAGATGGCAGTGAACAAAAAAGATCGTACTTTGGAAAGACGTATTAATACGCCTACGCAAGTTACGCATTGGCTGAGCGAAACGTTTATATATGCCGGCGGTACTTAAGAGGTTAAAGTCATGTTATAGATTTTGTGTCCAAGTATCGTATTATCGAATTCAATACAGTTGAACCTGTTTTTGTGCAGTAGATAGGGACCGCATAAGAAAATCGCACAAAAAAAAATATTCAAAAATTTCATATAAATTCTTACATAAAACAAACTAATTCGTGGAAATACTACAAAAAACGCTTTTTATGCGGTGGATAGGGACCACATAAAAAAAGTCGCATTTATAAAATATGCCAATTATTTACGAAATTTATGTAAGAGTACTCCCATAATAAAACAAATAATTAAATATTATACATGGAAACATTTTAAAAACATATAGTTTCTCATTGCATATACGGATAAGTCTTTAAAATGCACATACATAATTCATCGCTATTCATCGTAATCCAAAGTCCTGTAATGAATAAATTCAAAATCGCTTTCGTCACTTGATATTGCAATTTCAATTGATTTATTTTTTGGCAACATAAAGTAAGAGATAAGTTTTTGTGACAAAGGACGGGTGGTCAGTTGCTTGTAAATGTCACAATAACCTGCTATACATGATTGAAGCCCTTTTTGGAATTTTATGCTCCTTTCTTAACGTATCTATTTTAAGAAAATGCTTTTCCAATTTGTTAGAAAGCTGTATCCCTGCATAGTTTTATTCATTTTTCATTTTCAAAGAATCTGGCCTCTTGTCTGTCTTCATAATTTATCGGATTATTGATAATGTCACTGTCATTGAAAGTCTTCCTCAATCAAGCGCGGGCTGCAGGAGCATTGAGGGAAAGCAACTAAATGCGCATTGTCGGGAGACTGTTTTATAACAAATGAACAAAGCATCTTGAAGTGTCTACATTTCAGTGGCGTAACGAACAGCCCGCATTAGAGGGGGCGGACTCTTGAGGCCCAAGGCAGACTTACGCTAAATACGTATTTACCCAATGTATAAAATATTAAAGGCAAAACCTAGCTTTCAGGGGAGTCCTAACATTCTCCGTTACACCTCTGGTAAACTGGTAAATAGTAAGAAAACATTACAGTAGAGCCAAAGCCAATTTGTCCTGTCACGGGGGGAGGTGCAGGACTCTAGAAGCCCAAGGCTTGACTAACGCTAAATACGTATTTACCCAATTTACAAAATATTAAAGGCGAAACCTGACTTTCAGGGGGAAGGGGGTCGTAACATTCTCCGTTACGCCACTAGTAAATAGATAGAAATCATTACAGTGGCGCCAAAGCCATTGGAATTCCTACACCGCATAAAAAAATAACGCACAAGAAGAAAATCGCATAAAAAAAGACCGCACAAAAACAGGTTTGACTGTGCATTGTTATTGTATGGAAGGAGGGGGCGATGAAAATTATGTCGCGAGTATTGAAAGTTTGCGAAGCACTGTGTTAGGGTCGGCACCAGCCAAAAAAGAACTTGGGGGTCTATGAGGTGTAAATGGAGGTCTATGATAGTGGTTCTCATGAAACCAGATCATGACTTTAAACTTTATAAAAAAATTGATCTAGTGGAAACCAGATTTTACCAATTTAACATTTACTAAATTTAGTGAGTTTTAGTCGTGGTTGTTAGGTGACTGCATAAATTTTACCAAGACAAGGACCATTTCAGCATTTCTTTTCCAAAATTAAACTAAAGAAATATAATATTGGACGTCGCGGATTTTCTCAGTTTGTCAGAACATTTTAATTTACGTTCAACATGTAAATGCCCTTTACTCAGATTTTGCAAGTAGGTTTGAGAGATTGCTTTTTTATAATAATACAATAGTAGATAATGATTTCGTATAGTCACTTTGAAAAAAAAGGTCATACTACAATAGGAACTGATAAGAATAGGTCCCAATGAAAATCTTACAGTTGAGAAACTGCTGTCAGCAATGTTAGCTTTAAAAAGATATACACCTGATATTTGTCGCAAATTATGGAATTTTGTGAGAAAGTTTATAATTGCTTCTCCTAGTAAGAGGGAGTTTCACTGAATTTTCCGATCTTAAAAAAAAAAAAAAAAAAAAAGGGAAAGAAAAAACTGGATACTTACTAAAAAAGGAGATTTAGAGTTAAACCTGACAAGATTGATGACAAATGTTGAAAATTTGCCATTGAAGCACCAGATTTATCCTTATCATTAAAAGAATTTGTTTGTTGCTCAGTTATTTTATGTAACATTTATTTTATGTGCCAGTTATTTTATGCATTAATTTGATTTTTTAATTTTAATACATTGTAGGTGCTTCTTAAGTTTTAAACAGTATACTTCACTACAGTTGGAAATTTAATTCTTTTAATATAATTTGGAGCGCCAAATGTCAAAAAAATATTTAAGTTAATAAATTTGAAAAAAAATTTAGTATTAAGTCAGTGGGGATCTATATCCGAGAAACTGAAAAACATGGCAAAGGGTCTATGAGACAAAAAACTTTGGGAACCTCTGCTCTAAGGTTCAACTATAAATCAGTGGTGAGTACAGGCTATTTCGAACAATTCAATCTCCCTTTTGTATACAATTTTTTAGTAATCTTTAGATAGATAATGTAAACTTCTTTTCAAACTTCAATTTAGTTAAAGTGAAATTTGTTTTGGGATTAGCCGTTATTTTTTGCCTTATCACAAGTTTGAAAATAACACATAATTTTATGAAGCAAATATTTTATTACAAGAGTAGAAAGATTTTTTTAAAATTAATGAATAATTTGAGACATAAGAATTAAGCGTTAGATATTCGCTTGTAAAGAACTCATGACTGCTTCTATGTTCTATTTTTATACTTAATAATATCTCCTTTCACTACTTTACTGACAGACTACTTGTTGAAGAAAATAGATATTTTTTTATTCTATCAAACAAATTTCTTTGAATTTGGTGACCCACAATAATTTTTCCCTGAACCGCGCCTTAAGCGCTATTGTACTATATGCTGAATAACAAAAAGTTTCGCAGATGGCATGAAAGTAAAATTAATTTGAAAGGAAAGGTTATCATTTTTTATTCCATTGGTTCTATACTATAAGGCAAAAATATACAGTGTTGCGAAAATAAAACAAAACAGAATTAATTGCTTGTAGACTATGGAGATTTCAAAACCGCATATGATAGCATCAACAGAAATGCTCTTATTGCAACCATGAAAGAGTTTAAAACCCCTGATAAGTTATTAAGGCTGATAAGCCTGACATTAAGTGAGACAAAGATCGTAGTCAAGGTGCAGAATGATCTATCTGACCAATTGGAAATAAAAAATGGTGTTCGGCAGGGAGATGCACTGGCGTGTCTTCTATTTAATCTAGCATTAGAAAAAGTGGTAAGAAATTCCAATATCAATACCAGAGGAAATATCTTTAATAAATCGATACAGCTGTTGGCTTTTGCTGATGACATTGATATCATCGCTCGAACACCCCCTTCTTATCTTTAGAAGAAGAGACCCTCTGGATGGGACTGAAAATCAATGAGAATAAGACCAAGAACATGCCTTGCACTAAATCATGTTTTAACGTTTCATATAAATTATGTTCCATTTTATTTTAAAATTGAAGAGTATAGTTTTTTGAAGTTGTTGACAGCTTCATTTATTTAGGTTCGGAAATTAACAATAGAAACGATTGTACTACTGAAATCCAAAAGAAAACTACTATAGCTAATAGGTGTCTTAATGGAATACGAAAAAAAATTATATGAAATCAAATTTAATCAAAAGAAAAACACACACACAAAAACAAAAAGGTTCTATTGTATAAAAGTCTTTAAAGCCCAGTATTAACTTATGCATGTCAAACTTCGTCCATGTCTCGAACAGATGAGAACCTGATAAGTATCTATGAAAGAAAGATTTTAAGATTCCTTTTTGGAGGAATTCGGGAAAATGAAACATGGCGAAGAATATCAAATTTAGAGCTCTATCAATTATATAAAGAATTTGGCATTGTTAACTTCATCAAAATAGAACGAATTAAATGGGCAGGTCAAGTTATCAGAATGAACGAAGACCGCACCACTAAAAAAGTCTTCAATGCTCAACCAATTGGCACACGAAGAGAGGGTAGGCCAAATCTTAGAAGGATTCACGGCCTTGAAAAACATCTTCTAGTTTTGAGAACTAGAAGCTGGAGAACACTAGCAGGAAAAAGGCTGGCCTGGAAAAGGCTTCTTGAGAAGACCAAGGCCCACCCTGGGCTATCGTGCGACTGAGGAAAGAAGAAAGTCTATTGAGATTGAAGCTTTGGTTACGGATACGATTAGTTACTGTCATTCCTTTAGCAGCGCCATATTACAAGATTAGAGAGTCATCTTAGAAAGGAGAGGTTATGTTCAGCTGATTTAAGAAAAAAATTTCCGTTTAAAATGTAGACATATTAATTTGAGCAGATATATACTGGAATGTTATTTTAGTCGTAAAATTGAGAAGATTAATAATTCGTTGAGTCACATCCCCACTATATTAAGATTAACATTGCAGACAAATCGAAACAAAGGTTGCAAAAAATAGTATTTCGCTAACCATATCAATTAACTTCCGATGTACAAGTATTATGGAATTTAGAATAACTATAGGCAAAAAGGTATCCATTACGGATGTGGATTCGATAAAACGATCTGAAAATGATTTGAAATTAAAAATTAGGCCATATGAAACTTATTTATTGTCTAAAGACGCACTTACTAATTTAAGGAATAATTTCAACACAGAAATTGAAGTTTGCCTAAACTTCCTTCCGTGAGTACCCGAGTCCAGTAATCCATATGATTATATAGCTATCAAAAGATATTCTGGAATCCGATGTGGACAACCGCAGATTTTTTCTTGCTGATCGTAGAAAATTCTCAAACAAGATGAACGGGGGTGATCACTAGACTGAATAATGTAAAAAATAATAAAAATTTAAAACTAAACGTATATACCTCTAAAAAATCAACTGATATTATTTTTACTGTGTACTTTTATCTAATTAAAACCATTATACCGTTAGGGATACATGAATTTTGTTTGCTTCCCTGCTGAAACAATATTGTGGCCGAAAATATCATTTTGCAGATTGAGGGAAACTATTCATTCAGTAAGAATGATCTTGGCGATAAATTTTGCCACCAAAGAGCTAAAATTGGCCACGAAAACAGATGTTACTGAAAGGTTGAATGGTTTAGGAGTTTCTGTTTCCCGCAGGGAAATTTAACCCCCAATCACTTGGGGTAGAGGGGGCTAGCAAGGTCTAGAAAGTTCTAGGGGGATCTAGGTCAGGGGTGTCCAACACGCGGCCCGCCGACTTTTTTTAAAAAAATTTTTAAAATTTTTTTATTTTGAAATTTATTTAAGGCGAAATTTATATAAATATATACCTACAATGTATTTGCCTGTTACCTGTTTTTGTTTTAAAATGAACCCTTTTTGATTTTAGAAATGTCCTTTAGATTAAAACAGATTTATATTTTATCAAACAGTTACATTTGATTTTACTGTAGTAAATTACTTTTTTTAATAAATTTCGAATTGCATTATGCATATCCTTTACTATGGATGATGCATGATTCTCTGTGTTTCTTCTCCTTTTCTGTTTGGAGAGCCCATAAAGCAAGAGGCAGTCGGAGATGTTTTTTAAAGTTTAAAAAAAATATTCAGGACGGTAAAGATAAAAGACACACAATGTATACTTAATCATTTGCGAAGGACAGCACTATCAAATTTTACCAATGAGTAACGAAAGATCAATTCAATAGGAACACCGTAATTTTAAAGAAAATGGCTACTGTAACATTTTAAACATTATTTGATCCTTTTATTATTATATTATATAAACATTATTATCTTATCTATGTCTGTATACATAAAAAATAATGAAAACAATCATAACAATTCATTCTGTTTTAAATTTTCACTCCAATAAATATTTTTTTTGTTTCCAAATCTGATATAAAGGTACATATTTTTATGTGCGGCCCGCAAGATTATAATGTTTTTCCGAAGTGGCCCACAAGGTCATTTGGGTTGGACCCTCCTGATCTGGGTGTCAAATATACCCTTTTTAAAACTTTCTCTGAGCAAATGTTAAGTTTATGCGTGTGTTTTCTTTCTCTTTTCACTGGTTTATTTAAAACTCGGTACTTTCTTCAAAAATACATTGATATAATTTTTACTATGCACCCTTTTGCCTAATTATAACCAACATACATATATTATACATACTCAAAATAAATTCTAATTTAAAAAAGTCTGCTTTCTCAAAAGTCATTGGTAAATTATTCCCTTTTCACGTATATGAATATCACAACTCAATTTGTTTGCACCTAAACTTCTTTTTACACGATACAGGTCTCTGAAAAATAATTACACATAAGTAGAATTCGTGGAAAATAATTCGCTCTGTCAGAAAAAAAAACATTATTTGCAGTTGACTTTTATCCGAAAATGTAGGTAAAATAACTAAAAATAAAAAAGAGCAACATAACATTCGTTTTGAATGAAAAGAGTAAAATTAGTCTACTTAAAACAAGCACTTCTGGAAAAAAATCGATTTAAAACTATTCACTCCGGTTGTCAACCAGATTCTATAAAACTTGCTGTTATTTTTTTATACAATAAGCACACGTTATTAGATATGTTAATTTGAAGAATTCTTGTGTTATGCCTTGAACCAAAGTTCAGGTTGTTTTAGTAGTTTTAGGCATGAATTCAGTAACGAGAGAGAAAATCAGGGAATTCAGTTACGTTTATGATTCAGAGAATTTCGAATAAAAGAAAACTTGTTACAATAGTTATTTTTCTATTCGTAGCCAGTTTTAAAATTTCGGGAAATATTTTTTATCTTGAGAAATGTGGCATTTCTTTAAAAGTATAAATTGGGAAATTAAAAATTCTTTAAAGAGAGAAAAAGGAATACCACTGGGTAAAATTCTCGGAATTTCTGATCCCACTGTTAGGTTGATTACAGAGAAAAATTTAATATAGTAAGCAATGATTCTAAATGGTGTTTTATAGTACATAAAAAAAAATAAAAAAAATAATACCAAACATTCCTAAGTCGAGATGAAGATAATTTTAAAATTTTGTCCCTTTTCTTGATCAGGCGTGGCCAACCCAAATGACCTTGCGGGTCACTTCGGAAAAACATTATATTCCCACGGGCTGCATATAAAAATATATATCTTTATATTAGATTTGAACCCCTTACAAACATTTATTGGATTTATTTATTTTTAAACAGGTAGATGTATGCAAACGTAGATATTATAATAATAATAATAAAAATAATAATAATACAATGATCAAATAATGTTTGTTTAATTAGTGAGGTATTTGTTTCTCAACTCTCACTCAGTTTTTGCATGTCGATCCCAATACATGTATTTGCGTATCATAATTGATATCGCAGGTTTTGGTTCGTTAAATTTGAGTACGAATTATGTTCAATAAATTTCAATTCCGAAACAGATTCGCAGTAACAGAAGCAACGTGATAAAATTGGAACATTTATGGGATTTATTTTTTTAAAAAAAAAACTCTAAACACACACATATTGCAGAAAAGAATCGCATTTTATAAAGTTATAAAGAATATCGCAAGAGTCTCAAAATAATTCAAGGTGACCCACATGCAAGTCCCGGGACGGGGGTTAGCCACCCCTGTTACAGACCTCCATGAAGAGAGGGGATAAGCCAAGGTCATGGTCACAAGAACTGTTTGCTCATCACCAAACTCAGATACCTAAGGACGGAATGTACCAAACATTTTCTTTTTTTCTTTTCTTATTTTTGTTCAGAACGATTTTACAGAAGGTAGAACGATCCTACCCTCTCGTTCCTTCTTTTTGGCAACATCATAGTACCCCTTCCATTCTAAACTTCATGATTTCACAAAATCTGATATGGCCAGTGGCTCATACAAGATGTAATTCCTGCGTCCGGTCCCCTCCTAGCCCTTTTTTTTTCGATCGATTGAAACCAATGGATTTAGTACGTAAAATTTAATTAAAAATTGGTTATAAAAAATTAATTTTATTAATAAATTTAATTATTTATTCAATTACTTATTTTTTACTGTTTTTGGTTCCCAACAATCGACAAAATCAAAAGAATATGTTGGGTGGTGTATTGGGGTATGATACGAGAATGGTGGACTTTCAACCCTGGACTTCTTCCATTGACCTTGGAAAACTTCTTGTGTGCGCCACACTGGATATGACCATGTAAATGTTCTATCCCTGAACTCTCTCAGTTCTGATCGCAATCAAATCAAACTAATGTTCCCTGTTTCGACAAAATTTGCTGTACCTTCTCCCCAAGTAAAACAAACTGGGATAAATTCCAAAAAAAAAAAAAAAAAAAAGAAAGAAAGAAACTTGATAAAGATGAAAATTTTAATTTCTTCTTTGCTGCTACCCCAGACAGGGGTGGCTCTAGGGTCTGCCGGGTGGCAAATTTTAAGGGCGACATTTGGATCGAATTTGAAAAAGAAAAAAAAAATTTGATATATTTTCTGAAATACGGGGAGTGCATTTCGTATTTCATATAGCATATCTTATTATTTTTTTTACTTTGTACTCTACATAATTAATTTCAGTTTTCTTTTATGCTGAAACTTGAAGGGTTCCAGGCGGGAGTATGTGTTAAAGCAGGGGGGGCCAACCCAAATGACCTCGTGGGCCACTTCGGAAGAACTTTACAATCCCGCGGGTCGCATATAAAAAAATATATCTTTATATTAGATTTGGATCCATTATAAACATTTGTTGGAGTTAAAATTTAAAACAGAATGATATATTATTATTGTTTTCATTGTTTTTCATGTATACAAACATAGATAATATAAAAATAACAATGCAATGATCAAATAATGTTTAGTTTATTTAATTAGTGAGATATCTTTTTCTCAACTCTTTCACTTAGTTTTTGCAAGTCGATCTCAATGCATGTGTATTTGCTAATCGCAATTGATGTTGCAGATTTTCGTGCATTAATTTTGAGCACGATTTATGTTTGATAAATTTCAATTTAGAAAAAAAAAAGAGATTTGCAGTATATATAGCATAATAACAGTTATGAGATTTTTTTTTTTTTTTTACAAAAAAAAAAAAGACAAAAAAAAAAAACTCTAAACAAAAATATTGTACAAAATAGTCGAATTTTGTAAAGAATCTCGTGGGCCGCAAAATTATTCAAGGTGGGCACCAAGCGGCCCCCGGGCCGTGGGTTGGACATCCCTGTGTTAAAGCATGAAATTTAATATGTTTACACATCTTTCACGAGTAGCTTTCTCCAAATTCCGGAGGGTCACAACGGGGACATTCCTTTCCCTCTTGCGATGTCCGGTGTCAGCTATCCAAAAGGGTATAAGGGTAATAAGAGGTTTTGGTAGATAGAGAACCACATGAGATGTGTGTTTTATTTTAGTCTTGAGTGTTACTGTAAGTTAAAACCGACGCTTGTCATCCCCCCATCAGTAGACTATTTTTCGAAGAAATTGGCCTCCTTGACCCCTTCAAGACCGGGGAAAGGAGAAAGAAACGTTTCCCCCGGACCGCACGTTCCGAAAGTATACGCACACACGGGACCGGACAGATTTCCCTGATAAGCCTAATTTGATTTAAAAATTAATATAAATTATATATATATATATATTTAATGGAATAAAATACATTAAAATTTACAATCTACTATCATTGATAATATCTAAATATACAGCACAAAAAAATTTCGCTATATTAAAAAAAAAAAATAGTTGCAAATTTTAATTAAATGTTTTCATTTTAATAACAAAAAGGTACTCTTTTCACTCTTTTCCTCATGATGATTAAAATAAAATAAACGCAAAACTTACAAAATACTATCTGGCACACATCCCAAACGATAAATCAACTCTCACATAAACTTGGGGCTTGAACTGATGCAAATATTTTAAATAACAGCTAATATATATATTTTTTATATTTAATTAATCCTTATATTGTGCTTATAGATTTCTTAGTATCACATTAGCATTATATTTTCTATTTGTAGGGTTGTGACTATTCTAGTTGCGATAGCAACTAAAAAGAATCATTTGTTCTTACTGAATTAAGAATAAGTCAGTAAGAACAAACATTCTTTTTCGTTATAAAAATGAATCATCGCGTTTAATCTGTGAATATCTGTTTTTTAAATGTGTTTGTGAATAAAAACTATTGCTACAAATACGAACCAAAAACAAAATAAGAACTGAAATTATTATGGATGTGTGATGCCCAATAAACTAATAGGCTTCATATCTTTTTCCAACTTATTCAAAATATTCACAGAAATCCAGAGCGCAATAAATCACGAACCTTTAAATGCCCGATTTTCTCAAAAGAGCTAAACAGGTGCAGTTATTTACATTCATAAGTATCACGGATCAAATTTTAAAAAAAACTCGGACCCGAAGGTACATATTGAAGTTCAAAGTTTAGTGAAACATTTTATTTGGAAAAAAAATGAACTTTAAACGCCATCCTGTGCCTTGTAAAAATTAATATAAAAACGTTCCAAACTCTCTCTCAAATCACACCAGTGCAATCATGAACCTCAGAGCAGGGAAAACGCAATCACGTATATCAGGGGTGTCGAACACGTGGCCCGCCAACTCTTTTTAAAAAAATTTTAAATATCAGTTTTTAAAGTTTTTTCATTTGGAAATTTATTTGAGAGGAAATTTATATATATATATATATATATATATATATATATATATATATATATATATATATATATATATATATATGTTCATATGTTCTTGTTTAATGATTTATATTTAAATTTTATATAGAACTCTTTCCTTTCCTTTTGGTACATAGTATGACAAATTACAGGTGAAGGTTGGCGCCGAAAAACTTGTTTAAACCTAATCCTCGTTCCTATACTTTTATATATGTGCCTACTATAGTTATCTTGGGTTTATAACTATATGATTATTTTTATATTTTTGTTTATGTATATGTATATGTGTGTATAAATTTATATATATGTGTATGTATATGTATATTATTATATATTTAAAAATTCTTATATTGGATTATATATATATATATATATATATATATATATATATATATATATATATATATATATATATATATATATATATATATATATATATATATATATAAATTACCTATAATAATTTTCCTAAATAATTTTCCTATAATAATTTTTCTAAACAATTTTCCTATAATAATTTTCCTAAATATATATATATACAATATATTTGCCTGTTACCTGTTCTTGTTTTAAAATAAATCCTTTTTGTTAATAGAAATGGCCTTTATAGATTAAAATAGATTTATATTTTGTCAAACAGTTACATTTTATATTTCTATAATGAATTACTTTTTTAATAAATTCCGAATTGCATTATGCATATCTTTTACTATGGATGGTACATGATTCTCTGTGTGTGCAACTTTAATTTCTCCTGCTCCTTTTTTGTTTGGAGTGCCCAAAAAGCAAGATGCAGCCAGAGATGTTTTTTAAAGTTTTAAAAAAATATATTCAGGATGGTTAAGATAAAGGGCAACGTACACTTAATCGTTTGCTGATGACAGTACTATCAAATTTCAGCAATGAGTAACGAAAGATCAGTTCAAAAGGAACACCGTAATTTTCAAAGAAATGGCAACTGTAACATTTTAAACTTTATTTGATCATTGCATTATTATATTATATAAACATAACTATATTATCTATGTCTGTATACGTGAAAAATAATGAAAACAAAAATAATAATTCATTCTGTTTTAAATTTTCATTCAATAAATGTTTTTTTGCTTCCAAATCTGATATTAAAGGTACATATTTTTATGTGCGCCCCGCGAGATTATAATGTTTTCCCGAAGTAGCCCGCAAGGTCCATTTGGGTTGGACACCCCTGGTCTATTTCAGCCGGCAAATTTCTTAAAAAATGCATCTACTGATGGTGAGGAGACACAAGCGTTTTTTAAACTTATAGTAACTCCGCTCAATACTAAAATAAAATATCTCCTGTGGCTCTCTATCTACCAAACACTAATTACTTACTAATAATTGATTTACTATCCTGTCCCCTTTTGCTGACACCGGATGTCGTATGGGTGAAAGGTGACCGTAGGCCAGGATAGGGGAAAAGTTACTGGTGAAACATGTGTAAACATATCAAATTTCATAATTTAACAGTTACTCCCGCCTCGAAACCTTCAAGTTTCAATATAAAACTGAGATTAAACATACAGAGTACAAAATGAGGAAATGCAATACGTTAAATGAAATAACAAATTCCCACCCAATAATATTTCAGAATTTTTTTTTCTTTGTAACAAGAGAAAACATTTTTCAAATTCGATCTAAATGCTGCCCTTAAAATCTGCCACCCCAAGTAGGGGTCCGGTTTATCCGGCCCTAGAGCCAACACTGCATACAGATAAGTTAGGGAGGGTACCCTTCTTTCTTTCAAAACCGATTCCCTTTAAGCATTCAGAAAAAAGGCCTCTACAATATCCGCCCTTAAAGGCCTACTAAATGTCTTAGAGAGATTTAACTAATTGTATTCTTATGATTGCGCCGAAGGAAGAAGGCCCGTGGAAGAAGATCTCACGATCATAACTCTCGAGCCCCAATTAATATACAGTCGGACCCTGATTTAATGAATTCATCGGGACCGAGCATTTCGTTCGTTAAATCGGGGTTCAAACAGAATACAAATTATTTGCACTTAACTTTTGGAAACTCTACAATATGCAACTAACAAAAATACAGTCGGACCTCTATAACGAAGTCTCTAATCCCGAAATCCCGAAAAAAAGTTCGTTTTATGAAAATGCGTTACATAAAGGTTTAACGCTCAATATACTTTATAAGCCACATAAAACAAATTTTTAATTCATATGGACACTATATAGTAAAAAAAATAATTATTCACAACTTTTTTTAAAAAAAATTAATACATGTTTATTTTATACATCTTACCCATCAAAATTAAAGAAAGAAAGAAAAGCTGCAAGGAAAGAAAGAAAAAGAATGTCGAAGAATACACTGTATTTTCAATATTAAGAAAATAATTAATGAATGTTAATGAGAATTTTAAGGACATTTTCTAATTTAAAGCATACAAGTAATTTTAACTTACATAATTTTATAACTAGAACACACACGAGACAATTACACTGAGGGTGAAAGGGGATACTAAAGATGTTTCTAATGAACTGGACAATGGGGGTTAAAGGTTGCACTTCTTGGATGAAACGTTCAGAACTATATTGCTCTTTGCTACTTAGGATCTAATAAAACCAGTTGAAGATTTATAATCACCATAAAATGTATTAAAAAGAGAATAACTTGAAATGTTCAAAAATATATACTTTAAAATTGGGGAGAACAAGAATTGAATCGCAAAAGAAAAAGTTCGTTATATAGGAAATACACTTCACTACAGAGAGGTTATTTTACGAAGAAAATCGTGAAATGTTCAAGGTTCTAGGAAAAAGTTCACGGTATAGAAAAATTCGCATTATAGAGGTTAGTTATATAAAGGTTCCACTGCATCTACACTTAGAAACTAGCTGTTATACCCGTTCTTCACACGGGTGAATTGAAAAATTAAACAATACAGATTGAAGGATAAAGAAGTTTTTAATGAGTTAATTTTACGTGAATTGCAAATTAAACAAAAAGAAAAATGCGTTTTGCATGCCTCAGCTGAACAAAAAAAACATGTTTGTTAAATTTTAAGTCTGTAGATCTACTAGCTGATAAAAAGGATTTTTTTATTTATAATTCCCCCGTAACTCTTGTGGGTCGATTTTTGAAAACACTTTCCTAAGTGGATCTCTGCTCAGCAAAAGTAACACATTGTTACAAATTTTGACAAAGATTAGACTTACGCTTTCGTAGCATAATTCTTAGTAGGTACTTTTTCTATACATTCAAAAAATGCAGAGTATGATAGTTATTATTATTTTTATACTTAAAAAATGCAATACCTGCCTATTCAATTAAAATTACAGCGTTATAATTAACTACTAACCACAAACAAATTATGCAAATTTGTCCAAATGATGTAGTGTGAAAAAGACAAAGTTTATCTACTTTAAGATGACAGAACACCTCTAAAACTAAATTTTTGGTCAAAATATCGATGTTTCGTTTTTGGTCTTATATTAAAATTCAATCTTTTATCTTTGTAAATCTGTTTAAATTTTGTTTCTATCTTAACTAGAAGTTGAGTTACAGCTTTTTTCAATATTACTTAATCATAAATTTCTCGGACCCGACATAGTTTCTGCTAACCGGAAGTGGTCGAGTTGTTTGTTTACGTTTCTCTTTCATAGTATATGACATGAAATATTATAATTAATATACAAATGTTTTGTCAGAAATTAAAATAGATCATTTAAGAATAAGTATAAATGTATTTGGAAATACAATTTTCCTTTTTTATGTGTAAAACCTGGCAGCAAGTTTGTTATTTTGACTTTGTTTACATATACGTTTGATTTTCATGCTGAAAGAATTGACAGCGTAAAAAAGTTTATTTGATTGTTTTATTCTATTTTATTTTAACTTAAAAATGGTTAAAAGTATTGCTAGAAAGCGCAAGTGGCAATTTTATGGTAATAAATTCACAAACACTTCGAAAAAGAATAGCACTTCAGCAGTTCCTGAATGTACTGCTAGCTGTTCAAAGTTGGGAAATGAGAGTTTCTCAACTGCAGAAGAAATGCTTGGTCCTGTGTTTGGTAACAGAATCATTGACCCTGAACTTATTGTGGAAGCTTTTGCTCAACTTTGTTGCCCAAAATGTTTTCCTGAAAAAGTAGAACTATTCGAGGATTCCAGATATGGGTTGTGCTCCCATTTTACACAAAAATGCAAGTGTTGTGACTTTTTTTTTTTTTTTTTGCATTTGCTTCATCAAAAAAAGTTGTAAAGGGACCTGTCATAAATACCAGGCTAGTATATGGTATGTGGCAGATAGGCAAAGGTTTTGCTGGGGCATTTAAATTATGCTCAACATTAAATTTGCCTCGACTAACCAAAACTGCTTACAAAATCAGGAAGCAAAGCTTTTAAAAGTGGTTCAGAAAGTAGCTGAGGAATCCATGATAAAAGCTGCTACTGAAATTGTGGAGAAAAACAAAATCTCTCATCCGATATTGTAAAATGTTGCATATTGGTGGATGGCATATGGCAGCGAAGAGGCTATACATCTATGAATGGCTGTGTTGCTGCAATATCGAGTTGATACTGGTAAGGTGTTAGACATAGAAGTTATGTCGTCCTACTGTCCAACATGTAAGAGACTTCAGACTATGCCAAGAAACTTTGAATATGAGTCGTCAAAAGCCGACCACATATGTCAGTGTAATTTCACAGGTTCTTCATCAAAAATGGAAATTGGGGGGGCTTCCCGAATATTTCTTCGATCTGAAAAAACCGCAGACTGCAATACACTCAATATTATGGGGATGGCGACTCAAAAGCTTTCATGAGTGTGGAAGACACTTATGGATTAAACAGTGTGACCAAGTTTGAGTGCATTAGCCATGTACAAAAGAGTGTGGGTTCGCGTCTGAGAAAATTGAAAACTAAAATTAAAGGACTGTCTGGTAAAGGCAAATTAACGAATAATTTTATTGACAGACTTCAAAACTATTACGGAATTGCCGTTCGCAGCAATGTCGGTAACTTAACCGCCATGCAGCAAAATGTAATTGCTGCGTTATATCACTGTGCATCAAGTGATAAGAAACCGATGCATGGTCAATGCCTAATAGGAAAAGAAAGCTGGTGTTATTTTCAGCGGTGGGTGGCAAATGGAACAAAATGTTCCACAAAATATGCTGGTGTATCAAATGATGTCTTAAATAAAATTAAACCAGTATATTTAGAACTATGAGACAAAAAGATATTAAGTAAGTGCTTGCATGGACGCACGCAAAATGCCAACGAGTGTTTTAATGGAATAGTTTAGCAAAAAGTACCGAAGGAAGTATTTGTTTCGCTCAAAACAATTAAATTTGGGTCGTATGATGCTATTATACACTTCAATGATCGATTAAATGGGTGTCTAAAAGTTTTTAATAAAATGAATATAGAAAACCCTGGGGAACCCTGGGGGAACCTTGTGACGAATCTATACGGAACTTTATCACTAACCTTCTGAACCGACCTTTTTAGGGAAATTTAATTCCCTACCTATTTCCAATCAACTCCAAAAAGCGGACAGGATTCCTTGTTATGTAGATTAGATTCAGTATTTGAGTCAAACGAAATAGTAAGAGAGCAGTAGGAGATAGATATTGAAACATAGAGTTATAGTGAATTTGAATTGAAATCTTATTGTTGAAGATAATTTAATCTCATGAAGAATTGAGATTCCGAGTGGTAAATATAAAATTGTATTTAAAGTCTCATTAAAGTTTTAAGAGTGAGATTAAAGTTATATGTTCAATAAGAACATTATTAAATATAATTCTGGGATCTCTTATTGTGGTAATTTCTGCGTGATCGTTATTTAATAAATTAATTAATTGGATCATTAATTAATTGAGTTAATTTAAAAGATATTATATTTAAAACCTCATAATATTATTAATATTATTGTTAATAAGTTTCTTTGATTCTATTTGGGAAAGATAACCAAATAAAGAAAGTTATTTATAAAAATGGCTACTGGTTCTTTTATGACTCACAATTATTCTAGTTCTCAAAGTGAGGTCCCAAGAGACCTTCACAACCTTACGGGGATATAAACATTTAGATAAATGCAGAATCCGTGAATCAATTCATAATGCAGACCCCAAAACAAAAGAAAAACAGGAAAATTTTAAGAGCACTTAAAAAGAAAAAAAAAAAAAAAAAAATAGTGTTTTAGGAGTCAAAGATGGGGAGAATTATAAATCTGGTGCATTTTGATAAGAAAGTAAGTGTTTATCTTGTAATCAGAATAGTTTAATGTTATTTTGGTCGTTTTCTCAAAATGAATTTTTTTTTTTACATTTTTTTACCGCAAAAACACAATATCTCAAATAGTTATGCTTGAATTATGTAAAAGTTTTATATGTATGTTTTTTAAATACTTATACAGGGAATAGACCATTCTTAAGATTTTATGTTGAGTAGAAATTTTTTATATAGCAATCAAGTAAAAATTACAATATCTTTTAAGAAAATTTCAACGTATAGAAGTTCGAAAACACAATAACTTCCCACGTAATGGTCATATTACCAAAATAAGAGTCTATTCCCTAGATAAGGTTATATGCTATATTTTTCAATTTACAAAATGTCAATATATTTATTTGATTTTCAATTATCATGTTTTGCGTAAAAATCTTATTTTTGCTTATTTTTTATAAAATACCCCTTTGACAGTAAAAATGTGCACTAATAAAACTTTTCTTGGGTGTTTTTCTAATTTTAGAGACCCATAAGGTCATAAAATATGCATTTACTGGCACAAAATTCAGGTTAATTCAAAAAAATTTCTTCAAAAGTGTATAAACATTTAGATAGATGCAGAATCTGTGAATCGATTCATAACGCAGACCCCAAAACAAAGAAACAATTTTTTATGCGGAGAAGAAAGTACTTCGTCATTTACATCCTCCTGCATGAAATATTTTTTCACAGGTTCCACAAACAATGCAAAGCATTAGAAGGTATATCCTTTATAATAAGAGTTTTACTATCAATTCCTTCATCAAAATTGCTTTTCATTGGCTCTGACAAATCAAAAGTTTAGTGAACTTTAGTGGCATCGATAGGCAATCCGTCATCAAATGTAACACAATCATTAAATTCTGGAAATATCCCTTATATTGTGGGGTGGGATGAGATTAGAAAAGTTTCCTCTCTTACTCAAGACTCACACGATAGGTTGCACTCATGACTCATCTACACCTGCAAAGTATCTTAATGCCCTGCGGCCTTTCCCGTCGAAGTTTGCTACTTGTAAGAAGAATTCTTTTTCTGTTCGGAACAAAAAGGATATCATTTGAAAAAAAAATCCAATTTTTTTTTAAACAAGCTAATGGAAAACTTTTTTCGCCTGTTGAGATAATTCGTTGAATCGGGGTTTATTATTTGTTAAATAGGGGGTTTTGCCTTCATTTTAATCGGGGAAAAAAATTCATCGAATCTCGAAATTCGTTAAATAAAGGTTCGTGTTAATTTGGGGTTCGACTGTATTTGAAGGCAAAGTAATATTCACATTTCTTCAGAGGCGTAACTAACCTTGAAAAGGCCCTGTGTCAAAATTCCCAGGGGGCCCTTTTTTGGAAAAGAAATAAAAGACACTTATTTGAAATTATGGAGCCCGCGTAGCTTGGGGGTACCGTATCATTGATACGGTGATACCTACACACGCTCCTGCATTTCTTCAAAAACCAAGAACTATGGAAGATATATTCGTATTTCGGTGGCTCAATGTACCAACAACCGTTGGGAAAATTTTATAATGCTGCGTGAATTTAAATTTCAAGCTTCATGAAAAAATTCTGTTCAACAATACCGTGCTTTATTCTAGGATTTTATGTTTATATTTATAATTAAAATTTATTTTGGTTGCTCCTGCATACAAAAAAGTCATTTCAACACTCTTTTTAATAACTTCAAGGTTCGTCATAAAATACGAAATATGTTTTTGACACTTCTACTGGGGATTTAAGTGTGTATCTCTTTTCCAAAATCATACGTGCTGTCGAACACATTTAGGAAAATAAGTAAACGTTACTGGAAATCACTTTAAGGCAGTGTTTCTCAAAGTGGGGGGCGCGCCCCCTTGGGGGGGCGCGATGACCCTACAAAAGGAGTGCGAGCATATCGAAAATTTAAAGATTTTTTTAAAAAAAATAACCGGAAAGAGAATTAAAACAAAATGCTTTCTTCCATAATAAAAAAAAATACACACAACAACACTGACCTAATTTATGTTTATTATCTGGCTTTTTTCCGTCATCAAATAGCTATCTTTGACCCCAAAACCAAATTAAAGAGAAAAAACATTTTGTTTTATTTGCTGTATTTCCTCAATGAGAGATTTTTTTTATTACGTTTTAACATAAAATATTACTCGTTATAAAAGAAAAACGAAACCCAGACCCTGAGAAAAATTCTAAGATAAACAATTCAACACTAATTATTATTCAAATACTGTACATTAGTTGTAGAAAAAGAAAAGGAAGACATGATTCACTTTTCAGCCAGGCTGCATAGTACGTTTGCTAATCATTTGATTGACCTTCAATCTTATGGTATGGTTATTATCAATATTAGTTCCCTCCCATCTCTTTTATGCGTTTGCTTTTCGCTTAGGAAATTGTAAATAATTGAGTTTTGCGATATTTGGAAAAGAATTGATTGGTTTAACATTTCTGTAGGCTAATTGAAAAGTGTCTGATTTGCGCCCTTTATTATGGTCTTGTACTTTGAATCATGTTAGTTCAGTTTTATTGGATTTTTCTCAAATCATCAAAGAATTGAATAGTCCTTGAAAGAAGGTAAGTATACTTTCTATAAATTAAAATATTCACTAGAATTTGATTTGTATCGCGTACAAAAAAATAATTATAAACAAATGAGTGGGGTGACTGAGTCCCCCGCATGACCATTAGCGTTAATATCGAGTGCGCGCCTGCTCCCAGGTTAAAACATTTTGAAGTCTTCTCGCTTTAAATGTTGAAAAGTAACACAATTATTCTTCATAGGAATTTTATATTCTTTTTCATTATTTAACATTAATTCTAAATGCTAATTCTGTGAGGTTTAAAATTACAGTTATTTTAAACAGTTATTTACAATTATAGCATTCATCTAAAAAAAAATCATTTTACATTTTTGTATACAATGTCGTGCACGCAGTTTTACTCTCCTTACAGTTTAGCTATTATATCAAGAATGTTTTATTTTTTTTAAAAAATGAACTCGTGCGAAGAGTCGGTGTTTCAGCCAGTATACGTTTAATGTATCAGTACTGAAGAAGGTATTTTATAAATAATTTCTTATTACTAAATTTGGCCGCGGTAGCCGAGTGTATAGGTATCGGATCGTGGCTTGCCTTGTCACGAGTTCGAGCCCTGTACCACTAAGGACCCGCCGTGTAGGGCAGCGATGCACGTTAAATCTGTCGAGAGCTGAAACGACCTCCCGTTGGTGTGGTGTGGTAGTTAGGAGAGAGGGGTGCCAGCTCAGGTGTCGTCCACGTCACTTGACCATGGTTCAAAATTACGTGGTCTGTCGTCAAAAGCCCTCGTACAGCTGAACAGTGCGACGTTAATATTCAATCAATCAATCAATCTTATTACTAAATTAAGAACAAGTTTAATAATTATTAGGGACTTCCACGGGCTGGTCTTGTAGAGGAAAGTTTTTCAAAGGAAGGTTTAATTTCAGAAATTGACACTTAAAAGAGTTATTTTTCTATATTTAGCTGAGATCAATATTTTGTCTTCAAAGCATCTACCGCAGAAAATCCAGTTTAACAAAGGTAGGATGTTGAAAATGGTAATAGTATACGAAGTGCTTTTGTTTTCAGTAGAGATAATTCCTCATCCACCTCTACCCAAAATTCAAAGAGTGATTTATTACAAAATTGCCTTTTAATTTTTCACTGGATATGAAATCTATGAAGATTTCTTCTTCGGAAGTTGAGAGCCCTTCTAGAGTATCTTGAAATCCTATCTTGATATCCCTAATCCACTCGCAACTTGCTACCAAGCTGTCCTCATCCAGAAAATACTTTTTAAAATTCTTTGCCAACATAGCTAAATGATTTTACATGTTTTAAAAACAACTTTCACATGTTGTTCTACAGATTTGTAAGTTGCAACACATATCGAGCTGGGGCTTTTTTTTTTCTCCATCATTTACTTCAGTAGTGGTAAATCCAAAATTTAAGTATTTTTGAGAATATCGCCTTGATTTAATTTTCGGAACCATGCACGTTCGTCTGTGTACTTGTTGATTCTTTATTATCATCGAATGTTTGCTTTCGACTTAAATATGTATGATTTTGTTTTAATCTGCTACCGAAAATACTTAAGGACTCGGCACCTTTTTTTCAATTTTTTTATTTAAGGGTTTTAAAATATTTTTTTTGTATATTATTAACAGTTACTACTAAACTAAGAAATTTCACCATGAAAAAAAATTCCTAAATTTAAAAAAAAAATTAAAATTTAAAGTTTTTAAAAAATTTTTACCGATTTTCAAAATTCTTCTTCTTTTACAATTATCATTATTTTGACACCAAAAATTTTTTTTTGGACTTATTAGACTATGAGTAATAACTTTAGGGATCGATTTTGCAACAAACAAATTAGTTTTTGGAAAAAAAAAATAAAATGTAAACATTAATGGAAAAAAAAGCTAAAAACATGACTTCTGCTACATTTTCTTTTATAAAATTTTTTTATTCAAAATATTGAAAAATGGATCCCTAATTTAATTAAGCACATTGTAATAAAGGTACACCAAAATTCAAGTTGTTTGATAAATATCTGTAGAGGTTTTGTACTTTTAAAGACCATGATTTCATGAAAAAAACTCGAACTGAGAAAATGCATTTTTAAGAATACCAATCAGCAAATATATATCAAAACAATGTCTAAATTTGTAATAATTTTTCAATATGTTGTATAAATATATACCTTTAAAATAAAAACATAATACAATTCAATTTCAAAATATTAAACAAAAATATAAGCTTTTTTTTAAAGTGCCTGTCTGTGAGTCCAAAATTACGAAAATAGGAAATATCATTGTGACTTATTTTTACAAGAAACATCTATGAAATATACTAAAAAAAAATGAAATACATGAAATAAATGTAATAAAAATACATGAAATGTACAATAGAAAATTTAAAAGCTTTTTTATAAAAATAATTTGCTACTTAAATCAATATCTAAAATAAAATAAAGTAAAACAAATTTATGCTAAAATGTATTTTATTTTTTTCAAAACAGGTTTGTTTTAAAATTGGCCTGCGCCATAAGTCATTCTTCTCCCTCCTAGCTAATAACTCTTTTTATGTATTTTGCTTTTTTAATAAGTTTAAGAGCCAGCTTATTACTGGCATTTTGACGACGTTTTCTAAATTTTTGTTTTCGACAATCTAAGATAGTAGCAAGTTGTTTCGTTGAACCTCCAGTAGCTACACCTAATGCTTTCTGTGTTTCTACAATGGTGCGTACTGTACCCTTATTGTATTCGCAGACAGCTTCTGTTACTGCCCGCTTAACACGTCTTTTGTTTACGAAAATTTCTTTCGGACACTTTGCCCAAATCATGCTATGCAAACTTTCGTTTGCATTTTGTGTTCCACATCGAATGCATCTTTCTAACAATTCATTAGATGCAAGTCTTTGATAAATTGGTAGAATTTTTGAAGAAACTTTTCATTTATTGGTGTTCCTACATTTAATTTATGATTGTTAGGTTTTTCCCCATTAGCAATCGCAGATTGGTAGAAACACCATGAGTTTTCTCCTGCAGGACACTTCGAATGTTGAGGTTTAGCATCTGTAGAAATGCTATGCAACAATGTAGCATATATTGCTGTTTTCATAGCATTCACATCCCCTTTGTTTCTCAAAATAGCCTTTGGTAGTAAGTAGTTAATTTTTTTAATCGTGGCTTCTTTCAAACTACCATGAGCTTTACCACCTAAAGAAATACCTTTGAGCACGACAGTCTTTTACAGTAGATCTCAAAGCTGTTCCTAACCGCTTACTAACATGATTAATACATTCTTCCTTTTTTATCACACAATGTCAGGTCCATACACTTTTTCTCGCACAAGTAGTTAAACGTTTTACAATCTTCATCGGATAATACTGTAATATAACGGAATCCAAGTGATGTGGATCTTTTCCACAAGGTTAATGCAGCTTCCATTTCCATTGATGTAGATGAGCCCAAGTGATTTATATCACATTCGCTTTTATGTCCTTCATACCATATGCTGAATTCAGCACTTGACTGGCCTAGCTTATTTTTGCCACAGAGCAATGACGACACACCTTACTCATCACTTCAAAGTCAACAACATATCCGGTGAGCATATCTATAAATACATCCTACACCGATAAGTGGTGTGACTACCTGAGTTAGCCACGTTCCATCAAAACTAACACTTAAGTCTGTGATTTCAGCTCCATTCTCGTAATACATTTTTAATTTCTCGGTGGATTTCCGCAAAATATGTTTCAGATGCCAGAGTATATGCATTATCCAGCCGTCTCGCACACTTCCCCTATGTGTAGTTGATGAAAAGGATCTATATTCATCACCATACAAAATTTTTTCTATAGCTGAATAACCTTTCCCAATATGTGAAAAAGCTTGAGTTATTCTCAAATTCACATCATGGCTGGTCTGAACAGACTTTTTAGAGATGTGTTTTACAACAGTTTTGTTTTCATCACAATTGCTACACAATAGTTTTAAATTGTATGAAAATCCCAACTTGGCTCCAAGCTCCAGTTTCAAAGTTTGTTTTTCACAATATTGGCACTTTTGCACTTCGAAGAAGATTGTTAACTTGGTTAAAGTCCACCAATATATATATTTCCAATAGCAGAGGTATCCTTTTTTTACCACGGTATTCAATTTTTCCAGGCATACATTTGAAAAAAAAAATTTTTTTTGTTCACTTCACAATCAACTTTCGCTTTACACCATCGCTTTCATTCATTTGCAAAGCACGTACTGACGTTTTCTAAGAGGCATAATAATAATTGCGATAACAACAACTAATAAAATGAATGAATGTATGATTGAAGTAGCATTAAAAATTATGATTGAAGTAGCATTAAAAAAATGCTGTTTTAGGTTTCTATGAAGTTAAAAACTAATGAAACTAAAAATCACACAGCAAGCAAAATGGCAAAGCTAATGTAAAATAAACAGCAACTTTGCTGATAGTTACAGTCACAGCTTAACGGATTCCTCTGCTTCTCTGTAGTTTTTAATGTAAAATAATGGATTTATTCTCAAGTAAAAAAATGTAAACATTGAGGTGGGCGTGGCATTTAAACTGCTGACAGAGCTGTCAAAATATTTAAAATGCATTTTACTGCGTTTAAAATAATAATCAGATCGTTTCAAAACTTCCCTCATTGTACCAGGTATCAAACTACATTTTAAACTAAAATTGAAAATCGATATTTTCATCGATTTTTAGGTTTTTTGAAGGGTGCCAAGTCCCCTTTAATTTCACCGTGAGTTACAATTAACGTGCAAATTAAAAAATGTACATTCAAACTAGATTCGGTAGCTATAGGAGTATCGAGTCGACCAAAACTGATTGGAATTGTACGAGGAAAAGCATTGTTACATGTTTTGCGCAGACGTCCGATAGGTTTCCCAGACTCACGCAAACGTACCCTATATTTAATGCCAGATGTGATGGATATGATAGAGAGCAACATAGACTAGACTATTTTTCTAATTATATTTGTACTTCGAGAAATGAATGCTGAAGGAAATAAATCTTTAATTAAATATATAATTTTGCGATCTGTTTCAATTTAAAAATTAGAGAAAGAAAAATAACTTATAACATAATAATAAAGTAATTTTCATATTTTTAAAGTAATTTTCTTAAAATATATATATATATATATTACTTAAAAGTTACATATACACAAAATTTAATATACTTATCGTATTAATTTGTTCGGTTTATAATTAAGATCGTATTGTAACTTTTAGCTGTCTCTCTCTCAAAGTGCATTTTTTATTGCAGTAAATACATTATTGTTGCACAGGGGGGCTGCGACAAAAAAAAATTATGATTGAAAATTGGGTCACCAGTATTGAAAGTTTGAGAAACACTGCTTTAAGGTATGTCTTTCCATGGCAGCATTTTTACCAAAAAATTCGACTTTCACTCCCTTAGAAATAATTGTAGTATTTTCACTGATTCTGAGTAAGCTTTGTGTATGTGCTAATAGAAAATTTAATACAGAAATAACGATCTTAAGCCAATCAAATATTTAAATGTGTATGTAAATTCAGGTAATATTATCATTAAATAATTATAAAAGTAAAAGAGAAAGGGGGGGAACAACTTTTGGTAAGTATAATTTTTTTTTAATTCATAAATGCAGAAGACAGATAAACCGCAACCATTTATGCAAGGAGCCACAACAGCTCGTAATCACCAATTTGCCTCACTCTTGGGTTAAAACAGTGGTCTTCAAACTTTTTCAACGCACGAAACCCCTAAAACTAGGTGTGTTCCTGGAGCTCCTAAAACTAGAAGGTGTGCTCGTGGAACCCCTAAAACTAGTGTGTTCGTGAGCCAGCCTCTAAAAAACTAGAGCCCCTAGGTGTGTTCGTGGAGCCCTTTAAACTGGAAGGTGTGTTCGTGGAACCCTTAAAACTAGAGGTTGTGTTCGTAGAGCCCCTAAAACTAGAAGGTGTGTTCGTGGAGCTCCTAAAACTAGAAGGTGTGTTCGTGGAACCCCTAAAACTAGAAGGTGTGTTCGTGGAACCCCTAAAACTAGAAAATATTTTCGTGGAATCATATTCCACTCACACATTAAGAAGAATGTATCTTAAAATAATATTTAAAGTAGATCAACAATAGATCAATGTAAAGGCAACTAAAAAAATTTCATTTATTATTAAAAAAATTTAATCTACTTTTAATATAATTTAATCAGTAATATTAATATGTGATCCAAGTGTCATCCACCCATGCATTATGTTTAGTCAATAGGATATGTGCTTGCATTTCTTTCACGCAAACTGTCGAAGTCTAGGTTTATTGAGAATAACTACAATCACATGACGTTTTTGGAGTTTCATTTGTTTCTATACTTTGTTTTTGTAGCCAATCACCTTTGAGAAATATTTATCACTTACACACATTTTTCTGAATGGCATTAAAATATTTATAGCTATGTGAGAAATACTGTGTATTTTGCATGAATCTGCAACTTAAAATTTAGGATATGTTCTGGCTTAAATTTAGATTTTTAACTACGAATTTGTTGATATGTCGTACGTGTTTTTCCACAAACATAAAAAGGTGCATTTTCTATTTGAAAACTATTTAGTTTTGCAAAACTTTGTACAAACTGGTATAAAATTATCTCGAACTCAGGATAGTAAAATATTCACAATCTAGTAATATATATATATATATATATATATACACTGCTGGACAATTTTTAACACTATCAACCATAGCAACCACAAAAATAAAAAGCAAAATGTGCAAAATTAGAATATGCGAGATATTAGTAAGAAGAAGTATTATGCAAATTTTTTCCACTTCTGTTCATCACGTGATAGCGTTCATAAGAGCTTTAAAAAGGTTTTGACGTGTGGACAAAGTCAAAGTTTTACAGGAAAGATTTAATAGATGAATTAAAATTTTGGCATGTCTTCCCGAATCACATAGATGATTTTATGTAATAAAGATTGAAGAAGGGCGAAAAATAACAGATGTTGCCAGGGAGTTCACATCGCTCCACGGCTGGCTACAATCATTTAAAACTACTGGAATAGTAGACGGCACGGGGAGGTCGTGTTATACGACGCCTGCGACATATATCGTCCTATCAGCAAAAACAGGCGCACCACAGCTCCAGCTAAAAATCTCCCGATAGAAATAGGACTATACAATATATACCAATATGCCCGTTTTGCAAAGCATCACAATTGGACTATGGGCATATATTCTCAGATGATAGGTTCAGTCTGTCAATTGCTGGGCGCGCCAACTGATATAATAACGAAAAATAATATACATGCAGTATCATGGTGTGGGCCGGCATCAGGATCAATGGCCGCACGCGCCTATGTATGCGAATGGGACTATGACGGGCCAACGATACATTGATGATTCATACTTCCCTCATGTTCGTCTTTTTCCGTGGTGCTGTCCGGTGATAAATTTGTTTTTATGGACGACAATATATAAACGAATTGTCTGAATAATATTCAACGTCTCGTAAAAATTCTCGGAATTGATGTGTGGGATATACATACATCATACTCACAGAGGAATGGGATAAAAATAAGAGCTGCTGGAAAACGTGTTGAGGTGGACATTCCGTTAATACCTTTATTAAGGTACACTTTTATAATAAAAATAAGCATTTTTCTTTCAGATGTTTCAAAGTATATTCTTTATTCTAATGTCAAACAGTGTGGCATAAAAATTTTCAGTTTTCTAGCAATTTGGCAGCAATTGAGCAGTGTATATAAATAATCCAAAATATAAAATCCAATATATAAATATATATATATATATATATATATATATATATATACAAATGTATAAACGAAATAATATATATATATATATATATATATATATATTATATATACAAATATATAAACGAAAATAATATACAATAATATATATACATTTTATATTAGATAAAACGTTTGAGTATTCTTTTATTACATTATAATAAAAATTTAAAAAGTATTGCAAAATAAAATTTTCAGTTTTCTAATGGCAGGAATGAGCTTTAAATTCTTCTGAGTATACAATCATTTTAGAGAACGTGAATGTTTATAAACTTCTTTTCGATGTTTTTTTATTGTGACTTGTGGAACCCTTGGGTATGCCTCGTAGAACCCCAGGGTTCCGTGAAACACGGTGTTTGTAAGCCACTGGGTTAACCCAATGACGGGAAAAATATTTAAATGATTTTAAAGTTAATCATTCTAACATAAACAAATATGTTATTGATGTCTTCATTATAACTTTAATTTATAATCTCCGTGATTTCAGAACGGACTTTATATTTATGTTTTTTTTTATTTTCTATGATTTCTTTGCTTTATTGTTCAAATCACTTGACTGGGCATTTCGATTTTTCTTTTTCAAAACGAAAATTAGATGAATCGGGTGCTACGAAGGTCGTTTATGCCCAAATTTTCGTTTGCTCACTCTTTATTTCTCGGTTTTCAGAAACGATGGAAAATTTTAGGAAAACTGCAGGTCGTTAGGTAAACAGGGTGTGTAGAGGCAACACCTCCTAGATACAAGGCCTGGCTACTGAAATGAGAGAGGCTTGTGACGTCACATATAGTAGGTATAGAAATCCCGCCTGATTTGAAGTTCACTTTACTCGCCTGCGCCATTTTGATTGTTGCTCTTGTACAGTTCGCAGCTTTCATTTTTATTGCAGATTTTCAATTTATTTGGCGACGATTTTGGATAAAACCATAAAAAATAGTCTACACTTAGATGTACAGAATTGCAATAGCAATTATAAAGATACTGGGACAGACAGTACAAACGTTTGGATTCCCAAAAGAGACTTTCTTCGAAAAAAATGGATACAAGCCATTTCAAGAAAAAGATTTTGTTCATCAAAGTATTCGAAGGTAAGTTTTTTTAATTTTATTCTATTTTATAGAAATTGTAATAATATCTTTATTTTTAAAAGTCTAAATAATCTTTAATAGGCTGTTCGATAAGACCTTTGAAAATGTACTAATTTTCTTTTTCTTCAAGCGAGTTTTAAACATTGGCAATTCATTATTATCTATAATGATAAAGGTGTTGGTTGATTTGTTCATGAAATAAATATTTTGTAGCCCCCAATAAAATTTATGTTTTTAAAAATGAGCCCAAACAAGCATTGTTAATGAGACAAAAACTGTCTAGTGTTTCTTGTGTCATTTATACCATACCTTTTCGTAGAATCAACGCTTTTTATAGTTTGTTAGCAAAGAAAGCCCATATGATATACAGCTCGTAGTACCAAACATTGTATATTAATATGATGTGAGATACAAAACGTATTCACAACAACAACAAAAAAGAAACTGGCGTTTTTTGAACTATTAGGATGACTGTAAAAGTAAGCTGAAAACAGATAAACACTTGGCACACAATTCGTTAACTTCATTTATTCTAACGCTTGGAGCTCGATACAACACTGGACTGAGAACATGCCCAACTGGCGATGAACTCTGCTTTTATACACTTCGGAATATTCGAGAAATAACCAGTATGCACTCTAAAGAATGATCTGGATTCATCTAGAACCTAGAGAAACAATACATTAAAAACGGAAACAAAATTCCAGTCTTTGGATAAATCTGCCGGGGCCGGGATTCGAACCCGAGACCTGAGGAAGTTCAGTCAACGCTCTGCCAACTCGGCTATCGGGACTTGTAGCAAATTATGCGTGTGGCATTGCTCCCCTCGAAAAGAAGACAGCGCCCCGCTGTCATTTTGTTCAAGGGTCTTTATTCTGGAACGAGTGATGGGTCCTTTGTATGATTCTTTGGGAGGAATATCCTCGGTTTCGATTTGCTCGGCGGGATCATGGTACGGTTTCATACGCAGTACATGGACAACTTCTCTTAGTTTTCTTTTTCGTGAAGCAGGATCAAAATCTTGTACTTCGTAAGTCACGGCTGATAAACGGCGTAGCACCTGATACGGTCCGAAATACCTTCTTAAGAGTTTTTCGGAGAGACCGACTTTTCTCACTGGAGTATAAACCCATACGAGATCTCCGGGAGCGTAGGATACCATTTGGTGTTTGGAATCGTAACGTCGACGATCTTTGTCTTGAGCTCTCAGAGTGTGCACTCGGGCTAGCTGTCGTGATTCTTCGGCTCTGGCTGCTATCTTGGTGATGTTATTGTCATCAAAATCGTTAGGACAGAATGGTAGCATTGTATCTAGTGTCGTTTCCGCTTCACGACCATGAAGTAAATAGAACGGCGTAAAACCTGTGGTCTCTTGTTTAGCGGTATTATAAGCGAAGGTTACAAATGGTAGAATTTCATCCCAATTTTTCTGCTCTACATCCACATACATTGACAACATGTCGGCCAAGGTCTTATTGAAGCGCTCCGTCAGTCCATTTGTTTGGGGATGATACGCCGTTGTGAAACGATGATCAATGTTACACAAGTCGACGAGAGAGGAAACAAGTCTGGATCGAAAGACGGCTCCACGATCTGTGATAATTACTCGAGGAGCTCCATGCCTGAGGACAATTTCTTCAAGTAAGAACTTCGCTATTTCGTCGACTTCGGCTGTCGGCAAGGCTTTTGTTATTGCATATCGTGTTGAGTAATCCGTGCAGACTATTATCCATTTGTTTCCATGAGCAGACTTTGGAAATCTCCCAAGGAGATCAATTCCAATGCGATGGAAAGGAGCTATAGCTGGAGGGATGGGAACTAAACGTCAGGTGGTCGTTGAGGAACGGACTTTCTCCTTTGGCACTCCCGACAATGCATGACATACCGAACGACATTTCGGTACATTCCCGGCCAGTAAAATCTCTTGCGTATCCTGTCATAAGTTTTCGCGAAACCAAGGTGTCCTGCGGTGGGGGCGTCATGAAAAGTGCCTTAGTATGTCTGCTCGTAGATGTTTAGGAATGACTGGCAACCACAACTTTCCATCTGGATCAAAATTCTTCCTGCAAAGGATACCGTCGATAAATCTGAATTCTTCGTTTTGGATGAGTTGCTCAAAAGTTTTAATTTCGCAAGGTCTTGATCCTTTTTCTGTTCCATCGCAAGGTTCATACTCGTCGTGACTGCTAAAAATTTGTCTGATGTTTCCGTTTCCTCTTCCACTGGATTTCTCGAAAGAGCGTCGGCGTCACTATGCTTCTTACCGGTTTTATATTTTTACGTCAAAATCATGCTCTTGAAGTCGGAGGGCCCATCTGGCAAGCCTTCCTGAAGGATCCTTTAAATTCATGAGCCAGCACAAGGAATGATGGTCAGTTACAACAGTAAAGTGTTTTCCGAATATGTACGGCCGAAATTTGTTGGTAGCCCATACGATGGCAAGACATTCCCTTTCTGTGGTGGAATAATTCTTTTCGGCTTTTGTCAGAGTTCTAGAAGCGTATGCTATAACTTTCTCGACATTATTCTGAATTTGTACTAGGACAGCTCCGATACCGTACCCGCTTGCATCAGTATGGATTTCTGTAGAAGCTCTTTCGTCGTACATCCCCAATACTGGATCCGAAGTAAGTGCTTTCTTAAGACTGTTAAATGCTTCCACCTCTTCAGGACCCCAATGAAACTCCACGCCACTTTTCAGCAACGACTGCAAAGGTTCGGCGAGATAACAGAAACCTTTAATAAATCTTCTAAAGTATGAACAAAGGCCAAGAAAACTTCGTATGTCATGTATATTCTTTGGAGTGGGAAAATTTCTTACGGCTTTTATTTTGTCGGGATCGGGACGAACGCCATTACTAGATACAAGATGGCCCAGAATCTTTACTTCTTGGGCAGCAAAAGACACTTCTTTGAATTTAATTTAAGACCAGCTTCCTGAAGACATTTTAGAACAAGTCTTAATCGTATAAGATGGTCTTCAAAAGTTTCTGAGAACACTATTATGTCATCTAGGTAACAAAGACACATAGTCCATTTAAAATGGCGTAGCAAATTGTCCATCATTCTCTCGAAGGTCGCAGGTGCATTACAGAGACCAAACGGCATGACTTTAAACTCGTATAAGCCTTCGGGGTAATAAATGCCGTCTTTTCACGATCCGCTTCGTCTATTTCTGTTTGCCAATAACCAGATCGGAGATCCATGGAAGAAAAGAACATGGCACCTTTCAGACAGTCGAGCGTATCGTCAATACGAGGCAGAGGATAAACGTCTTTTTCGTGACGCTATTCAGCTTGCGATAATCGACGCAAAAACGCCAACTACCGTCTTTTTTTCTTACGAGCACAATGGGTGATGACCAAGGACTTTCAGAGGGTTGGACGATACCTTCATCAAGCATTTTCTGAACCTCTTCATGAATGATGCGTCTTTCAGTCGGCGAGACTCTGTAGGCTCGTTGGTTGATTGGACATGATCACCAGTAAAAATCCTGTGTTTCACATTCGTCTTCGCGGCTGTCGACTTGTCGGTCTTCGTGAAAAGCCCAGAAAATTTCGGAGTAGTTCGGATAGCTTGTTTCTCTGTTCGTCACTTAACTCGGGTGACATCATTAACGAACAATTCATCTGTGACTCCGAAGTTTCTTGCTGGTCATCCAAGCAACCCGATGTGTCGGAAATAACACATAGATGCCCTTCATTTTAGTGGTTCAGCTTGGCCTATGCACATTCCTCTAGGGATGATTTGGTTTCGGAACTGCAGGTTGGTAACCCAGACATCACTTTTTTCCGTTACGATATGTGGAT
The DNA here is from genome assembly GCA_019973935.1 of Trichonephila clavipes. NCBI lineage: Eukaryota > Metazoa > Arthropoda > Arachnida > Araneae > Nephilidae > Trichonephila > Trichonephila clavipes. Next base: position 330,068 of record BMAU01021393.1, on the reverse strand, counting down.
ACCATGGACGGTGTAGCAATATTTTTCTCGAAGAGCAAATGTTTGCTGCCGTCTAGAACTACATTTATGTCTCCTCGGGTTTGATATCCTGATACTGTTATTCTAGTTAAAGAATGCGGCTTAAGTGTATAGTCCCTGGTGGCATACAAATTCAGGCGTCAGGCGCTGTGGAGTCTCGACAGATGTCTTCTAGAACAAGTTCATTTTGTCCACAGTCTATAACGGCTTGAGACGCCTCTAAAAGTCCCATCCTAGGATGACGTCATGGCTACAATGTGATAAAACAATAAATTCAAAAGGCAGTTCTCGATTGTTTATACGGACACGTAAAACACATTTCCCTATCGGCCGAACAAAATTTCCATCCGCAACTTTCAGCATAACGCTCTTGGCATCAGCAAACAGAACTTTCTTTAAAAATCGGCGATACTTATCGGATATGACAGAAAACGATGCCCCAGAATCTACTAGAGCACGTATCGGCTTCTTATCTATTATTACGTCTAGTTGGTTACCAGTCATCTTGGCGGTCGACGGAGGATTTCCAGTACACGCGGCCTCACCTCCTTGGAAGGTCGCTCTCCTTAGTTTTCCTCGCTCCTACGGCCTGGCGACTGACTGGATCGGCGATATGGCGACGGGGATCTGTAACGACGTATTGGGGATCGGCCTCTCGTGGGACTTGGCGTAAAACGGCGAGAAGAGTTTGGTCGGCGTATTTCTTCTTCAGTGCCAACGTCGTCGAAGTTCCGTCGGCGGTTTCGAGGATTGTCAAAGACAGCCTTTCTCTCTCGGCAGTAGCGCATTACATGTCCAGGACGTCCGCAGTGGAAACAAACAGGTCTGTTGTCAGCCGTTCTCCACACATCTGTTTTCTTGGTTCAGGTGGGAATTTCTGAACAGGAGCTCTGTATTTCCTGGTTACAGCGGCGTATGTTGGTCGTGGTCTAGTTTCTGTAGGTTTTGTTGACACTGGGGCCAAAACCCTTTCAACTTCGTCTTGAACGATCTCTTCTAAGGATTGGGGATCGGAGTCAAAAGATTCTTGCGTCTGGTTAACTAGTCGATGGACTTCTTCTCGTACGATTGTGCGAATAAGAGAGACCAAATCAGTCTCATCCGTCAGGGATGCAACCGGTACGACGTTTGGAAGCCTTTCAAATCTCGGTCGACCAACTCTCTTCTGCTTCATATCTTCGATATAGTTGCACCATTTGATAAAACTTGCTGTGTCGTTGATTTCTCTCGTCAACAGGGCCTGATAAATATCCTCAGCAACACCTTTCATTAGGTGTGACACTTTTCGTCTTCTTTCATCAGAGGATTTACCTCTTGGCAAAGTCCTAATACACTTTGTATGTAGGACTGTGTACTCTCGCCTGAACGCTGGGCTCGGCATTTTTAGTTGTTCTTCTGCCCTTCTGGTATATTTTTGACGGTCACCGAAAAGTCCACTTAGTCCATTTTTAAACGCTTCCCAGGAATCTAAGGCGTCTTCGTTGTTGACATACCACTGTCTCGCAGTTCCGTCAAGAAAGAAATAAACGTTAGCCAGGCACATCATGTCATCCCACTTGTTAAAGTTGGCTACTCGATCGTACTCTTTAAGCCATTTGAGAGGGTCTTCCCCAGGCGCTCCTCGGAAGGTCGATGGGCTCCTCCATTGCTGTAACGAAGGTGTTACTACAGCGGGCTTGGCTTCTTGCTCGGTCGGCATTTTTGTCCTCTTCCTACTATTTTCTTTTAACAGTCGAATTCGGGGGATAATCCTCTTAACCGGAGGCTCCTGCGAAGGTTGTCACTATTATCCACGTTTGACGTAATTGTACCCGCGCCTCCACCAAACTTGTCACGGAGTTCGAAAGAAGTACACAGTTCAATTAAACAAACAATTAGATTTATTCTAACGCTTGGAGCTCGATACAACACTGGACTGAGAACATGCCCAACTGGCGATGAACTCTGCTTTTATACACTTCGGAATATTCGAGAAATAACCAGTATGCACTCTAAAGAATGATCTGGATTCATCTAGAACCTAGAGAAACAATACATTAAAAACGGAAACAAAATTCCAGTCTTTGGATAAATCTGCCGGGGCCGGGATTCGAACCCGAGACCTGAGGGAAGTTCAGTCCAACTCAGCTCGGCTATCGGGACTTGTAGCAACTCGGCTATCACTTTTCAGATGATGCAATACGAAGATACACCGAAGGGGTTATATTCTAGGGATAGCATATAACAGTGAACAAGCTGCTACTTCAGCATATGTGTTCATGGCAATATATATAATGCCAGTAGAAAAAATCGATGGAGAAAAATTGTTTGCTGTTTATTAAAAAAACTATCGTAGAACTTGATGATATATGATTCAAAGTTATAGGTGTAGTTTCTGACAATAATTCTATAAATCGAACAGCAATGTCAAATTTTTCTATTTCCTCCCAAATTGAGTATTGTATATCCACATCCTTCTGATTCTTCCAATCCTTTATTTTTTTGTTATTGATTCAGTGCACATTTTTAAATGCATTCGTAACAATTGGATTAATAAAAAATGCAGGTTAATGTTTTTATTTTCAGATTTTGAAGATCATAATAAGTTTACATTATTAGAAGCAAATTTTTACACTTAAAACAACTATATGATATAGAAAGTAATAATTTAGTAAAGTTTGCTTATGGTTTAACTTTGAAGGCTTTATGTCCTACAAATCTTGGAAAAACAAAATGTGAAACTTTTGCTTAAGATATTTAAATAATTTTGTTATTCAGGGGCTTCAACTATTAGGAGAGCAACATAAACTAATTAGTTATGAAACAACATCATTTTTATTTCTTTAATTTGTACATGGTGGAAAATAGTTAATGTTAAAAAAAACACCTTTAAAGGGACAACATTTGCTTGATCCTTATCAGAACCGATTACTTTATCTCCAGACAACCAAACATGTGAATTCTTGCATAAAATTTTGTCATTGTTAGACTCGTGGAAGGGAAAAAATTGTACTACTGGCACCATTACTAAAGAAACACATCTTGCTTTTATTCATACCACATACGCTTTACTTGAAATGTCAAAATATTGCATTAACGAATTAAAATTTCAGTATTTTCTTCCCGGAAAAATTCAAACAGATGCGTTAGAAAGTCGTTTTGGGAAATATAAAACACTTTCAGGTTCTCAATATTTAATATCAATTCGACAGCTTTATGAAGTAGAAGCTAAACTAAGAATGCAAAATTTTACCTCTAACTTTGGTTTCAAACACATATGGCCAGCTGAACTTAAAAGACATTCATTTGGAAGATTCGTGTGATGAAAGTCCTTTAGAGTCATCAGTATTGCATAATTTTAATATTACACTATCTGAAAAAGATTTTCATGATGCTCAGCCGTATCTACCTGTTTTAACATAGTTAGCTGATGTTTGTGCTAGAGCAGCACTTAAAAAATTAAAATGCGACTTTTGTTCCAAATCACTTGTTCTTAATAAATCTTTTGAGCTAAATTCTAACTATGATTTAATACGCAACTTAGACAGAGGAAGTTTATCGTGCCCTTTTCCAGATGTTGTTACAGCAGTGCTCTACAACTATAAAATGGTTCAGAAACTTCTTTCTAATGATTATGAAAATATGTTCCTTAAAGAAAATAATCAACATCAAATTATCTCAGAAATATCGATTAGCTTGATAAATTCAAATGAATTTATGCATGTACTATGCATGGTACCAATAAAGTTTTATAACATATTTAATTCACATTTGCAACAATGTATAACTGCTTTTGGAAGAAAAAGTGCCAAAGATTTAAAGAAAAGTAACTGCGACAACAGTTGAATAAATTGTATAATCTATTTTTATGTATGTGTTTATTTTTCCAGTATATATCTATAATTATATAGTATCAATTTTTGTCTAAAAATATATTTGAAATTTATTTAATAATTCTTAATGCTGTGATTGTATTTGATACCAATAAAGCTACTGTTTTTAAATTTGTTTCTTTTCTTTTTTTTTGCTTTGAAAAAAATACCTACTTTATTAGCTAAATGAATTACATTTTTATATATGGGTGTATTATATTTTCTCTTTATATATACACATTTATTTTAGGTATATATCTATGCTTTAATATATGTACAATTTATCTTAAACATATACTTTTAACTTATTTTACTATAACCTGTTATATTGTTATTTATGGGAACTTTATTTTTTGGTAATTTTTAATGCTGTTATTGAAGAGAGTGAAGAATTTTTGCTTATTACTGTGCATGATACCAATTGTTCAGTCCGTAATTGTATCTATTTTTTGTCGCGAATGCCATCCGCCGACTGAGCACCTCCACCAATGTTTTGATGTAACCCTCCGCTTTAGTTGTTGTTGTAGCTTCCATCGTGGAACAGCGTGCGAATAGCACCATCTCGTAATAAACCTAATTTACAGTCCAAAGGTCGCAACGTTTTAGTTAAAACACGAACCAGCATTTAACAACGAACATTTGTAAAACAACACTACACCAATAGTTTTAAAACATTTATTCTACATTTTTAACAATGCATAATTGAATAACTATTGTTGGAGGAAAATATAGAAACATTTTAAGCAAAGAAAAAGTAACTGACAAATAACAAAATAAACTAATCTGTTTATGTGTACATATTTAATTTCATGTATCTGTAATCATATATGTATGGATTTAATAAAAATATTTTTTTGTCAACTTGTTTTTATGGTAATTTTTCATGCTGTTATGCAGACATCAAACTTTTGTTTATTAATTTGATACCAATAAAGTTTTAAAAACATATTTGACTACTTTTGAGAGAAAAAGTACTAAAAATTTAAGGAAAGAAAAGTGTTTACTCTTATTGGTAAACTAAACCAAATTTTTGGCAAAGCAAGCAGTGAAATTTTTTTGTGTCGAGGAGCATGAAGACGAAAGCAGTTTCTTAAAATTGGCTTTTAATAATCAATTATAAAAGTCAGTGTGCTCGTTACTGGGCGATCAAAAACAATAAGTTCAAAAATCAACATTACCGGACATCCGATTCGAACCGTCTTCTTACAGTCTAATTTTGAAGAGCGAATTTATAATCTGAAAATGGTGATGCAACATACAGTTGCATTGCCAACCAGCCGCTCTCTCCCTAAGAGGTAAAACACTCACACACGTCTTATATTTCTTTTTTCCTCTCTGCCAGAAAAACTAACACGAGCCGAGTTTAAATAGTCGCTCGATTTGCATTGCAGTCGCTGCCAACCACAAATCACGAAACTTGCAAAAAGATCGGGTTCGAATCGGTGTGTTTACTTTCATTGAGATCATGGAACGGAATTGGAAAAACAATTACAAAAGGAGATCATAAAATTTGGATCGAAAAATATTTCGAATGGTTTTACTTTTTAAATGCCTAACAATCGGCCCCCTTTTTTCCAATTTCGTACCATTATCTCTTACAAAATCAGTAAATAAATTTTATTCTACATATAATCACATGTTACACAATTTAACACAAAAAAAATACATTTATTCACAATCTTTATTGTAAACAAACTAATATTTTAATCTTAAAGAAACAAAGTCTTATTCTCTAAAAAAATAATTTTCTACATAATTCCAACAATTTTTTCTTTTACCATGGGTTTGGTAGAAAATGTCCAAATTATTTTTGGTACCTATATATTTAATTTGGAAAACCTTGTCGTATATCAAATGCCTTAGAAAATGATAACGAACATCGATATGTTTTGTTCTATAATTTTCTACCGGTGACTTTGCAAAACTTATAGCAGCTTGATTATCACAAAACATTACATTTTCACTTAATTCCAAATTTAAACTTTTATTATTAATTACATTCTTTAGCCAAATGAATTCCTTAGCTGCTTCTGTTAAACTAACATACTCAGCTTCCATGGTCGACAGACTAACGGATTTTAGCTTGAAAGTTCGCCATGAAATTGGAGTTTCGTCTATAAAAGTTATGAACCCTCCCATCGACACTCGATCATCCCTATTTGTAGCAAAATCTGAGTCTGAATAACATCTTAGTTTTAAGGTTTAACTTTTGAAAGTTCTAATTTATATTCTTGTGAGTGTATTTTAAATAACCTAATAATCTTGTTACGTCATCAGCGCACTGTAGCGCCATCTGTAAAGTTTTGTAAAAGTAGACATTGTCTAGCTGTACCCCAACAAAAGCGGGTGCACCAATAAAGTAGGCTTAGCGTTGCGAAAAAGACTGATTTTTTTTATTCTTTAACCAGTTTTACAGTCCACACAAATATTGACGAAACATTGGTCCTATGAAGCCACAGAAAATGGATAAAAAATCGAAAATAAAAAAATAACTCCAACGTAACTACTGAAGAGAAATTGAATCGTTTAAAAGATTCAATCAAAGGAACTTTAACTAGGTTGAGGCTTTTACCTCGGAGAAGACAGTGTCAAAGGATACTAGTGTCACTGAAATCGAAATTAAACTAAAAAATTGAGCAAATTACAGATAAATCTAGATAAAATAGCTGAGGATTATTGTGAAATAGAAATTTTCGAAAGCTTGGAAATCATTCAGCTGGACATAGAAGATATAAATCAACGGATCGAGACAACAGAGGTAGGTCTCAAACTTTTAATGTATTCTTTGAAAAATTCTGAAAATGTAAACATTAATTTAAATGACAATGGTAAAAATAGTATCCGCTTACCCCTCAAATTCCATTGCCAGAATTTTCTGGTGTAATAGCAGAATTTTCTAATTTTAAAAATCAATTTATTAATTTAATAAGTAATAATGAGCAATTGAATGATTCATAAAAACTATACTATCTTCGAGCATCTCTAAAAGGAGAGAGCAAAGCTCTTAGAGTCGCCTAGCGATAGTTTCGATTCTCTCTTTAAAGCATTAGAAGATCGTTACGAAAACAAACGGCAGTTGATAGATTCACATGTCCTTGAGATAATTAATTATGAAAAAATTTATAGCGAATCAGCCAAAAGAACTGCGCGCTTTAATGGATTTTATCAATAGAAACATTAGAGCACTTAAAGTTTTGAAATGTGAGCAGAATGATCTATCAGATATAATTTTAATAAATATAATTCTTCAAAAAATTGACAAAGAATCTAGAAAACAATTCGAACTTTCGTTGAAAACAGCAGAAGTTCCAACATTTGATTCTATTATGAAATTTTTAGAAAGGAGAAGTGCTGTGTTAGAAAACATTACTCGCATTCCTAGTACTAAAATGATCCATAAAAATACTGCAATGTCAACTAAAGCCAAATCGCTGGTAGTTAATAGTAAAAAAATAACTGTTAAACCTTGTATTCTCTGTCGAAATTCTCATCCTCTTTATAAATGTATTGCATTTTCAAAATATGTCTGTGGAGTGCAGAAAGAAATTTGTTACCAATAACAAACTTTGTATAAATTGCCTCGACTTCATTATGGTGCCTGCATGTCTAAATATAAATGCACAGTTAGTGGTTGCAAGGGATTACATAATTCATTGCTTCACGATTCTGCTGAACTTTGCTCTGCAGTTAAAAATCAAACTGTAGGAGAAAGGGGGATAGAGACCATTTCGAATACTACTCGGTTTGAAGGTCAGCCAGAAGTGGCGGTTTTGACTTATGGAAATAAATGTGTTTATTGAATACATTCATGATTTTCGTTAAAAATGCTGATGGATATAGAATTAAAGTTAAGAGGATTATTAGATAATGCGTCTACGATATGCGTTATGAGAGAAGACATAGCAAGAAAAAGTTGGGATTTAAATTTAAGTCTGCAAACCCAATCTATAACAGGCATTAACGGAATTACGCAATCATCGAAATATTCAGCTAATATTGAAGTTTCAAATCGGGATTATACTTTTGCACGCAATGTACAATTTTCACTTTTACCTAAAATTGTCGATGCGATTCCTGTATCGAAATTAAATATATCGGATTTAAATATTCCAGCTTCAATTGAGCTGGCTGATTCTAATTTCCATATGCCAGGTCAAATAGATATATTGATAGGAAGTGAACTATTTTTGAAATTTTAAATCCAGAACAATATTATTTGCAGGAGGGAAATGTAATTTTACAAAATACAAAATTTGGCTACTTAGTCACAGGTACCCTTCCTCAGTCACAACAACAAGCCAATTGTTGTTTTTAATAAGTGAACCAAGCTTAGATATAACAGTAAAGAAATTCTTTGAACTGGAATCACTTCCAGATGATTCTAAAGGAAATAACAAAAGTAAAGAGGAAATTTATTGTGAGGAACATTTTGTTAGTACCTATAAAAGAGATAAAACGGGAAGAATTATAGTTCGGTTACCATAAAGGAAAATGCAGAAACATTATTAGGATATTCAAGAGAATGCGATCAAACGACTAAATGGTATTTGGGAAAAATTAAACAAAAACAATACAATGGGAACTTTTGTATAAAGAATTTATGAATGAATATGAACTTTTAGGCCATATGGTGGAGGAGATTAAAAATGAAACATTAGATAAGATTAACTATTACATTCCTCATCATTCCGTATACAAACCAGAGAAGACATCCACTCCTTTGAGAGTTGTCTTCGATGCAAGTGCAAAAACAACAAGTGGTTTTCTCTAAACTCCATTTTTACTAAACGGAGGGAATTATTCAACAAGATCTCTTTTCCATAGTCAGTAGATTTAGAAAACACGAGTACGCGTTTAGTGCAGATATTAAAAAAATGTACAGGCAGATACTTGTTGATCCTAATCAAAGGGATTTACAAAGAATTATGTGGAAGACTAGTGCAGATGCTCCAGTCAAGACTTACAAGCTAGCTACCGTAACTTATGGGACAGTTTCTGCACCATTTTTAGCTACCAGGACCTTAAGGGCCTTAGCAGATGAAGAAAAGCGGAATTTCCTGACGCAGCAGATGTGATTTGTAATGATAGTTATATGGATGATATTCTTTCTGGAGAGTCTACATTAGATGGTGCAAAAAAACTCCAAAACCAGATTTTCTCAACTATTACAGAGAGGGGGTTTTGAGCTACACAAAATGGGTGTCAAATAGCCCAGAACTGTTGAAAGATTTATCTGCATCTTCCTATGTGTATGATAAGGAATTTCAGGATGCTCCAGTGAAAACATTAGGTATGCTATGGGATCCAAAGGTGGATTGTCTCACATACAAAGTAAAGATTAGTGACAAAGTCAACTTCTCAAAAAGAGACGTGCTTTCAGAAATTGCAAGGCTATATGACCCTTTGGGCCTGATAGGACCCATTGTTACTAAGGCTAAGATATTCATCCAAGAACTTTGGAAAATAAAGTTAGATTGGAGTGAACAGCTACCACCAGATGCAATGGAAGAGTGGATGAACTTCTACCAAAAATTAGCGAAAGTAAATAATTTCAAAATCCCAAGGTGCATTCTACTTCCTGCAACAATACGGATTGAAATACATGGCTTTTCCGATGCATCAGAACGTGCCTATGCTGCTGTTGTCTACATAAATTGTTTCAACGAATCTGGACAATCTCAAACTAGATTATTATGCAGCAAGTCCAGAGTGGCTCCTTGAAAACACTCACCATACCGAGGTTAGAACTGTCTGCAGCTTTACTACTATCGAGATTAGTCAAAAAGGTTGTGCCAATTCTACAATTCTATTATAAAATTTGGATGTGGACGGACTCAACGATTGCTTTAGCGTGGATAAAGACTGAACCTCATAAACTCAAAACATTTGTCAGCAACAGGGTGGCGGAGATTCAAGCACTTTCAAAGGACTATCATTGGAAACATGTTAGCTCAAGAACAATCCTACCGACTTATTTTTTCTAGAGGCTGCAATGTGGATGAACTTTTAAAGAACGAAATGTGGTTTTCGGGTCCAGATTTACAAACTGATGAATACGAGGACAATCAACTTTTTCCTGATCCTTCCTACAGAGATGAACTAAAATGTGCTGTGACTCTTTCAATGACTCAGTGTTCTTCAAATTTTATGATGAACTCTTTAATGTTACAAATAATTTCATAAAATTAATTAGAATTTTTAGCTTTATTTTTAGGTTCATTAATAACATCAAAGCTAAGGAGTCTTGTAATAAGGAGAAATATCTAACTGCAGATGAAGTAAAAGAGGAGTACGGAATTTTTAGCTAAAATGGCACAATTAAGTGAGTTTAAAAAGAAATCGATGCCTTGAAAAAAGGTAAAGGTGTTTCAAAAACAAGTAAGTTAAAGGCTTTAGATCCTTTCTTAGATGAGAATTCTTTACTCAGAGTTGGTGGAAGGCTTTTGTAATGCTGATTTACCATTTGAAGCAAAACATCAAATAATTATACCTAGTAAACATAAATTTACTAAATTACTTTTTGAGCATATGCGTAAGAAGTTTTTTCATATTGGTGCTCAGGGTTTAGTACATCAAATTAGAATGCAGTTTTGGTCCATTAATGGCAAGGGTATTGCACGAAAAACAGTTCATGATTGCATTGCATGCTTTAGACAGAAGCCTACTGGGGTAGATCAATTAATGGGAAATTTACCATCAGAGAGAGTAACTCAAGGGCACCATTTTTAAACTCTGGGGTGGATTTTTTGCGGACCTTTTCAAATAAAATTTAAAAATCAGAGAAAGGGGATATTTTCAAAGGTTTATGTTCCGATTTTTGTATGCTTGGCTACAAAGGCTATTCATTTAGAGGCAGTGACTGATTTAACAACTGATGCATTTATTGCAGCTTTGAAGAGGGTATGTGCCCGTAGAGGCCGCATTCTACATTAATGTCCGATAACGCAACTAATTTTAAAGGCGCAGCTGCAGAATTAAATCGTTTCATAAAATTAATTTGTAACAAAAACGAGACATTAGCAAATTATTTTGCTTCAGAAGCTATCAGTGGAAATTTATCCCACCTCGTTCTCCTAATTTCGGGGGTTTGTGGGAGGCAGGGGGTAAAATCATTCAAACACCATCTCTATAGAACTTTAGTTAATAGTAAAATAACTTTCGAAGAATTCGAGACAATAATAATTCAAATTGAAGGTATACTTAATTCCCGTCCATTAGTACCATTTGTCAGATAATATCAATGAATATGAAGTTTTAACTCCTGGACACTTTATAATAGGTCGACCTATCAGTGCAATACCTGAACCCGCAATTTTAGATATTTCAGATAATAGACTATCTAGGTGGCAGTATACAACAAAGTGTGTACAAACTATTTGGAAACGCTGGAAAAATGATTATCTTAATCATTTACAGCAGAGAAACAAGTGGCAGTTCGAGAAAAAATAATGTTGCCGTAGGGTGTTTAGTGCTTTTAAAGGAAAATGATTTGCCTCCCTGCAAATGGACAATGGCAAGAATCTTGGAGGTTATTTATGGAACTGACGGTAAGGTCAGAGTCGTTAAACTAAAAACTGCCACGGGGGTTCTCACACGTTCTATCTCAAAAATATGTATCTTACCAATAGAAAATAATAATATAAATTAAATTGTAATGTGAAGTATATTATATTCTTAGAATATTGTATTTTTCTATTTTTTGAATATTGTTTTTTTTTTCTTATTTTAGAATGTTGAATTTATTTGTATTTAATTCATTTAGGCATTTGTAAACTGTATATAGCAAATTGCATTTTTTAAATATATTTTTTGAAATATTGTATATTTCAACGCCGGGCGGAATGTTACGTCATCAGCGCACTGTAGCGCCATCTGTAAAAAGTTTTGTAAAAGTAGACATTGTCTAGCTGTACCCCAACAAAAGCGGGTGCACGAATAAAGTAGGCTTTAGCGTTGCGAAAAGACTGATTTTTATTCTTTAACCAGTTTTACAGTCCACACAAATATTGACTCCAGAAACAAATCTCAATAAGCAATTCCAATGTTTTATTCCCGGGTTTGCTTGGAATTGAGATAAAACATTTACTGCATACATAATATCGGGTCTTGTGCGTATAGCAATAAATGACAAAGAATCTATGTACAGGTCGTCAATTTATGACCCGCTTCTTGTAGCCTGGTTGCAGCTGCCTTTACGAGATATGAAGATTCCAACATCTTCCCCTGGTTGGTATCTTGTTCCAAAAAAATCATCTAAAAGCTGGATTATTCTTGCTCGTGTTACTGGCTCGAAGTGATCTTTTAATATCTTCCATGCCGCTACTCCGTCAGTTGTTTCCCGTTATCAGATTTTTCAAATCTGAACTGATGTTAGTGTAGATCAACGTATAACATCTATCCTTACGAAGTTGTAGATCTAATTTTTTTCCTTGTATGTTGCCTCTTCATCAGGTTGCTCTGGCTTGGTCTGTATTATAAACTGCCAGCAACCATAATGCATTAAGAGTACTTGCATATCATGCTTCCATGTGTTCCAGTTATTTTGAGTCACAACACTGATATCTGGTTGTTAAACTCCATATCTGTTACTCGATTTAGCGTGCTAGCAACAGAGTTCATAAAAATAGTTCTAGACTAGAACAGTATTTAAATAGACAAAGTTCATGGCCTGGTTCAACTGCTTATCCTGTCTCGACACAGTACATGGACTGGGCCCATAACCAAATTTGTTACTCTTATTGGTAAACTAAACCAAATTTTGGCAAAGCAAGCAGTGAAATTTTTGTGTCGAGGAGGCATGAAGACGAAAGCAGTTTCTTAAAATTGGCTTTTAATAATCAATTATAAAGTCAGTGTGCTCGTTACTGGAGCGATCAAAAAACAATAAGTTCAAAAATCAACATTACCAGACATTCGATTCGAACCGTCTTCTTACAGTCTAATTTTGAAGAGCGAATTTATAATCTGAAAATGGTGATGCAACATACAGTTGCATTGCCAACCAGCCGCTCTCTCCCTCTAAGAGGTAAAACACTCACACACGTCTTATATTTCTTTTTCTCCTCTCTGCCTGAAAAACTAACTACTAAAAATTAGATGGAGCGCGGGCGACGGCGCGACAGCGCCTAACTCCAGAAGGATGGGCGAAATAGATAAACCATGAATGAAAACGGAACAAATCAAGAAACATTCCCCGGCAGAACGGGGAGGGAGGATGCCTGAAAAACTCTTATGACTCTTATGATTCATAAGGGAACTGGAATCTTGGCAGATTCCTCCGTCCCTGATCTGGGCTAACAGGTGATTGGCGTTGTTAGCATGGTTTGGGTGGAGAGGAGGTGTGGCCACTAGGAGGAGGGACCAATGGCGTGAAGGCGCAGGCCGTCAGCAGTGAAGGAGGCGAAATCCAGTTGGTTTGCAAGCTCAGGACTTTGGAAATTAATAAAAGTTGCTATTAAAATTTAAGTATTGAAATTAAAAGGTGCCCAAATGAAAGAAAAAAAGTTAAAACATGGAAATAAGACATGTATTCTATTAAAATCGAGCTGAGAAAAAATTAAAATAATTTAGTCCCAGAGCGCTTCCAATAGCATACATGCTTGTTTTTGGAAATCTTTGGTTTTCTTAAGTTCGGGGATAATTTGTTTGAGTTTGGGAAATTGCTTGAAAATATTAGAAACTATTTTGAATAGACTAATGAGATCTTGGAAGTCTGATGAACTAATTTCATCTGTAGGGGAATGGTAGCGTGACTTTGTCTTTCCGGAATATTATTTTTGGTGTTAGAGGTTTGGGGTCGTTGTTTTTAGGTTTCCCAGAAACCATGTTGGCAAAGGAAATTCCTTCGACAACATTGTTGCTAGTGAATGCTTTTTTGTTTCTATTAGTAATAGGATTGCCATTTTTGGGTTTGGGGAACTTGGGACATTTAGTGTAGCAGGCAGTATGCCCGTACACTTCACAATTTATGCAGTAAGGGTTTTCCTGGCGTTCTTTTATGTCGCAGTCTCTAGTTAAATGTGCTTTACCGCACTTTAGGCATCTAGGGGTCATATGGCAATTGGCTGCTGTATGAAAAAGTCGTTGCAATTGAAGCATTGGGTAGTTCCTTTAACGGAATACCCTTCAATCTTAACTTGCATGTGACCTACATGTTTTAAGTCAAAAATGGTTAGATTCTCTTTATTTCTTGTTAAGGTTACTAGGAAAAATGGCAGTGGTAGTTTAGTGCGTTTAGAAATTAATTGGTTACAGCTACAATCGCTGTAACCTTGGTGCTCTAGATCATTAATTATTTCTTCGGGTTTAGTACAGCCTGGGAGTCCTTTAATCACTATTTTAATGGGTTTTTTTTATCTTTTGTGGCAGTACATAGAATTGAAAATCTTTGTCTTTATCCATGAAATCAACAAGGTCTTTATGCTCTTCGTGGGATTCTAAATTAAGTTTAAGGTATTTTCCGGAAATTTTAGAAGTTAGTTCAGGGAATTTTTCTTTTAGCTGGTCTAGTTGTTTTCTGTAATCATTGTTAACTTTTAAGTAAACTGGCAGTGGGGGTGGGATTTTGGGGATTTCTACTGTATTATCAGTAGGTAGATCGGGGTCCTGTACAAGATCAACGAAAGAATTTTGTACAGCAATTGGTTGAAGTACTGGCGTTGGGGTGGTCGGGCGAGCGGTTTTATTTGGGAAGACAAAGTCATCCGCGTTATTCTTGACATTTTTTCTTTTTTCTGAGGGGTTTTTAGGTACATCTACTTGGGGTAATTTAGCTTTAAGTTCGGTATGATCCGGGCAACTTTGATCTAAGCAAGGGGGCATGGTCCTGAGCTCACTTACCAGTTTGTCTCTTGCGGCAATGGTTTCTTCTAGGCATTCTCGGATATGCTTATGAACTCCATGCTCATCCTTCGTATGCTTGTGGATTGTCAGAAAATTCTGACAGCCCTCGATCATGGTCTCTTGGTTGTTTAGTCGGGTCATGGCTGCCCTGCGTTTGCCGCAGTCAGTGGTAGGTTCAGCTGTTAATGAGATGGGAGTGACCTGTCTGGATATGCGCTCTCGGTAAGATTTATAAGAACTTGCTGGCGATGGCGGATCCATTTCGATGTCGCTCATGATGAGGTCAGCAAGCCCTAAAGGGCTTAAATGGATATAAGGGTAGTCGCAGGCAATGACACAGTGTAACACAGGAAATCGTATGCGGACGTGCTAAACACGACCGGCCGCTAACGTGTCACAAGATATGATCGATATCCGAATCGAATCTGCCTGAAAAACTAACACGAGTCGAGTTTAAATAGTCGCTCGATTTGCATTGCAGTCGCTGCCAACCACAAATCACGAAATTTGCAAAAAGATCGGGTTCGAATCGGTGTGTTTACTTTCATTGAGATCATGGAACGGGATTGGAAAAACAACACAAGGAGATCATAAAAATTTGGATCCGAAAAATATTTCGAATGGTTTTACTTTTTAAATGCTTAACAAAAAGTGACAGACAAACAGCTAAATAAACTGTGTAATCTATTTTTAAGTATATATATTTATTTTCCTGTATATATCTATATTATACAGGTGTAGATTTATCTACAAATATATTTGAAATTTATTTAATACTACTTGATGTGCGATACCAATAAAGTTACTGCTTTTAAATTTGTATGTCGTTTTTTGTTTTGAAAACTATTTCTAATTTTATTTTCCTCTTTGTAACTATTCTGAAAAAAAATAAGAAGATAAATTTTAAAATTAAGAAATAATTATAGTTATGTAAAAAAAGAAATATACGAATACAAAAGGCTCTTATAATTTGCTACAATGTAATAAATGTGTCTATGTTCAACGCAATGCGTTCGTAGTAATGGATAATCATAACTTGCAATTATTATTTAAATAGGAAAACTAATATTTACTCATGTTTTATGTACATGAAATACAATTTAATGATTAATTTACTAATTTTTAATCTCCTGTAAAAAAAAAAGAGTATAATTAGTTTATAACAAAAAGTATTCAAAAAAAAATACATCAGAGAATCTCCGTACCGTAGGCGATTTCTCTCTACTAGTAGTGACGTCACAAATCAGTGGCCAGGCCTTGTATCTAGGAGGTGCTGGTAGAGGGACCTGGTTTTGTGCAGGAAATCTACGTAGAATTTATCCTGCCCCTCTCATCAACGCCGACAGTCACTTTTACAGCTGTGCTAACATCCCTGTTCAAGGTCAGAGTAGCCAAATTGTGCGATACTTCGCCATGTTGGCTACTTTTTAAAACCATGTGTTACTACATTAATTCTTTTACTGCTAAGCGTTAATTTTACGCTGCTACACAAAATCATCCTACAGCAGCGCCTCTTTTCCACTTAGGCAAAAATTTGGAGAGCGAAAAAATGAGAAAAAATTTTAACTACTCCAAACATACCACTGGCTAGCGAATAATGAGAGAAGCATTTCTGCCCTTTCAGAGTAAAGACTGAAATGAGATCTACTATGGAAAAGGAAAAGCTTAACAGCTTGATGTTGCCATGCACTCAAAATGATATTGCAATGGAAACTGATTACAACAGTGCTTCTCAAACTTTCAATACTGGCGCCCCCCTTTTCGATCACAAATTTTTTCGCGCCCACCTTATACATTAATAATGTACTGAATGCAATAATAATGCACTTTGACGCTAAAGCTGCACTAGGCGATCTTAATTATAAACCATACAAATTAGTAACATAAGTATTAAAAATTTTGTATACTACTGTTTAAGCAAAATAAATAAATAAATAAAATAATAGGATAATTATTATATTATTTTTTCCTTTTCTAATTTTTAAATTGAACATTTTGAAAAATGCGGTAGCTGCTTAGAAGAAAAAATAGATATCTGCGCTAAATATAGAAAAGAACTCAGAGGGTCAATTTCTAATCATAAGCATTCCTTATAAAAACTTTGCTTTCCAAGACAAGCTCATGGACGTCATTAATACTTATTAAACTTGTTCATAATTTAGTATTAATTAATTAGTTATAAAATATTCTGTGCAGCACTGATAAACTAAAAGTATACCTGCTGAAGTGCCCGCTCTTTGCACGAGTTCATTTATAAGAAAATAAAACATTGATATAATAGCTGAATTATAAGGGAAGCAAAGCCAAGTGCTCGACAGTGTTTACAAAAATGTAAAACGATTTTTTTAAAATGGTTGCTCAAATTATAATTAGTTTTAAGCGAATTGTAATTTTAAGCCTCACAGAATTAGTATTTATAATTGATGTTCGCAAACAGGAATTTTTCAAGGGGGGGTCCGGGGTCGAAAGTTCACCAAACTTGTATCAGGTTTCTTTTGATTTTGTCAATTTTTGGGAACAAAACACAGTAAAAAACTAATTCTTGAATAAATAATTGGCATTAATTAATAAAATTAATCATTAATAACAAATACTTAATTAAATTTTGCGTACTATAAACTTAGAATTATAATCAATCGGAAAAAAATCAAGGGCTTTGGGGGTCCGGACCCCTCCCCCTTGTGTACGCCACTGATGTTAAATAATGTAAATGATCAATAATGTAAAATATTGATGAAGAATAATTGTATTACTTTTAACATTTAAAGCGAAAAGACTTCAACATGTTTTAACCCGGGAGCAGGCGCGCATTCGATACGGTCTGGGTTATTGAGTCACCCTAATTCTTTTTTTTTTTTTATTTTTTATTGTACACGATACAAATCATGATTCCGGTGAATAATTTAACTAAGAGAAAGTTTACTTACCCCTACTTTCAAGGACTTTTCAATTTTTCTTTGGTAATAAATAAACAGTTTTGCCAGAAATAACGATTTCGTGATCTGTGTGTCCCGCACGACCACTTCCGGGTAAAAAGTATATTCATTATGATAATATGTATGTGACTGCTAAAAAATTGCGTGAAACGTTTTTCGTTATGCTTTATATGTTGAGAATATTTATAAAAATATTTCTTGGCCAAGTAATCCTTCAAGTGCTTGTGTGTGTGTGTGCTCTCCGTGGTTTTCCAAATATCATAAAACTCTTTTGCATGGAAAAAAGCGCAACAGAGAACACATAAGAGAAGGGTCATAACTAACTGTACCAATAACTTAGAAGGTCAAACAGATAACAGCTATAATCTGCAGCATTTCAAAAATAATGACAGTGATTATTTTTTTAGGTTCTTAAATTTTTTCAATTCTGGGTCTGGGATCTGTTTTTTCTCTGAAAGAGTAGCATGTTAGATTTAAAAAGAAAGCGTAATAAAAAAATCTCTCATCATGGGATTACAGCAAATCTAATCAAAGTTTTTTTTTATTTGGTTATAGGATCAAAGATAGCTCATTAGGTATAGAAGAAGTTTTTATTTTTGCTGACTTAATATGGCGCGCGCGCCTATAAATTATATCAGAGTAAAAGTGCATTTTTTATTATGTCTGAAAGTATTTTGTTTTAATTCATTCCAGTAAACTAATTATTTTTTAAATCTTTTATTTTCGATATGCTCGCGCCCCCCTCGTAAGGTCATCGCGCCCCCAGGGGGGCGCGCCCCACAGTTTGAGAAACACTGGATTACAATGATGTTACTAATGATTTTACAATGATCAAAGCTCGAAGAAAACTCTTTTTTTAAAAAAACCAGTGCAATCAAGGCCTATCCTGACAGGTGTGCAGTGCGTGCACCGCACGCGGTTGGCCAAATTAAGGGGCGACCGCAGGCCGCATATAGCTCTGTCGATCAAGCAATATTTTTTAAAAATTTCTCAAAATAAAATTTATAATTAGTAGAATAAATAGGCTGAAATTTAAATATCAATTAAAAAAATCAAAATAAATCCCGTCAATCATTAGAGTCTACTCTTTACACACATTCTTCGTTTGATAGCAAAATCGTGGCACAGCTGACAATATTGTAAAAAAAAGGGTGTATTTATTTTTTTTTCGAAGGTACACTGAGTATGGGTGCTTAACAAAGGTGTTTCAAAAATGATTTTTGCGAAAATTGCTTTATGAAAATAGCTTACATGTTAATAACACCTAAAATTTGAACTCAGTGGCGCAACAGCCCATGAGGGTCAAGGCCTAATGTGCCTACCTCAGTATACGTAACCTTAGGCGCTGGGGTGCATGTGCATTTGTTTCGGTTAAGTGGTCATTCTAACGCGAAATCCCCCATGTTCTGTTCCCAGGCAAGCTTGGTGTTCATTTATCGACCCACTGAAGGGGGTGAAAGGCTGAGTCGGCCTTGTCCAGTCCGGGACTTTAACCCCGGACCTATGACGTGAAAGCGTGATAGATTACCACAATACCTAAGATATAGGAGTGTTTAAATTCAATATGCCTTCGGCAAAGTTAAAAATTTTCAATTTAATGTAATAGCTTTACCATTTAGAAAACAAAATAGATGAAAGTAGTGATTTTTGTGCCTATTTTCATTTTGATTAATGCTTTACTTATTACTCTCCTACAGATAGATGAGTTTTAACGTCAACGTTGGGTATTTTTCAAAATATGAAAACTTTTCTAGAGGGGTGGCACCCATTATGTGTTTGCACGAGGGCGGCCTACATCCGAGAATCGTTCCTGAGTACAATGAGAGTGGTTCTGAAAAGAATAAGGATTTCTAAAAGTAAGAGATAGTAAAGCGATAAGCGATGAAAAAGAAAATGAACAAGTTGAAAACAATTCATATAGTAATGTATACTAGCGACGTAATGTACACCCCGTATCGTGGGGGAGGGACATGATTCTAGAGAGTCCAAAGGTTTTGAAACCCTTTGTAAGATCCGCCTGGGAACCAAAAACCTGACTTTGCAAGTGAGCCGTAATGTTCTTCACGTCACTGATATATCTAACTCTATATTGTAATTACAAACGATTTCATTAATTTACAGCACTTACAAACGGGTGGGTAGTTCGTGATGCTGTAAAGTAAGAAATGAACAAGAGTGGTCAAGTATGCCAATATGCTTTCATTATGGTTGCCAGTCCAGTACACGGTGGGTCAATGGGTGATAATTGAAAGACTCCAAACAGCAAAAACAAAGAAAGGAAAATTAGTAAGAAATTTAAAGGTAAATCCCTCCCCCAAACCAAAACTGGCAAGGTAGGAACTGAAGGAGGGGGGTGTCCTGTAAATAAACGGAGGGATGTAACAATTTTAAGTGCCTAGGGTGCCTGGGATGTTTAAAATGGCTTTGTTCCACAGCACACATAAAAATTATTTTTCAGATATGAAAAAGGTATTATTGTGTATATACTGTATAGCTTTAACTAGCATAAATCTATTGTACTTGAAATAATTTCACGTGATCTTTTTGAACAGTCTTACTTTTTGCACAACTTCTTTGGTTGCTTAAGCTTTGAAAGGGGAGTCTCCCCTTCTTTTCTTCTTACCACACACACACAACCAGTAGTTCGCTAGCAATTACTATTTTTTCTTCTTTCTTTTTGAAGCCTCCCGCAAACTAGTGTTATTTTGACAGGTTTTTCGTGTCCAACTGTTCTTCTCCCATACCCGCTTTGTTTTAGAACTTTATATATTTCCACAGATTTCTTTTATTTATTCATTGAAACGGCAGTCAAGGTAAGTTATCATTATTTCTTCTGTTGTTGCTAATAACGCAGTTTCAGATCGAGGCCAACAAATTTATCGTGGCTAACTATACGTCTGTCGTTATCGTTGTCGTAATTTGAGACCATGAGAGTGACCATTCAATTTCGTTCGGTTTCACTCCAATTTTGATGGGAGTGCATTAGGACTTCCCTGGGACGTGACCAGAGAAAAACTACATCTCTTCCCCTTCCACCAAGCTCACGAGAAGGCTTTCGACTCGACGATTATTTAGAGTGCCCGCTGCCACACAAGCACTATATATTTACCAACATCCACGCCTTCCCTTAGATATGAACAGGGGTGGCTCTAGGGCCGGACAAACCGGACCTCTTCCCGGAACGGCAAATTGTAAGGGCGGCATTTGGATCAAATTTAAAAAATATTTTTTGTTGCAAAAATTTTTATATATTTTCTGAAGTATTTTTGGGTGTGAATTTGGTATTTCATTTAACGTATCTTGTTTTTTTTATTTTTATTTTGTACTCTGTATATTAAATGAGAGTATTCTTTTATGTTGAAAATTGAAAGATTCGAGGTGGAAATGCATGTTAAAACATGAAATTTAATACGTTTACACATCTTTCACTAGTAGCTTTCTCCCCATCCCGGAGTGAGGTCACAACGGACATTCCTTTCACCCTCACGATGTCTGGTTTCAGCTATCCAAAAGGGGACAAGGATAATAAGAGGTTTTGGTAGAGAGTCACAGGAGGCTTTTTATTTTAGTCTTGAGTGAAGTTAAGTTAAACTTAAATTTTACTATAAGGTAAAACAAATGCTTGTGATCCCCCACCATTAGTAGACTATTTTTTCAAAGAAATTGGCCTGCTTAAATAGACGATTCCTTCTCTTTCATTTTACTTGTTTGATATAATATCAAGTAGTTATGTCCTTAATTTTGAATTATTTTGAATTTTTTAAGACTTAAAATAATATATACAGAGAGAGAGAAAAGGGAGGGGGTGGTATTTTCCATTTTTGTCCGGGGTGGTAAACCGGCCCTGATACGAACCTAGGCCCTACAGGACAGCAGTAAGCTTCACTAACCACTATACCAGATGAACTACCGACTGATAAACCAAAAGTCATCTATTAGCCGTACTGTTTTTCCCCTTCTTTTGCTTTCACAGCAGTGGTCTTCAAACTGTGTTTCACCTAACTCTGGGGCTCCACGTAGCATAACCCATAGGTACCACGAGAGAAATAAAAGCCCGATAAGAAAACCATAAATATGTAAGCAAAATAGATTCACCTTCTCTATAAAGTTTGTATGACCTGAAGTATCTAAAGCCGTACTTCCCCAATGCGGTTCTTATATCCCATGGGAAGAAACTTAAAAATAAAATTGAACGGATGACAGCCTTTTTGTTTTTAGTAATTTCCCACAACTTTTATTATAATATAAAAATAGAATGTTAAAATGTTTTCCCCCCTTTATATGAACTACTTATATACCGAATACTCTGTTTATTATCCTGGGTTCCTCAAAATAATTTTATAGTCATTGGTACTTTTTTTTTTTTTTGCAAAACTGAATTGGATCCAAAAATTGTACAATAATACACCTTTTTTCATTTGTAATGGAAAATAAATGCCTCCCTAAAAGTAAAATTTTAAAAAAAACTCACACATCCTTAACATCTGTGAAATAATATTACTTCCCAGTGGAGAAAACCAAGCATGAAAAGATAAATCAGAAAGCTTACCAATGAAGGAAAAGGAACAACTTTGTAAGGGGACAACTTTGTAAGGTAATTATCGACATGTCAACAGATTCGATGTTAAATCTAAATTTAAGACGGAACAGCTCCTAAATTTTAGGCTACAAATTTACAGAATATGTAGAAGTTTCTCACTAAGTTAGAAATATTTTAATGCCATTTTAAAAAATGTATTTTAGTTAAAAATATCTCTTAGTGCATGTGGCAACAAACACAAAATATAGAAGCAAATTAACGCAGAATACGAATTTCGACTGCAGATAGCTTCAATAAACCTAAACTTCAACAGTTCGTGTAAAAAAATGCAAGCACATGTCTCAGTTACTAAATGTAATGCAAGGGTAAATGGCACTTGGAGCACAAATTAATGCTATTAATAAGTAAAATTCATTATTGTTATGTAAAAAGAATTTAATACGATGTGTCGATATGGCAAAATTAGAAGTTAGTGTAGCCACCATTATTGGTTATAACCGTTGCACACGCCTCGGCATAGAATCAGAGGCTTTGGATGTATTCTTGGGGTACAGTAGTCCAAGCGGCTTCCACATATTGCAAAAGTTGATCTGGTGTAGTAGCGGAGGTGTATGGGCGAGCATGGGCTGCACGTTTTCGATTGGGGATAGATCAGCAGAACAAGCAGGCCAAGGAAGCAATTCCATCTAAAACATTGCGTGCTACGTGTGGTCACGCATTATCCTGTTGAAATATGGCCGATGGCAAGCGCTGAATGTATAGGAGGACCACGAGCTCCAACACCTCTGAAATGTAGCGCTGAAAGTTCAGTGTACTGGCAGTGCGTACGAGAGGGGTGCGCCTGTGAAATCCAATACCACACAAAACCATGATACCGGGTGCAGGACCAGTGTGGCGATGCATAACTCAACAGTTCAGCAGCCTCTGAGCATTGTGTCTTTGAATTCCAATCCAACCATCGTTGGTTGCAGGCAGAAGCGGGATTCGTCAGTAAATACAATGTCACTCCATTCCGTTGTCTATGTCCACTGTTCATCACACCATTGGCTGCGCAAACGCCTGTGGTTTCCAGTCAAGGGTAAACGAAGCAATGAACGCTTTGTGGACATTCCACTCTGCTAAAGTAAGCGTCAAATGGTACGAGCAGACACCGAATGATGCGTAACAAACATATCTGTTGTGCTGTGGTTCATAATGTAGCTGCACGATCCTTAACTGTCATGCACAAAATCCACCTGTCATCACGAACATTGTTACATTGCGGTGGGTGCAATCGGTCTCCCGTCGCTCCGTCGCTTTCTCCTGCATCCAGCGATGACAGATCCGCACCACAGTTGTTTGGTTTCATCAAACACGTTGACCGATTTCTTTGAAAGATAATCCGCAATCTCCCTGAAGGCTATCGTTCTTTCTCGGTCGAATATGCAAACTTGGTCAAATGACGCTCGATGTTTTCAACAAGGCATAGGTAAACAGCTTAGGCAAAAAAAAAAAAAAAAAAAACGAACGAAATACCGATTGCTGTACTTCAAATCTAATCTGTTCTCCTGTTATATAGCGCTTGCGGGTGGAGCTACGGTCACGTGTTATGTACGTCTGCGCTATAAGGCTAATGATTTGCATATTTTATCACCGCCAACTAAGGACGTCTTAAAGCATAGGCTAACTGTGCCTGGGCCCAGGGCCTCGCCTTCTCGGAAAGCCTCGTTTCGTTCTCGACTCTGTCTGAGTAAAATCATGATCTAAATAATTTTACTAGTTAAATACTATATTCCCGTACATATTTTCCGAAAAACAGAGAATTTCAAACTGCATGTCAACTGGCAAAAGTAGTAAACCTGTATTATTATGGGATGACCGTTGTCTATGTCTAGGCCTAAGTCTAATACCATAATCAATCTTTCAACTAATTGAGTTAAAATGCGGCCATCGATTGAGCCAGTTTGTGCTTAGGTTTTTGAGATTGTGAGTCGTGTACATTAATTTGTTTCAAATTACCGTATGAACGAGTTTTTGACAATGCATGCTATATACTGTCTACTTTTAAAGATCTCAAGTAGGGCCAAAACTTTTACATAGGGGTCAAGGACCTCAAAAAATCTTTTCTGGGTTCAGGGCCTTAGATTCTTAAGACGTCCCTGCCACCAACGTATGATGTAAATTTCACATGGCTTACATGCTTCCTTCATTATGTTGCATTTTGTGTGGCCAGCAGTGTACTAAAGTGTGAATGGTGTTCCCCGAAAATACTTTATAGTCTTAAGAGTTTCGTGAGTCGACAAAATTTGAAGACCATTGCTCACAGAATTTTTTTTTCTCTGGGTATCCTCAACGTCACTCGGTTGACTTTCATCATGTGATGTACCCAGTCTCTTTCCCCTAATTGCTAAGAAGCGACGCCGTCAAACGTGGGAAAGATCCGTCCGTTTCCCTAATTACTGGGGAAAAAATTTCGCAAATGAGTGGTCAAAAATTCTGACCTTTTTTTCCCATGGCAGTCCGAGAAATGAAAAGAGACACCGGTACAATGTGCTATCGGTTTCTCATGGATCTGGGACGATAGAGCGTCTACAGTACAGGGCTCTCACTATGCGCCCAGACAACTCCCCCTCCCCGTTCTAAGGGGCTGACAGAAGAGATCAAAATGATAGGTGGGGAGTGACCATGAGAAACAAGAGTTTAAAAAGGGAGAGCGAGAGAGTGTGAGAAAGAGACGAGAGAATCCGTAAGTGGCCTCTCAGTCAACGATACCTGGCAGTCTGCGAATGAATCCAAACGAATTCAGATTTAGAACCGAGGAGTTTTTTGAGTCAGAAAGAGCACGGTGGAAATAGAGCCAAGCGAGCTAGCACACTCTGTGTGTAGTTAGAGAAGAGCGAAGACTCTCTCTAGTGAACTGTGGTCCCTTTGACAATTCGAATTCTCGAAAGCATCACTTTGACTTATGTGTTTATGCTAGTGGTATAAAGCCGTCACCGCGAGAGGGACTCTACATCTATGGACCCTTCCTGCATTTAGATTGTACGGGAATATTTATTTGATGATTTTCTTACTATAGCAAATAGTTTAACTCAGAGCTGTTGAAGTCATTGCAATCGTCTACAAGAGGTCAACAGTATTGTTGAAAATTTGTGCAAGTGAAGAATAGACAATGACTCCAATTAATTAAATAACAAATTTATTAATAGACCAGGACGCACAAACGACTACACGAAGACAAATCGACATATATACACAAAGATATATAAAAATGGATTTTTTTATAGCAATAGAAAAATGCCGTTTCGGAAACAGCTCTATAGAACAGTTCGAGTGTCAGGAACTCATACAGATAAAGTCTCTCTCTCTCTCTTCCTTACCATGGGGGCTGTGGTAGCCTAGTGGTCAAGGTATCGAATCGTGGCTGGCATGTCATGAGTTCGAGCCCAGTATCACTAAAGACCTGTCGTTTAGGGGAGCGGTGCACGTTAAATCTGTTGAGAGCTCAAAAACTCTCCCGTTGGTGTGGTGAGGTAGTTAGGAGAAGGGAGTGCCAGCTCAAGTGTCGTCCTCATCACTTGACCAAGGTTCAAAATGACGAGGTCCGTCACCAAAAGCCCTCGAGTAGCTGAATAGTGCGATGTTAATATTCACTCACTCACTCGGGATTGGGAAAAACACCGGGATACCAGGTTGCAAACTCTGAAAGCAACATCCAGATTTAAGCCTCAAAAAACAGGAAAAAAAAAAAAAAAAAAACGATTCTTTTAAAATTATTGTTACTATAAAGTAGCATTATTTCGTTACTTTTACAAAACAAACACATTCCGATTCTCTTTTTGTCTCATGATTTGTACTTCCGGTTTTGAAAATATAAATGAAAGTACTGAAAATATAGATAGCTCTTATCTTCCTCTCGTTTTAATTTGTTTTTTATTGCGTTATATCTAAAATCGCATTCAAAATAAACGGAACGATTCCCACAGATCATGGATTAACTTTAATATAATCTAGTTTTAAAATTTTTATTTAAGTTCCCTCCCTCTACCGGCCACTTTGATTTCGCAAGCGTATTGTTAACCCATGAAAATTCTGGAATCCTCTCGTGTAAACATGCCAGGGAGACACAAACAAAGAAGGCATACCTGGACTAGGAGAAGGGGGAGGGGGATAGCCATGAAGAAAAACGAGCTCTGAGAACAATCAATGAGGTGGAGGAAGCGCATACTATAACCCTTACCTAGATCGATGTCTGAGGAAGCTGAACGTTGTCGTTGAAATATGTGGATTACCGTATTTACTGGAATCTAAACCGCACCCCGAATTCTTAGAATGCTTTTGTGAAAAAATGTTGTCTTTGATTCTAAGCCGCACTCTCAACCCTCTACTTATCTTTGAGAAGAAATAAAAAAAATGTGTAAAAGGTTCACCAATATCCAATACTTGAGAAGTTTAAAAAAAATTTTCATGAGAAATACTTAGAGTTTATAATTAATTTTTGACCAGTATTAAAAACTTCCAAATACATACTCGAAGAACCTATAATTACTCTAACAATCAGTATCACGTTTCGAAAATGATTCGTCACTCTAATTGTCACCTCTAGTGCAATTGTTATGTAACATTTTTTTAATAGAATGAATTATAGAAGAATGCAAACGAATTTTATTAAGGACTGTTGAACATTTACAAGCAATAATTAATTCATTTTGCTTACACCCTCGAAGAATATTTATTTCACCCATGTCAAATTTTCAGTGTGGCCGCTACTCTCTTACCAATTTTTTTCTGCGTACAAAATTGCCTTCTTTTTCATACTTGCATCATAGGCAACTCATCTTGATTATATTACCATATCTTTGATGTTTAGGTGATCAAAGAAAACGTATACAAAATTTTTCCTAAATGCACAAAAAATTTCCTAAGACAACAATTTTTGTAATAGTCTGAATTACTGGAGATAAACTGCGGAATGCGATAACTCATCGGTGCAAGTGGCCACAAAGGACGACTGTACTTTTCCTTTTGAAAGGAGTTGAAACTCAATTTCCCCATTCAACAAATGTCTTGCCTTTGATTCTAAACCGCACCGGATTTTCAATAGCATTAACAATGGCAAAATGGTGCGGTTTAAATTCGAGAAAATACGGTAATTTTGTATGTGTGTGTGTTATAATGGTTTAAGTGAAAGTTGCTACTTTGTTGTGTTTTATATGCATAACTTCACTTAGAGTGTAAATAAGGGAATAATGTTTGTGCTCTAAAATTTGGATTTTGACATTTTAATTTATTTAATGACATTTCTGGATCACTGAGCGGTGTAATTAGAAATCGGCTCCATACGTAAATCGTCGTGTATGATATCATTTTTAACGTACTAAGATGAGTTTGTTACGATTTGTAGTTGTTTGTTTTGAACAGTTAGAATTTCCTTCTCGGGGGGGATAGCTGCTACACCACAAATGGTGAAAGGATATGCAATTACTGGGTGCAAAATTGCTTTTTTTTTTTTTTAAAGATAAATTTATTCTCCAAAGACAGCAGTGATGTTCTCCCAGTCGGTGAGGAAGCTAAATGAATTCTACTCCAGAAATTTTCCACCACATAGTTGACGAGCTTTTTTACAAGCTTTTATTTAACCTGCAATGTAAAATGTTCGATTGGAATCTTGCAACTCAATTTTGAAGCTGATGTCTTCAAACGATTCAGCTGAAATTTTGTATACACGTTTAGTTTCGATGACAATGCATGTTTGGACCATTTATATTCCGATATCGCAAATAGTTAAAAAGATATTAATTAAAGATTAAAGTAATTTGTTCGGGGGAATCTTGCAACTCAATTTTGAAGCTGATTTCTTCAACCGATTGAGCTGAAATTTGGTATACACGTTTAGTATGGATGACAATGCATGTTTGGACCATTTATATTCTGATATCGCAATTACTTAAAAAGATATTAATTAAAGTAATTTGTTCAGGTGGAATCTTGCAACTTAATTTTGAAGCTGATTTCTTCAACCGATTGAGCTGAAATTTGGTATACACGTTTAGAATGGATGACAATGCATGTTTGGACCATTTATATTCCGATATCCATATTAGTTAAAAAGTTATTAATTCAAGTAATTTGTTCGGGTGGAATCTTGCAAATAACTTTTGAAGCTGATGTCTTCAACCGATTGAGCTGAATTTTTGTATACACGCTTAGTTTGAGTGAAAATACATGTTTTGTCGATTTATATTCCGATATCGACCTAGTTACTGTAACGAACTTGTTGAGGTGCTAAGGCGAGCATGTTTACTATACAACAGGTGCCGACCGGGTCCGTAGCTCAGATGGTAGAGTGCTCGCTTAGCATGACAAAAGTAGGGGGATCGATACCTCGCACCTCCGATTTTTTTTTCTTGTAAAATATATTTGAAATTCGTTTGATTTGTACAACGACATATTTTACAATATTTCCACTTTGTATACATAGAAAGTATGCTGTACTATTACAAGCTTTTAATTAAGTTGCCATGTAAAATTTTCGGGTGGAATCTTGCAACTCAATTTTGAAGCGGATATCTTCAACCGATTGAGCTGAAATTTTGTATTCACGTGTAGTATGGATGACTATACATGTTTTCCCGATTTATATTCCAATATCGACCTAGTTATTGTAACGATCTTGTTGAGGTGTTAAGGCGAGCATGTTTACTATACAACAGGTGTCGACCGGGACCGTAGCTCAGATGGTAGAGTGCTCGCTTAGCGTGCGAAGGGTACGGAGATCGATATGTCGCGCCTCCAATTCTTATTTTTTCTTGTAAAATATATTTGAAATTCGTTTGATTTGTACAACGAGATATTTTACAATACTTCCACTTTGTATATGTACAAAGTATGCTATATTATTATTGCAAGCTTTTAATTAACTTGCAATGTAAAATGTTCGATTGGAATCTTGCAACTCAATTTTGAAGCTGATGTCTTCAAACGATTCAGCTGAAATTTTGTATACACGTTTAGTTTCGATGACAATGCATGTTTGGACCATTTATATTCCGATATCGCAAATAGTTAAAAAGATATTAATTAAAGATTAAAGTAATTTGTTCGGGGAATCTTGCAACTCAATTTTGAAGCTGATTTCTTCAACCGATTGAGCTGAAATTTGGTATACACGTTTAGTATGGATGACAATCATGTTTGGACGTTTATATTCCGATATCGAAATTAGTTATAAAGATATTAAAGTAATTTATTAGGGTGGAATCTTGCAACTCAATATTGAAGCTGATGTGTTCTACCGATTAAGCTGAATTTTTGTATACATGCTTAGTTTGGATGACAATACATGTTTTCCTGATTTATATTCCGATATCGGCCCAGTTAATGTAACGATCTTGTTGAAGTGTTAAGGTGAGCATGTTTACTATAAAATAGGTGCCGACCGGGACCGTAGCTCAGATGGTAGAGCGCTAACTTAGCATGCGAAAGGTACGGGGATCGTTACCTCGTGCCTCCAAATATTATTTTTTCTTGTAAAATATATTTGAAATTCGTTTGATTTGTCAACGAGATATTTTACAATACTTGTCTTTGTATACGTACAAAGTATGCTATATTATTACAAGCTTTTATTTAACTTGCAATGTAAAATGTTCGGGTGGAATCTTGCAACTCAATTTTGTAGCTGAATTTTCGTCTTAAAGCGTTAGTCCCACCCCCCATTAATCTCTTGTTGCGGCCCAAATAAAATATGTATAGCATAAACGTTGCCTGGCGGAAAAAAACACTGAGGTAGCCTGTTCAAAATTAACCGGCAGATGACCTTTCAGCAATGATGCGTTGAATGAGATGAACAGACTGAGAATCCTGTACAGTGATAATTAAAAAGTAAAAAATAAATTTAATGTAAAAAAACTTTTTTAAAAACAGGCTTTTATTTAAATGCTCTAAAAAGAATAAAATAAACTTTTCTTTTAAAACTTTTTTTGCTATCAATTTATAACGTCATTACCCAATTTATAATATAAAAGCTTGTCGCGAGATTTAAGTACTCGTATTTATTTAGTTTAACAATTTTAAAAATTAAAATTAATCAGATCAAGTTCTTTAATTTGCTTGTTTATCTGCACAGGTAAATCTCGCGACAAGCTTTTATATTATAAATTGTGTAATGACGTTACAAGTTGATAGCAAAAAAAGTTTTAAAAGAAAAGTTTGTTTTATTCTTTTTAGATCATTTAAATAAAAGCTTGTTTTTAAAAAAGTTTTGTTACTTTAAATTTATATCAAATTAGGTTTAAAAATTGCGTATTCTTTTTATTACTTGTTTCAAATATACATATTAAATCTGCATTTTAGAGTTAAAATATGCAAAAAGGTTTTGTAAAAGAGTTTTTATTTTAAAATATGGAATAAAACCATAAAAATATGAACATAAAAACATAAATGAAAACATAAAAGGAACAGCATGGGTCGCACAGCTAAATAGTTGGAAAAAAATGCATAACCGCGGAAATTGCGGATTGCACAAATTTTGCTACATCTATATTGCCCGTGGAAATCACGGGATGCGCAGCGAGAGAGTTATGCAGTATTGGTGGAAGTACATTATTTGTAACAAAGTAACAAATAACTAAATTGTGTTCACTGCTTAGTTCGTCTAGTGTAAACACATCAGAATGTACGTTTGCTGCAAAGCAGATGTTTAGAATAGAATTTGTATGATAAGTTTTAAAATATATGTGGGAATATATGTGGGAAATATGTGGAGTGTCAGGGCTAGCAATATCCAGTGCCGAGCCAACGGCCCAATTGCTTAGAGTATTTCCGTTTGTGTTTGACCAGACTGACTGAATTCTTAACTCCACTGATCTTTATAAAGCCTCATTTAAATTCCCATAGAGTCGATTCTTGTGTGACTTCTCGAAGTTTTCTTGGCAATATAAATTTTCGCCAATCTAGTTACGATTTGCTCACATCTTTTAAGTTGACAAACCGAATCGCGTGAACGTCCTTACTAATATTATAAACGCGAAAGTTTGTATGTATGAATGTATGTTTGTTACTCTTTCTCGCAAAAGCAACAGAATATTTTTTAATGAAACTTTACAATAATATATCTTATAAACGAGAATAACACATAAGCTATAATTTATAAAAATATTGTCCAAAATATAATGATAATTGTCAAATGAATAGGAAAAAATTCTGCTATCTGCAAGCCATTCTGGCACCCACCACTGCACATGTCCATCTTTTATGTGTGAAGCAAAACTTTGCCTTTTTGTTTCGTCTACGCCAGGCCTCAGTGCACTCGCTTCTAATTTATTGCTTTTATCAGTGTAATCACTATTTTTTTTTTTAAATTTCAGAATAAAACTAGATTTCGAATGGACAGGTTGTGGTAAGTCTGGACAGGTTGTGGTAAGGCCCAGAAGTAAGTGGACTGACAGGATGATTGATGAGGGGGTGTCCTGAAGTCTTTTGGTTGGTGCAGTGGTGTAACGTACACCCCCGCAACCCCCACACTGCGGGGGGGGCCAAGGTTAGACTGACGCCATTAACGTAGAATTTCCCAAAATTAGCTTTACATTTTTTTAATCCAATTTTTAAGCGATTTTCAAATTGGCGATCTAACATCATTCAAAATCAAAACTTTGATCGCTTGTTAGATCCAATAACCAAGTCAAAAAAACATTTTAATTTTCTGTAATCCCCGCGACGAAAGAGATACTTTTCTTTAGTGGGTTTTCTTTCCAAACCTAAATTAAAAAAGATAAAACGAAAGTCAGACGGAAAATTGGATAAAATGCTAGAAAGATAAAAAAAAATTATCACTGTTTTTTTAGTATACTTCATGTTAGCGGTAGGGAGAAAAAAAGACATGTTACTTTTTACTGAAGTAGCAAAGTAACTTATTGGCGTTTTTAGCTCCCCCTCCAACATGTATTTCATTTTCATTTAGCAAACTCGTAAATAACGTACATCTGTTATGCTATTTTCATGAAAAATAGTATTGCGATACTTGAGAGAGCATTTTAAATGATTACATGGGCTAGATTTGTGATTTAGAAACCCATATATGCCCACAGAAATTTCCGTAGATTTATGAGTATTCAATCAAATAAAGCATAATGAGAAATGTTTCACAAAGTTGTTTTTAGAACATATATATTTTTATATTCAATGTACTTCAATATAGGGAGTGTTCCTTCGCTGTTAAAACATTTTGATCTCACTTTTCTCTCTTGTAATATTAGAACTGTTTTTTGTAAACGAAATTAATTATTCTGGTCCTTATATTGTTATTTTGTTAATAAGACAAGAAGAAACGTGGCCCTAAAATGAGTGGAGTTAAAAAAAAACTGAGTGGTTCTCAAAAACGAAATATTCGAAAGGAAAAGGAGTATAATATTAATAGCAAATATGCAAAAGTGGATAACATTTTAATATCCGCAAGTTCATCATCTTGTGCAAGTGCTAGTAGTAGTAATGCCAGGGAACTTGATGAACAAGGTCAAGCTTATCCCGGGAATCATAAACGAAGAGTTTGGTAAGTGATACCTTTTTTCTATCATAAGGATCTGAAACCGAAAATATTATTTTACAGTGTTTGTGTTTTTCTTAGTGTATCGTTTTTATTTAAGTTACCAGGTTATCAGTCGATTGTTGTTAGATTTTCCAATTTTTTTAAATACTATAAATACTCTCTAATGTTAAGCGTTATTTACTTTGTTTACTCAGACACAGGTTGATTTTATATTCAGTTATAAGTTTAATATTTAAATATTTTTACGTGATGTGTAAAGGTACATTATGTTATGATTTTGTAATTCTTTGTATATATATATATATATATATATAATCCAATATAATATATATACATATCCGGCTTGGGCCCAAGATCTGACCTTGCGGGGAGCCCAATTATTCTCCGTTACGCCACTGGATTGGCGCGTGTCGGTCGTGAGTATACTTGGTGGATAGTGAGCATCGTCGGGGGAATGATTGATAACGGAAGATGCAGAACTATCATGGCGAAGCTGTCAGGCTGGTGATGAATGGCGCCTGGCAGTAGAACTCGTTGGAGTGAGTTTTGAAGCACATAGTCCTGTCGGACTCCTATTTGGGAATGAAGATGACTGTAACAAGTTATACCATTGCCCATTTTAAAAAGGAATTAAATTATAAAGGAATTTAATATATGAAAAAACATTAATAAGGAAAAAATTGCATGGGAAAAACATTTAAAATTAAGTTTAAAAATTAAAATAAAAAGCTCTTTTCAGAGCTCGAAAATCAATATTGAAGAAGTCTGAAAGTGGGCGGAATTAAATTTTCCAATCGGTTTGCAGCAAGGAACCAGATCAGAAAGTGCGGGAAAATTATCATAAAATGGATGCTAGAACTGAAAAATTGAGAGGGAGCGTTCCTAGTGGCCGAGCCAAGAGTTCGGCTAATAGGGTATATGTACTAACTAACTACTAAAATTAGATGATCTTCCGCAGTTCTCTACAGAGAAAAAGTACGACTCTCCGTGCTGGTGCTCTACAAAAAAATATGTTCCCCGTCCGCAGTTCTCTCGCAAGGTGTCCAGCTGAAATACACAATTAAAGCTATACAAAACTTTCTAGACAAACTTGAAACGTGGCTTACACATTGGAGAATTGCAATTAATGTTGATAAATCACAAGCAATTATTTTCAGGAAATGGAGGGGTCATCGACCCTCCTTTCCAGCTCACACTTTTTGATGACAACATTCAATGGGTTTCGGTGGTGAAATATCTGGGCCTACACATAGATAGCCGCTTAACTTTAAAAAAACACATTGACTATCTAGCAGAGAAATTCTGGGGTAGAATTCATTTAGCCATCTCCCTCGTTGGGAGAAGGTCTCCTCTATCCCTAGAAAATAAAGTAATATTATACAAGCAGATTCTGCGCCCAGTTATAACTTATGGATCTCCGTATGGGAAGCCGCTGCCACCACCCACATGAAAAAGATTCAAGTAATTCAAAACAAAATACTCCGCATCATGACGAACGCACCTTGGTACGTCCGAAATGACGTGATACACAACGATCTACATATGGAGCCGATCACTAATTACATCACTAAACTCTCTAGAAATGTATTAAATCTATTGAATCTCATGACAATCCAATTATCAAAGCACAAACACTGTTTACGTATCCTCATCCTAAAATCAAATATACATACTCTTCAACGAAGTGGAGAAACCCGCCCCTCCCCCCATAACACAACAAAAAACACTCTTTTCACACTCTTAACAACATAATAGGTAGGGATATATTGGATAGATGGGTTGTCATGCCCATCTATTCTACTAAAGAAGTTTGAAGCGAGTTTGCGAATCGTTTGTCTAATACAGGGGTGGCCAACCCAAAGGACCTCACGGGTCACTTCGGAAGAGCTTTAAAATCCCGTGGGCCGCATATAAAAATATATATCTTCATATTAGATGTGGATCCATTGCAAACATTTGTTGGAGTAAAAATTTAAAACAGACCGATATATTATTATGGTTTTTATTATTTTTCATGCACACACACAGATAATTTAATAATAATATTGCAATGATCAAATAATGTTTAATTTATTGAATTAGTGAGATATCCGTTTCTCGACTCTTTCACTTAGTTTTTGCAAGTCGATCTCAATGCATGTGTATTTGCGTATCATAATTGATGTTGCAGATTTTCGTGTGTTAATTTTGATCACGATTTATGTTTGATAAATTTCAGGTTAGTAAAAAAAAGAGATTTGCAGTAACAGAAGCAACGTGATAAAATAATAACAGTTATGGGATTTATTTTTTACAAAAAAAAATCTCTCTGAAAACAAAAAATATTGGGCAAAAAATTGTCGAATTTTGAAAAGTTGTAAAGAATCTCGTGGGCCGTAAAATTATTCAAGACGGGCAGCGGGTTGACACCCCTGGTGTAATAGTTGGGATTTTACATGCTGCTCTGATGTCAGCATTTCTCATATACCAGTGGGCATCGAGAGTCTGTCTTAGTATTATGCTTTGAGAGCTTTCAAGAAGATTGATATTGGATCTTGCTGCATGGCACCGTACTGGTGAAGCATATGCCAGGAGAGGTTTTAAGATCAGAGTGTAGATAAGTAGTTTATTACGTCTATTTAATTTAGACTTTCGGCAGATAAGGGAATGAATATTACGCGTAGCATTTTTACAATGATTTCTAATGTGTTGTCGGAACCTGAGAGTTTTATCAATAATAATACCAAGGTATTTTGTGTGCAGAGACCAGGGAATTCTTTGATTTTGAAGTGTGATTTCAGGGGGTGAGATTTTTTGGGAAAAGAATACTGCTTCAGTTTTTGAGGTATTCAGTGCAATTTTCCAAAAGGAGAACCAAATTTCAAGGTGAGCCAGGTGTTCATTTATGTTTTCGGTCAGTGTATTGAGGTTATTATGTCTGCTTAGAATGGCGGTGTCATCTTTTAATTATGTCATTTACATTAAGGGGACTTGGTACCCTAAAAATCACAAACCTATCGGTTTTTTTTTATTTTCATTTAATCTTATTCTTTGCATTATTATCTTTCGATTGATATATCACTTGTGCATGTCGGAAAGTTAGAAGTTGAATAAAACTTCATTTGAAAACAAATTAGGCAATTCAGCCACACACCCTTTTTAGAAAAAAAAGCTAAAAAATGCGTTATGACCAATGAGAAATGACGAGGGGGGTGTAGTGGACCTACCTCTGGAGTTTAAAAGGGGTTGGTGGGAGATATGCATTCCAATTTGCTCTATCGATTCTATGTATTGCGCCTGATCGTCACAGAGTAGCAGAACACAAAATTTGATTGCTGATTTAGTAGTGTGTGTGTGTGTTTAGCAACGTTCTATAAGTTCTACGTCTTCATTATGTATACTTGTAATATTTGTGGAAAAAATTTCGTTACAAACTATGTTTTAAAACGCCATACATTACAAGTTCATGAAAAAAATGCTGTCCTTCAATGTGCGGATTGTAGTAAAAAATTCGTCCGAGAAAGGGACTTAAAAAGGCACAGAGACTCTGTGCATTCAACCGAGAAAATTACTTGTAAATTTTGCTATACGTCCTTTACCCGTAAAGACAACTTATTGAAACATTTGAACAATAAAAGATGCGAAAGAAAGTTGGAGAAAGAAGCGGGGAAAAGAAAGAGAGTGGATTTGTCTGTATCAAATAGGAAAAAGAAAACACAGTTGTTCACATCTGCTGAAAACTCTACGGCTGATCCTGAAAATATCTTCTTACCACCAAAAGAGAACGAGAGGGCTTTTCAAAAAGCATATAAAACTTTTAATCTTCCCAATAACGATAGTTCACTGGGGATAAAAGAGTTTCTACTCTTAAGAAAAGAAGAGACAATCTTTATTTTTCGCAATGAACTGGAAACTTACAAAGCTTTGAAAGTGAGTAAATGGGTTCATTGCATTTACTCGAAAGCGACAGATGCTGGAAAAATGATAAAGAACGTAGAATTCAAAACGCCGAATAATGAGGTATTACAAGAAACTAATCTCGCCAGACTTTATGACGACATGTCTGAGAAAATAGTGAAAGAAAGTGAGGATTTTGAAGGTAGAGACTCGGGCTGGACACTGGACGAAATCTTAAGACTCGAAGTCCGCACGAACCGTTATTCTCCTTTCAGAGGTTCATCATCCTTCATCGAGGTGCCGAAGCAGATTGCTGAAACAAAGGCAATCATCAATGTCATCAATAAAAAGGACTCTCAGTGTTTCATGTGGTCTATTCTCGCAGCTCTTTACCCCAACACCAGCAACCCCAACAAAACGTCAAGTTATGTCCCCCACCTAAATAAGCTGAACTTTGATGGAATATCCTTTCCAACACCGCTTAACGAGGTGAAAAAATTTTCAAAAATGAACGATATAGGAATATAAACATTTATTCTTTTGAAGAAGATTTAAAAATATTTCCTCTCCTCATTAGTGATATAGTGTGTGAGAAACATATAGATTTGCTTTACGTAAAAAATGGAGAGTTTGGACATTATTGTTTCATTAAAAGCTTATCTCGACTTGTTTCGAAACAACTCTCAAAACAACAACATAAAACATTTATATGTAAAAGATGTTTAAGTGCTTTCCAAACAGAATACAAACTTCTTCAACACAATGAGATGTGTATACATAAAAATCCTGCAAGGGTAGTAATGCCGTCAAAAACAAGTAAGTTTTTAAAATTTAAAAATTTTCAACATTGTTTAAAAATACCTTTTGTTGTATATGCGGATTTCGAGTGTGTAACTAGGAAAACTGATACTTGCTGTCCTAATCCAAACTTTTCCTTTACAAATATTTATGAAAAACATGTCCCAATAGGTTTTTGTTATTTTATCAGTTATCAAGGGGGCATTATAAAGATCCAGTAGTATATAGAGGTATTGATGCCCCCAAAATTTTTATTGAAAAGTTAGAAAAAGATGCAATAGAAATTGATAATATTTATAAAAAAATCAAAACCGTTATTACCTCTTACTGAATCAGAAAAGCAATTGTATGATAATGCTAATAATTGTTATGTTTGTGGTCAAACCTTTCACGAAAACAATATCAAGGTTAGGGATCAAATCACGTTACTCAAAAATTTAATGGCCCTTGTTGCAATAGTTGTAATTTAGCAATGAAAGCCCCAAATTTTTGCCTGTTTTCTTCCATAATCTTTCAGGATATGACGCCCATATTTTTATTAATGAGTTAGGATATGATGAAAAACAAATTAATTTAATTCCGAACACCGAAGAAAAACATATTTCCTTCAGTAAAAATATTTCAAATGATTTTCAGTTAAGGTTTTAGATTCTTTCAAATTCATGTCTTCTAGTTTGGAAAATTTGATAAAAACACTAAAAAAAAAGATGAATTTAAATATATGAAACATTATTTTGACTCAGAAAAAATAGATTTACTTTTAAGAAAGGGAGTTTTTCCGTATGATTATTTTGATAGTTTTGAAAAGTGTAAATATTCTTGTTTACCACCTATTAGCAAATTTTACAATAAACTAAATGAGGAGGCTATAAGTGTAGAGGATTATAATCATGCATGTAAAGTATTTAATGAATTTCATTTAAATAATCTTGGTGAATACTGTGATCTATATGTAAAAACAGATGTTTTATTGTTAACAGATCTCTTTGAAAACTTTCGGAAAATATGCATGCAAACTTATAAACTTGACCCCTGTTGGTATTTTACCACCCCAGCTTTATCATGGGATGCTATGTTATTACATACTAAAGTAGCTATCGAACTGTTCACAGATTACGACATGCTTCTTTTTATAGAAAAGGGTGTAAGAGGAGGTATAAGTCAGTGTTGCAATCGTTATGCTATAGCTAACAACAGATATATGTCTAATTTTAACCCAGATGATGAGATAAAATATTTAATGTATCTTGACGCAAATAATTTGTACGGTTATGCAATGAGTAAATATCTACCCTTAAAAGATTTTGTTTGGAGTGATAACGATTTAACTGAACAGGATATTTTAAATTTATCAGATGAATCCGATGTAGGTTACATCTTGGAAGTAGATCTTGAATATCCTTCCGATTTGCATGACAAACATTCAGACTTTCCCCTTGCCCCTGAAAATAAGCCCCCACCTAATTGTAAAGAGAGCCTAGACTTTTAACTACTTTGGAACCAAAAACAAAATATGTTCTCCATTATTCTAATCTAAAGCTATATTTAAAATTAGGGTTAGTCTTGAAAAAAATTCATCGCGTTTTAAAATTTTTTCAATCTCCTTGGCTTAAAAATTACATAGATTATAATACTAAATTAAGAGAACTAAATCTGTAAATGACTTTCAAAAGGATTATTACAAACTAATGAATAATAGCATTTTCGGGAAAACGATGGAAAATGTAAGAAGAGTAGATATACGTTTATGTTCAACAGAAGAGCAGGCTCGAAAGTTAATAGCGAAATCAAATTTTAATCGACGCACAATATTTTCTGAAAACTTAATGGCCGTCCATCTAAAAAAAACCCAAATCAAATTTTTCAAATCAATACAGGTAGGAATGGTAATTTTAGATATATCAAAAGTTCTAATGTATTCTTTTCACTATGAGTACATGAAGCACCGTTATGACTCAAAAGTACGGCTCATGTATACAGACACCGATTCTTTTATATATGAAATAAAAACTGATGATTTTTATAGTGACATGAAAGAGGATATTAACTTATATGATACTTCAGACTATGATGAAAACAATATTTATAATTTACCTCTTGTTAACAAAAAAGTCATAGGGAAAATGAAGGATGAAAATAAAGGAAATATTATGACAGAATATGTAGGATTAAAATCGAAAATGTATGCCTACAAAACAAACAATAAGATTGAAAAGCGATTAAAAGGAATTAAAAAACAAACTATAAAAAATAAAATAACATTTGAGGACTACAAAGCTTGTCTTTTTAATGAAAAAATAAAATATGTTGACATGAACTTAATTAGATCCAAATTTCATTCATTACATTCAATAAAGCAAAACAAACTTGCTCTGTCATATAAAGATGACAAAAGGTTTATTAATGGTGATGGCATTACTACTCTTGCACATGGTCATTGGTCGTTGATGAATTTAGACCTATTTAATGAGCTGTAGGACATAAAATCAATAATGGGATTTTTTTGTGTGTATAAATAATTGATTGTAATGTAAAACGGAATGCTGTTTTTGTAAATAAACAACTTACTTTGTATCTTTACTGTACATGTATAATCATTACACTGAAATAAATTTTACAAATTGTTGTTCTCCTGTAATGTAAATATACGATTGTAATGTAAAACGCAATACAAGATGTTGATTTCTGAATAAACAATTTACTTTGTATCTTTACTGTGTGTGTGTAATCATTATATTGAATTAAAATTTACACATTATTAAAATAATATAAATTAAATATTTTTTATTTCATTTTAATTAAGAAAATGATTTAAAACACGTCGCCATCTACTTCGCCTGGAAAAGCCGTCTTGTAGAATCAAGATCAGACAAGCTAAAACAAGTTAAATCGTAACCCGTTCACGCTGATGACGAGTATACTACGGCACATTTTTCTGAATAATCAATTTACTTTGTATCTTTACTGTGTGTGTATGTAATCATTATACTGAATTAAAATTTACACATTATTAAAATAATATAAATTAAATATTTTTTTATTTCATTTTAATCAAGAAAATGATTTTAAAACATGTCGCCGTCTGCTTCGCCTGCAAAATTAAATTCATGAGATTATAAACATAAGTTTTCTTCAGGTCTGTATGCCTTCATAGGATAATGGTTAGCGTAACTGAAAAACTATTGTCCTGTGGAGACATTTTGATCTGAGGCCGTGAGTTTGAATCTGGATTTATTTATTTTTTATTTGAGCGTTATTTACTTCCATCGTTTTAAAATCTATAATTAGTGTATATTTTAATCAATAGGTGGCGGCATGAGCACGTTTAACATTCCCATACTTCCATTTTTTGTGCACATTTTTTAAAAACATCTCAACTTAGCTGTAGAAAAAAAACAATTCAACTCGCCCCCTCAGCTCGAAAATCAAAGCCAATGCAGGAGAAAAACAACTCAACTCGTCAGTAGGAACGAAACAACTCAACTCAGCAGGAGAAAACAACTCAACTCGGCAACATGAACGAAACAACTCAACAGGAGAAAACAACTCAACTCAGCAGCAGGAACGAACAACTCAACTCGGCAACAGGAATGAAACAACTCAACTCGCCAGTAGGAACGAAACAACTCAACTCGTCAGTAGGAACGAAACAACTCAACTCTGCACTGCCGTCGACCGCCTACAACCGCCTACAACCGCCTGCAACCGCCTGCAACCGCCTGCAACCGCCTGCAACCGCCTACAACCGCCTGCAACCGCCTGCAACCGCCTAGCCTACAACCACCTGCACCGCCTGCAACCGCCTGCACCACCTTTACAGCAGAATCGGCTTTTTCTACCTACTCACATTTGTTGATGAGTCGTCACTGAATTAGTAAGTGATGAGGAAACACAATATTCGTCAGCAGACCAATTGGAGATAACGAGCCACAATATTCATCGATGAACTTTTATTAATCGTGTTAACTGATACATCGTTTCCTTCACAGTGATTTTCTTATACAAAAATTCCATTTGTTGCCCGGTAAAAAGTTGCTGTGATGCTTACTGTAAGAAGGAGAAAGGCTTACCAGCACGTTTTGACTTCGATAAATGTCGAGGGCGAGTCTTGTTTTATAGTCTTAAGCTAAGATATTGTTATATTTTTCTAACTATTTTACGCTTTTTTTCTGTGGGTAGCTATTTTTAAAGCAATACTTTGATTTGGAATGAAAATATCATCTGTTTATCAAACTGTTACATTATGCAGATTATTATTTCCCATGCAGCTTTAGAAATATGTATCTGACAACGAATTTTTTTTCAATTTCTTACAGTTTTTGGCATTAATTAATTTAGTTTGTGAGAGGCTAGCAGCTCTCTCTCGGACACCTAGATGTGGGGGAGGTAAGGAAGAAACACTTGACATGATCCAATTAATCTATTTATCACACAAAGATCAGACGCAATTTCAACTAATAATAGTAAGAGAATGTCTCAATGTTGACCTCGAAAGTGGAAGTGGAACAACGACGGTAAAACGCGAGAGATTAGGAGACTATCAAACTTGATCTTCACCTTAATAAAGGATCTAACCTATCATCTGATTTAATCTAATATCAATTCAATCCTAGTGAACAATCGTCACTTTAAAGTTTCCTCCGAATAAGTCTCAAATCACAATAATTTTAACATTATACCTTCAGTAGCAATCTCACCTGACTCGAGTATATCTTCTCTCCTACTGTCTCTTCAAGCTAGAAAACTCCAACTATATATAGTACGTTAATTTAAATATCACGATTCTCTTCTTCCGAAGGGTTGATTGTGAAAAACGCGAATTGATAGCCCACACAAAAATTTTCCAAGAGGATTAATTGAAGGAACGTGTATAGATCCGTCACAAGTTGCAAGTTTGTTAAAGATCTGTGCTGGATTTTCGTCGCTCGCTAAAAGAACACGTGAGTATTGCGACATACCGCGTAAGTGTGAAACACGCGGTTAAGAGAGAACTAAATTTTCTTTTCCAGGATCCCGGGTTCCCTGGAAATAATAAAAATTTTTTACTTTTTGTATTCCCAGGAACGACACTTGGCTGAAATAATCTGAGGTAGCTAGTTTTGATTGGACTGTGGATTTCAACATCCGATATAAATTTTAGCTGACAGCACGGCTGCAGTTTGCAATCGCTTAGCTTGAATTCCTTGGAAGGGGAAATGTCTTCCTGCAGTGGGGTAAGAGTGTAATAAGAGATGCAGAGTTGAGGAGAATTTTGACAGCTTGTCATGGGAAAGAGCCGCATTTATCTTGATCAGTTCCTGTCTATCAGCAGGAACGCCTTAAGGCATGGCCAAATTGGGTCCAGGGCCTTGGTGGCAAGGGGGGTGGTCTCGTCTCGTTCTCGACTCTGCCTTAATAAGATCATAATTCGAATAATTTCAACGATCAAATGTTATTTCCGGTTGTATTCTCCGAAAAATTGAGAATTTCGGATGATATGTCAACTATCTACATGAGATAACCATCATCCATGCATAGGACTTGGCTTATAACCATACACTATCATTACTCATTCAGTCAAAAGGCGGCAATCGGTTGAGCCGGTTTGTGCGATTGTAAGTGATGTACGGTTATTGTTTGTATGAATATTTGATAACATATGCTATATATATGCACTGTCTGCTTTTAAGGGACATAGGTGGGGCTTACATTTATGTCCATTTATGTCGGGCCCAGGGCCTCAAGAAGTCTTAAGACGTCCCTCTATGTCTGTCGAACATCGCTTCGTTAATCAAAAGTATCTTAGTTTTCAAAGGAACATTTTTTCTCAGGCTACCAGCATGACTGTTCTCATAAGTTCTGATAACTTGATTTACGCTGACAACGTAAGTACTTACACTTAAAACTGTTAATTATTTAATTTGCAGTTTAAAATATTTTTTTTTCGGATACTTGTCTTTATTATAAACTATTTAATTGAATCAGTAGTTTAAAGAAGGTAATAAGCCCACACACAAACTGTTTGGAGAAGAATATTTTTAAAAACTCTGGAAAGTTTTCTTATTTGTCAGTTTTCTTCATTAAACTTTTGCGTGAGATGCTTACATCATAATTCAGTTAGTTTCATGCAACAAAAATATAGCAGTTTCATAAGCAAGAAATCAGTTTCACAAGCAAAATCTCTTAAATGCAAGAATTCATATTCTTAACACAAGTGATCGTTACTTTAGCAGCAAATAAATTCTCAAGTAATTATGTATATACACAGTGCGGCAAATAAGTTTTTTAAGACTCGTCCCAGAGCGCAGACTTTATGGGCACCATGTGTGATAATGCGCATTCATCATAATCTCCATTGTCTTCTGACACACTGCGAACAGGCTGATGTCATTTGGTTTAGTAGCTGAGAGAAGACGAACGTTCATTGCAGAAGTGAATTTTTTTTCATGTTGATTTTTTAAGACGGAGAAAAGAGCTGTTAACAAATTTTACGCAAAACTTGGTAAAAGTGCTTCGGAAACTTACCAACTTAAGAAAGAGATTTAAGGTGACTGTTGCTTAAGTAGATCAAACGTTTTTGTGTGGTACAAACGTTTTTTGGAGGGAAGAGATTCAGTAGAAGACGATCAGCGTAGTGGAAGACCAATTTCATCTAGAACACCTGAAATTATTAAGAAAGTACGAAATTTCTTGGCAAACGATCATTGTGTGCCTTTAAGAATGATAGCAGACTCTTCGA
The DNA here is from genome assembly GCA_019973935.1 of Trichonephila clavipes. Lineage (NCBI taxonomy): Eukaryota > Metazoa > Arthropoda > Arachnida > Araneae > Nephilidae > Trichonephila > Trichonephila clavipes. The sequence continues at coordinate 285,964 of BMAU01021393.1, read as the reverse complement.
ACATCAAGAAAGAAACAATTCGAACCCTCCTGCATGAAGATTTGGGCAAAACAAAAGTGTGCGCTAAATTTGCTCCACGCACATTATTCCCTCAACAAAAAGCAATAAGAAGTGCACATTGCAAAAAACTTCAGTACAGTCGCTGAAGACGAGCCAAACTTCTTGTAGTCTTTTGTTACAGTTGATGAAACCTGGTGTTTCCAATATATGACCCTGAAACAAAACGATTAAGTGCGGAATAAAAGTCAGAAAATTCATTCGCCGCAAGCGAAAAAAAAACAAGGAAAATTCCATCCCAAATTAAAACAATGCTTATTACATTCTTCGATGATAAGGGTTTTATCAACAAAGAATTTGTTCCAAGTGGACAAACAATTACAGGTCAGTACTACTTAGCTGTTTTAAAACTTTTGATGGACAGTATTCGTCGTATTCGATCAGAATATCGGACTGAAAACGGTTGGTGTTCATTCTACGACAATGAGCCAACCTTCCTTGTTGTTTGTCGATTTTTGGCAAAAAATAATATCTGTGTTGGATCATCCACCGTATTCACCTGCCCAAAACAAAAAATGAAATTATAAGGGTGTTATTTTGAGGATATTCCGACCTTACAATTTGCTTCCACGCATGCTTCACAGGCCATTCCACAAAGTGATTTACAACAGGTGTTCGATTCCTTAATAAATCGCTGTAACAAGTGCATTGAAACCGGAGGATCCTATTTTGAATAAAATACCAAAACATGAATTAATTTCTTCTTTCCATTTCTTTTTACGGACACAGTCTTAAAACTTTTTTGCCGCACTGTGTATATTAATATTTATATCTTAGTAGCAACATTAAAAAATAATTGATTTAAAATTGATTTAAAAAAAAACTGAAAATTGATCCTCAAACAGGAAACTGGGCGAGGCTTTGAAAACAATTCCTAAGACATCAGCTGAAGCTGAGAGAGCATTTTCTGCAGCAGGGCTAAGAACTTGGCTGAGTGATAAAATCATAGATTGCTTGTGTTTTCTCACAAATCACACTTTAAAAAGAAATTATTAAAGTTTTTTTTTTTTAAATTTTAGCCGAATATATAAATGAGTACAAATTTTGGAATTTGTATGTATTCTTATTTTATATAATTATTATTCATGTGAATTAAAAATAGCATGTTTTCAAATTTTTTGAAATTTCAGTGTATTTGTGAGAATCCTGAAAAGGACAATAACCTTTCCCGGATTTCCTGGAAATTCCAGGGAATGGTAAAAGTCAGGAAATCAGAAATTCTAGTGAGAACGAGACACTTGAGCTGGCACCTCTCTCCACATCCAGCCCCCTCCACACCAATATGAATACTTTGAACCTTGACAGATTAAACATACCCTGCTAGGGATGTCTTGAAGCATGAGCCAACTGGGCCCAAGCCCAGGGCCTCAGCCATAGTGGGGGTCTCGTCTCGTTCTCGGCACAGCATTAATATGATCATAATTTGAATAGTTTCAATGGTGAAATGTTTTTTCAAGTTGTATTCTCCGAAAAATTGGTAAATTTCAGACCATGTCAACTGGCTACATGTGATGGCCGTCGTCCACGTACAGGCCTAGGTCTACTATACACCCTCATTACTCATTCAATCAAAAGGTGGCAGTCATTCGAGCCAGTTAGTGTGATTGTAAATCATGCACATTTATTTGTTTCGGGATGTTGTTTATACAAGTATTTGACAATGTATGCTACTTTTAAGGGTCATAGGAGGGGCCTACATTTTTGTAAGGGCCCAAGGCCTCAAGAAGTCTTAAGACATCCCCGTACACGGCGAGTCTTTAGTAGCACAAGGACTCGACAACGCTGCTTGCAAGACCGTTACAAGATTGTAGTAGAAATAAAGGGTGTTTATTTAGAGGTATAGAACTTTAAATTGCAATAAAACAACGATGTATTATTCGATTAAAATGAATTTTTTTTTATTTGAAAGATAACCTTGTGGCATTAAATTCTAAATATGATTTCTGGCATAGGACTGCCACGGCTGGCTCGGATGTAGTCCAATCTGGACGTCCAATTTTTGATGACTTTTTCCAACATTTGTGGCCGTATATCGGCAATAACACGGCGAATGTTGTCTTCCAAATGGTCAAGCGTTTGTGGCTTATCCGCATAGACCAATGAATTTACATAGCCTTACAGAAAATAGTCTAGCGGTGTTAAATCACAAGATCTTGGAGGCCAATTGGCAGGTCCAAAACGTGAAATTAGGCGGTCACCAAACGTGTCTTTCAATAAATCGATTGTGGCACGAGCTGTGTGACATGTTGCGCCGTCTTGTTGGAACCACAGCTCCTGGACATCATGATTGTTCAATTCAGGAATGAAAAAGTTAGTAATCATGGCTCTATACCGATCACCATTGACTGTAACGTTGTGGCCTTCATCGTTTTTGAAGAAGTACGGACCAATGATTCCACCAGCCCATAAAGTGCACCAAACAGTCAGTTTTTCTGGATGTAACGGTGTTTCGACATACACTTGTGGATTAGCTTCACTCCAACTGCGGCAGTTTTGTTTGTTGACGTAGCCATTCAACCAGAAGTGCGTTTCATCGCTAAACAAAATTCGCTTATGAAAATCGACCATTATTTTCGAAATAAAATTGCACAATTTGAAAGCGTTGTTCAGGCGTGAGTCTATTCATGATGAATTGCCAAACCAAACTGAGAATAAATCACTTGACAGCTGTTAAATCGGTCGCCATCTTGGAAAGTAATGCCAACTTAAACTTCTATACCTGGAAAAAAACACTCTTTATATTAAAGTTTTCTTTCGTTTTACGATCGTAATTGATTATATTATTAAAATTACCATTAAGACGGTGAGAAAGTTTGATAATTTTACACACACACATTAACCCTCTGACTGGATGACCCGCTAATTGAATTTCACTTCGAAAGCGATCTACTTTTTTAAAGCTAGCTACTCCGAAAATGCACCGATAAATTTCGCGAACTGCTTCAAAAACGAATGGCAGTTTAGTGCTTTCCCCTATTAACGCCGCAGGAGGACCCGATTGGTTTTGCAGGGAAGGATTTTATTGCTTTTCGGTCTCTGTGTTCTTCGAAACGGGAGGTTTCTCATTCACAGCTGTGGCCTAGGGCGAGGATTGTGAAATGGACATTTTCTACACTTCACGGCCAACAGAGAGTTCACCCAATTTATTGCAAATATATATTTCATATATTTGGAAAACTTGCTCAATTTCTGATCTAAAAACCAATTAGGTTTTAAGAAATTTTAATTTTCTGAGTTTTGATTTTAAATTCGGTTTCATTTTAAAGCATTTTTGCATTCCTAGATTGAATTAATTAAAAATATTTTTTAACACAATCCAATATTTCGTGTGAAACGGCAATTAACTACAATTTTAGTTTCTAAAATCATTTCTGTTTGCTCATGTTTTTAAGCTTTTGAGTTTTCTCACATTTACTTAATTAAGATTGATTTATAAAGACCAATATATTTTTTGACACATAGTTTATATAATTTAAAAGCTCTTTACTTTGTTTTCATTATTTTTTTCCTTTTGAAAAATGCCATGACCAAAATGTACGCAGGCTACTGTGATAAATAATACTTGAAAGGGATGGAATATGACTGAAAAGGGTAAATCTAAAATGCAGCTTTTTCAGGTAATATTACAATTAGACTACAGAATACAAATGTTGCAGAATGAACTAAATATTTCCCTGATGTACCACAAACTACATTATAATAAATCTATTGTAGTACTACACTGCAGTATTTTAAAGTCATGCAACAAAAACTTAAACTTGCTTAACTCCCACGATGGGAAACTGAGAAAAAAATAGATATTGTTTACAAACTTGGTGATTTCTGGATTACGTTTGTATAACTACTAATTTCTATATAAATATTTTGTATTTAAAACTCTTGTGAATATATAAGGTTCTGATAAAAGTGAATAATTGATCAAATTAACAGTTGTTATCAATGTCTTAGAATATTTTGAATTAAAAAAGATATTTCAGTCATATTTATTTCAAGTAGAATTTTCATGTAGAGCATAAGTTGAATAGTAACAGATTGAAAAATTAAAGCTTTACAGGCAATGGAATTTTTTTTTATGACATTACAAATTTTAAATATGTTTTTCTCAGATTTTTAATTTTGAAGATGAGAGTGTTTTCTAATCCCTAAGGCGTTTTTCCTGTTCAAAATAGAGTCTTGAAATATCTTGTAAATGTTCCCTTACTTATGTTCTGTAACAGTTCATATGGATTTAGGTCTGAGAGCTCTAGTTATTTTTTAAAAATATCTTAATGTTAATATTTAAAAAAATGTTGGGTTTTTTCCAGCTTTAGCCATAAAAATAATTATTAAAATTCAACAAAGAGATATATTTTAAATTTTATACTTTTTGTTTCCAATAATCTAATAAATATTAATCACTTACAATAATTAAATATTTTTAATAATTTAACATTTTAGAAAAGTTTTAAAAATTTCAAAACTGTTCAATGCTTTAAAATTGGGAAATAATGGCTTGTCAAACTAACCTATTATTTTCAGAATCAATATAATAGTATAATTTGAATATAAAACAAAAATTAATTTTACTGTGACAAACTGTTTACGACTTCTACTCATATTGTAAAAAGAATGAAAGATAAATATATAACATAGTGGCAGTAAAAAACACATTCATAATATGTTAAAATCCTGTCCCGATACAAATTTCAATGCATTTTCCAAACTGTAGCTAAAAACAATTATATGTTTATTAGGACAGAAATTATTTATATTTAAATATATTTTTCCTTATCAAGTACATAATGAATAATGGCAAGATAATTTGTAAAATCCTGAAAGATTTTAATGAAGAAAACAGCCAGACATAATTTTAGATAGTTAGAATTTAATTATATAATACACAAATATGCATGTTTTAAAAAAAATAAGTCGGCTAAGAAAATGAAATTTACTAAAAATTTCCTGAATAAAGTAAATCAGATTTCATCCTCAAATTTATATAATTGTAAGAAAAGGTTTTATTCAATTTACAATTAGTTTCAAAAAACCTTTTATAAAAAATAATTTTAACAGGTATAAATAGCAAAAAATATCAAAGAAGTATGAGAAAGACACATACATGTCGTTTACAGAAATGTCACAGTGTGATATTTTTCGAAACACGGCACTGCACACAGTCCAACATTACAGTCTTTACATTGAAAACAAGTTTTTGATGTTTAACGACTAAATCGTAAATATAAGAAACAACAGTCAAATATTTCGAGTGCAGACGGCGCTCGCTGATATTTGAGTGAGAAAATTAAAGCAGCATAAAATGCGACCTCGTTTGAATTATATCTAATGTGCATATTTGGAACTGTTTAGCGTACTCGAATTAACTCAAGTGCACACGTAAAGGGTATATATTGCATTCTAAGTCAACACGGTGGCTATTGACGAGCGACTACTTATAATTTTGAACCGCGGTTAAGTGACGAGGACGATACCTGAGCTGATAACTCCCCTTCCAAACTTCCACATCACACCAACGTGAGGACTTTTGATGTCGACGTGTTTAACGTGCATCAGCTCCTCTTCAACGCTAAACTTTTGTGGTACCAGGGCTCGAACACTGGACACGAGTTCATAACCACGACCATCAGGCTACCATAGCCGCAAAAGAAAATAGCAAGTTTGAAAGAAATGTAATGGAGAAGTATATTTGAAGAAATAACTTCAAAACTTAACGAAAAACCAAAATATCAAAATTTATTTTAGGAATAATAGTGAATATAACTTCGTACACCTAAAACCACTTTACGCAGTGTATTTTGAAAGTGAACGTTTCCCCTTTTAGAGAAACTTACTATAATTATGTCAAATTCCTTTCATTTTGCTCTAAGGGGATCCCCGAAACAACGTAATTTATTTGAAACACAAAATTACTTATGGTTGAATCTAATACAATTCCCTACAAAATGAATGAAAACCCTTTTTTATCATATAAATTGTGTTTGTATAGGAGATGGTTAGTTAATAAGAACATTTAAAACGTGTCGGCAATCTATGGACCTGTGGCACGTGGTACAATTCTTAGTGGCACTCAGCACTACTCTACAAATTTGTCAATTCTTGAGTGGATGGAAGTTGATAATAGACCTTATTTGACAAACATCTTCTGAGAGTTATGGACATTTATGGAACTACAAAATAATCTGAAAGATAATTCTAAGGATAAATTTACAGCTATTTTGTAAATAATTGAGTGTTATTGCTAGGGGATTTAATTGTTGAAAAAAGAAAATTGCATGTACTCTGCTTTCCACTTATGTGATTCGGCATATCAAAGTAAAAAATCTCTTTCCTAATATGAAAAATATTTCGACTCCGCAAAGAATTGTTTAACAACTGAATGCTCAGAATCGTGTCATTCATTATACCCCTGGTTTTGCGATATGAAAGAAGAGTCGTGAAAGAGTTAATTCGCATTACATTTTTTATTTAACTATAATGAAGGGAATCATTTATATTTCACTTTGTCTATTTCTTATTTAAGTAAATATGTTGGAAACATACATTTTTAATTTTTTTTTATCTTTGTTGAAGAAATAGTAACATTTTATACTGTTTATTTTTATGTTAATAAATGTATTTTATTGATCCATAATTAATATAAAATAAAACTGTAAATCTAAATTATTTACCTCTATTCTTTAAATCTGCAAATATTACCGTAAGAATCGAAGGATTTCAAAAATTTCCTACTATGTGGCACGCTGAATGATACTGACAGATTGGTTTGGCACGTCTTAGCTACACAGTTGCCACCCCTGATTTAAAATGTTGGGTAAGATAACCATTATATTTTTAAAATTTTATAAATATACAAAAGGAGAGTATTTTGTCAATACATGTTTTAAAAAGGAGTAAAGTTTACGAGAACGAAATATAAAATTGCGTTAAAATTATTGGTACTCTATCAACCGTACTTGTTTTATATATATATATATATATATATATATATATATATATATATATATATATATATATATATATATAAGAAGTACGTCGATAGAGTACCGTAGTTACTGCCAACTCGTGACAATGAATTGGAAATTAAGTTCACAATTCATTGTTATTAAAATATATAAAATTTTACATGACTTATTTTGTATTTGTTATTTTTATATTCCTTACTGAAAGCAACAAATGGGAGTTCATTACCTGCCAAAACTGCAGAGGCCTGGTTGTTTACTCCACAAGCTCCTACCTTATGCTTACTCTGCCCTACTAAGTAAAAATGCCGTCTTCTGCTCGTCAAGATCATGGAATTGCAGATATTGTTTTCCATATATTTTAAATATTAGTTTTCTAACTTCTACATCAGTCTTTTAATAGTCTACACTCCTGCAAAGAAGTCTGAATTCAAAACTATAAAAACTTATTATTCCCAACAATGTCACATTTATACCTTTATTTTTTATAATCTATGAATGCGTTAAACTGTTAATTTGTAATCGCGACTATTTAATATTAAATGCGAAAAAAAACGAATAAGTTTCAGACTGAAACTTAAATTGAATTTTTCAAGAATTGTCATCGATATTCTCATAACTTTTACATATTGTCATTTTAGCATATCACACATCTATCTTCTATGCAAAAATCTATTATAAGTTCATCAAATGTTTCAGCATATATTTACTCATAACATGCAGTTTCAACCACATTGTGAGGCCGCGGTAGCCTAATGGTCAAAGTAACGGACTCGTAGCTGACGTGTCATGAGTTCGACCCCAGCACCACTGAAGATCCGCCGTGTAAGGGAGCGATGCTCAAGCGTCATCCTCGTCACTTGACCATGGTTTAAAATTACGAGGTCCGTCGCCAAGTGAGTGAATATTAACGTCGCACTGTTGAGCTACACGAGCGTTTTTAGTGATGGACCTCGTAATTTTGAAAAATGTTCAAATGACGAGGGCGACACCTGAGCTGGCACCCCCTCTCCTAACTACCACACCACACCAACGAGAGGACATTTCAGCTCTCGATAGATTTAACGTGCATCGCTGCCCTACACGGCGGGTCTTTTGTGGCACTGGGCTCGAACTCGAGACATGCCAACCATGATTCGATACCTTGACCACCTGATACCCCGGCCACAGGACCGTCACCAAAAGCCCTCAAGTAGTTGAGTAGAGAAGAGAGAGAGTGCGACTTTAATATCCCCTCACTTAATTAAATTATATGAAATTTAAGGAATACTTGAAAAAATATTAGAAGTCGAATATATATATATATATATATATATATATATATATATATATATATATATGTATGTATATATATATTAAAAAATTAATCTAATGAGATAATTTTAAATATCCAAAGAATTATTAGTATTTATGGTAAATATATGTTTTTCAACTGAGTATGTGAGACACGCATAAATATCTTTTTCGAAATTCCAATGCAGAATTTTAGTGGAGCTAATACAAAATTCCTAGTTTTGCATGGTTAAGATTATAAAAATGTCCAAATTTTAATAACCTTTTCTTCAGTCAACCGCTAATGGAACATGAATGATGAGGGGGATTATGCATAAATATATATTTTTTTAACTTCAATTTAAAAAGGATCTTTATATTTATTTATATGCGCAAATGTTAACTCTAAATTTGTCCAGATGCTTTTAAATACTCGTTATTTGAAGATTCAAGTTAAAAAATATAAACTTGAAATTAAAATTCTCTTTGAATGAAATTAATGTTCAGACATTCAAAATTCAAATATAATTTGTTATCTGAACAATACAAAACAAGGGATTCTATGTAAGATGCCCTGAATATCTGGCTTAAAAATTATGAAAAACTAAAAGATTTAAATAGGGTTTTTTTAACAATACATATAATTTTTTTGCAAATAATGTAATACAGAAGCTTAAAAATTATTCATGTTTAGAAGTGTCCGAAATTTTAAAAGATTTTAAATTTTGAACCTTTTTTTTATTTTTTGACACATAACAAAATAATCATTTTTAAAAAAAATCCCTGAAAGTATTGACTAAAATAAAAAAAAAATGAAACAGTAAATTATCCTCAATGTTTTAATATATAATTTGAATTTAAATACTACAGATATTTTTTAAAAACTTAGACATACATTATAAAAACTTAATTCCATTTGAGAATTTTAAGGTAAAGTAAAAAATTGAGAATTCTCAACTCGTTGACTTGCAATTTATTTCCGTACACTTTAGGGTTTAAAGAAATTCTTCCGAGATTTTACGATTGCCAAAGGAACCGGTCTCCACGTGGCCCATAAAAGTTCCCCCTCAATGCCCATTGTGTCTCCCCGACCGTCTCTAATTATCTTTCAAGATAGTAAACCTTTAAAGGGGGAAAAGAATTCGGAAAAATACCACCTTACCGGTTTTGAACACATTACTTGAAGGGGGAAAAATCTGTTTGGTTCATTTTTGGTGAGTCCCTGGCCTTAGGAAAAATTCAGTGTGGTCCGTTTTCGAAGCCTCTCTAGTAGGGTGGAAAAATCCGTGCTGTGCAATTGGAGGGTTAAAACCATTTCTTTATTGTAAGAGCTGTATTGTGACACATTTCGAATCCGTATTTGTTTTAATGAATTTCGAATTCGTTATTTTGAAATTGGTGAGATTATTTTAATTTTGCTGAAAACTTTTACACGAAAAAGCAAAATTAATGACGAATTTTCAACAAAAGTTTTTCGATTTTTGTTTATATCGTTAAAAAATCGAATTTGTTAAAGAGATCATATGTTTACTGTTATGTTGTCATAAATATGTGTCAGTAGCGCACACAGGAATTTTTCAAGAGGGGGGAGGGCACCTGGGTTGAAAGTTCACCATTCTTGTAACATGCTCCTTTTGATTTTGCCGATTTTCGGGAACAAAACACAGTAAAAAACTAATTTTTGAATAAATAATTAGCATTAATTAATAAAATTAATCTCTAATAAGAAATACTTAATTAAATTTTACGTACTATATACTTAGAATTATAAACAATCGGAAAAATTCAAGGGCATTGGAGGGGTCTGGACCCCTAGAAACCCCCCTTGTGGGCGCCACTAATATGTGTTAAATAGTTCAGAGAACATTGCTGTTTGTAAAGAAACTGCGGAATTCCTGGTATTCTTTGAGAAGTTGATCTTGACTAAGCTTCTCTAAGCTTTTGTGAGTCGAAATTTTCTTTTATGTTTTTTTATTTTTCACATACAGTAATACCCCGACTTAGACTGCACCGACTTACGCCAAACGAGAGTTTCGTGATTTTCAAATCTCGTAGATTCGTCATTTGTTTGAGCGCTACACAAGTCGATTACTCACTCCCCTCTTCCTCTATAGCTAATGTACATGTTCGGATATATCGCACGGAAACGAGAAGCTTAGCCCTAATAATTTGCTTTAGTATTATTCAATTTCTATCTACGGGGAGTGTATGTTTGTTATTACGTGTTATAATTGTTTTATCGTATTTGTTATATGTATTATATCAACGCAAAGACAGCTCTAGGGCCGGGCAAACCGGACCCCTGCCCGAGGCGGCATTTTGATTGAATTTAAAAAAAAAAAATATTTTTTACAAAAAAATTGATATATTTTCTGAGATAAATAACATTCGGTGGAAATTTGGTATTTCCTTTATTGTATCTTACTTCCTTATTTTATACTCTGCATGTTTAATGTCAGTTTCCTTTTATGTTGAAGCTTAAAAGTTCGATGTGATATTATATAATCAAACGTGAAATTTGATAAGTTTGCACATCTTTCACTAATAACTTTCTCCCCACCCCGGAGTGAGGTCACTACGAACATTTCTTTTAATCATACCATGTCCGTTGTTAGCTATCCAAAAGGGGTCAGGGGCAATAACAGTTTTTTATAGATAGAAAATCATAGATGTTTTATTTTAGTTTTGAGTGGGGTTACTATAAGATAAAATAAACGCTTGTGATCCCCACCATCAGTAGACTCTTTTTAGAAGAAATTGGCACGCCCTTAATTTCGAATTCTTTTGCATTTGACTTAAATATATACAATATTGTTATGATGCCGTTTTGTTCGCTAGAATTATTCAAGTTTTATAGGTATGTATTTATGTGAACAATTTATCTTTTTTAATTATAATCTTTTGCTTTCTGGAGAAGGGCGACATTTTCCATTTTTGTCCGTGGCGGCGAAACTGCTAGAGCTGACCCTGACGCAGATTTGAGAGACGGCGTTGTTCTGAAAAGAAGTAGAGCCTTGAAGTGAAGTCTTTAGGCGCAATTCAATCAGGAGATCGAATGAAGGTTGGAAATTTGATAGAATGCCTCAATTTCATTTCAGAAAGGTTACAGATGTTAGAACATACAGAATCCAACGAAGAGCGTGTTCTTTCCGGCGAAATGAGAAACAAAAATATTATTAACATACTAAGAGGATTTTTTGCGGGAGGGAAAAGAAAAATATTTGAGCCGGAAGACTACTTTATAAGGTTTTATGAAACCCTTCTACAACAAAATAACTTCAGTTTGTGATTTTGTATGTGTGTTATCTAAGATTTTATTAAAAACATTATATTTTTTTTTTTAATTATTTTCTTTCGTCTCCCACCGCAACTAAAAAATATTTATATGTATTTATATATGCGAAATTATACTCCGACTTATGCGATTATCACTCAGTTCCACCTATCGCGTAACTTAAGGGTATTATTGTATTAATTTTTAACAATTTTGTAAGGATTCACAACTCCATTAAATTTTCATTCACTAATTCTGTCTTTTTGTGACTCACATTTTGATGTAGTAATGAATTTAAACTTAAGATATCTACTTTTCTCTTTTTATACATATAATATATATTTTTCAATTTACAATTTTTAATTTTTTTCAACTTTATTTGCATGTAAGACAAATCTTTTAGTTAAGTATTTGTAATATAGATGGCGACACTATTCACCAGAGTCTCAACAAGTATGTTATTTTTTTCCCGGATCTGTAGTTGGTAATTTTTTATTCCCTTCTTTATTTTGATAACCACGAACATCATGGCATGTGAATGTTTTTAAATATTTAATTTTAATCCTCCCTCATTACTGCGTTATGTCTCAGCAAAACAAGCAGTACTCTGACATACTTAACTGTGTTTATCTGTTCTGTTGTTAATTATCATCTAGTTCACTGCGTTCTGCGCTCTACGAGACTAATCAAAGCAAAGTGAAACGGATCATTTCATCCGCTTCCACCCAGCTTTCCTCGCATTGAGGAAACTATTAAGCGTTTTCGCTATTTCTGATTTAATTCTGATTATTTATTTACTTACGGAAATTTCTCAAAATTTTTATTTCTGAATTATGATGAGACAGAGATTGAAGTACTTATTTATACTAGGAGTCACGTAATTTTGAGTGGAATGCATTTTGTACAAAAAATGCTACATTGCATTTTGTGTAAGTTAAAATGGAAGTGGGTTTTTAATTTTATCCTTGGTTTGAAAATATAATCAGATTTTATTTTAGTCTAGGAAATGATTTTGAGGGAGGAAAAAAGAAAAGAAAAGAAGCACCACACTGCTGCAGAAATTATGAACAAAAAATTATATTAAAGGGTAAACATGCATGACAACAAACAGAAAAGTAAAATCACTTTTGGGGTTTTCAAATTCTGAAGGAATTAAGTAGGGAAAAAAAATAAAAACCGTAAAATTTGGCGTATAACTCGCACTTCTAACCCAAAGCTAACTGTAACTACGAGGGAAATAATGCAGAATAAATATAAAATTAGAAAATAAAATTTAATTAATAAATTAATATTTGAAAAAACTGTATTAACATCAAGTGTCATCCAATACAAGTTAGAAAAATTGTATTTGAATTTGATAGGATCAATAGAAAGTATTTTATTAACGATTGAAAATCTGAACAAGATAAATAAATATATAAATATATAGAGAGAGAGCTAATAGTAGGAATTGAACAAGATCGAAATTTACGAGTGCATGTTTTACACCGGGTATAAAAACAAGAGCTTTAAAAATAAAAAAAGGTGGGAATAAAATAAATTAAGACTCCTCCATACTTCGAAATACTGTTTATTTAAAACATATGACAACTTTTCTTGAAATGTAATATTTTTTCAAGAGCCTTGAATAAATGACTTCAAAACATGAAAGCACTGAAAATCCTACATTTCAGGTTTCTTCGTAAAAAAGAGGGTGCGCGTTAAATGGCGAATATACCTAAAAATTGAAAAATATAGCTTGAAAGAGTAGGTGGGTATCAAGTAATGAAAGTACGCCCCTGATTTCTACTATAAGCTTACTCTCTCTATATTTATATATATATGTATTGATATTGTTAAAATTTTCAATCGTTAATCAAGTTCATTCACTCAAGGTTCAAATAAATTTTTTTGAACTTGTAGTAGAGGACACGTGATTACAGTTTTTTCAAATATTAATTCATAATTTTAAATTTTTTTCCGCGTTATTTCTCTCGTAGTTACAGTTAGCTACGACAGATGGCGCCAGCACCATTTTGTAGAAATTGATGTTAAAATTTTTTTTCTGTATATTACTTGTTAACTTTCCTCAGGTAAGTTTTTTCTCCGGAGGTTTGTTTCAACTTCTAATAACTCATTCATCGTTACGTATTCACAATACTTTTTAAATTTAATTAAAAATGCGTAAAAATTTAAGAGGTGTGCTAAGGATTGGCGCCCAAATTAAAGTACACCAAACTCTTTTTTTTTTTACACAATAGATTCTCTAATTCACTCTTTTCCTGCAAAAACCGCGCAAAAAAAATTTGTGTTAAAAAATTATATGTGACGTAAGGTAAATTTGAGGATATGTTCCATAACTTTAAAAAATCATGTAAGATGAAACATCTATAAATATTTTCCCAGAAAACCGTGCGAAAAAGTAATATTAAAATCCACACACACACACACACATTTGCATATATTTATAAAATAAAAAACAATATATATTTTTCAATTCCCACTATTACCTAACACTCTCTGTTTATTTATTTATCTTGGTGGAATTTTCAATCGTTAATAAAATACATTTTAAAGCACTCAATTGAGCTGAAGTTTTATATGCATGATTATTTTTTCTGACAATACAATAATTTAACTATAAATAATAAAAATTAATTGATTAAAACTAATTATTTAAAGAATTTCAAATACAGTTCTGTTGGCATCATTTTTGACGACTTAGCGACCCTTTTGGCGACTTGCGTCAAAACTTGATAAGGTTTTTTCCCTCACGTTTTAAAGCATTCATTTGAACTGAAATTTTATATACACGATTGTTTTGGATGACAATACGATACTTTAATGATAATGAATAAAAATTAATTACCACTTAATGTTGTGATTCTGTCCTATGTATATACATATTTATATTAATTGTAACTATTTAATAAAAAGTAGCTAAAATAAAATTTTTCTTTGTTGATCTAAGTAGGAATTGACTTAAAATTTTTTTTATATATTACTCTTGTTTTAAAGTTAAAATTAGAATACAGTGAAAATTTAATCTTTCAGTACATAAAACGTACAAAATTCCAATTGAAATTAGGAATAAAACTACTAACAACTATCCATCGCTACTTGATAACTAGAGTGCACGTTTATTACGAACTGGATCAAAAACACTGTCATTAGTAGATATGTCAGATAGGTCTAGCACAACTGTCAGTTTTGATTCAAATAAGAATTTTTTTCGTTGTAAATGGCCTCTTTTTTTTTTTTTTCTTCTGCTTTACAGTCTATTATTGGCGCCTTTTTTTTTAGGGAGGGGGTCTCAAGTTGCTTATATATTCTTGATATCCTGCTACACAAAGCTTATGATTGCTTCGAAATTTTAATCTACTCTATATGTCTATGTGCAAGAAAATGTTGTTACATACATGAAGCTAATTTCAAACTTGTGATAATTAAATCAGTTGTTAATAGCTGAACATTACTATCGACTTTTTTATTCTCATAAGCTGTCATAAATTCAATCAGATCGTTCTCATCCAAAAGACTCAAATCCCCCAATTTTTTTTTAATTATTTTTTTTTTTTAAATTCGTGCTGGAACAAAAATTTTGTGTTAAATAATCATTAAGTTCATCTACCGTGTTATTTCAAAATCGTGTAAAAAAAAAAAAGAGTTGGATGTATAAATACCGTAAAATTCAGAGTATAACGCACACACTTTTAACACGAAGTAAAAGATCGAAATTTACAGGTGCGCGTCTTACGCCGAGTATAAAAATGAGAGCTTTAAAAATAAAGAAACGATGAGAGCACAAAAAGAAATTAGACTTCTATTTACATACTAGATCGAAATACTGTTGATTTAAAAGAAACAACATTCCTTATGAACTTAAAGGGTTGTAGTTCTAGAATTATACTATTTTTATCTGAAGCTTGGAATGTATACAATCTCGAATAAAGGACTTCAAAACATAAGAGCTTTGCGCACAGATATTTCAGGGGTTTTTTTCCTAAAAAAGGGGGATGTGCGTTATGCGGCGAATATACCTAGAAATTAAAAATTGCAACTTGAAAGTTTAGGTGCGTGTTATACGCCGTATTTTACGGTAAATATTAATTTTCCATGCATAGGAGAAAAGAAGTTTCAATTCCCTGCAACATCAATAATTTACTTCCTAATCGATGCTTAATTGATACTTACAATTCATATTGATGATAGCTTCAAGAGCTATTAAAAATACCTGAACTTCTTTGCATTTATCAGGTAAAAAATAAAAGAGGAAATGCTTTTTTTAACCCCCCTCCCCCTTACTGGGTGTTAAGAACAGTTGACTCTTTTCGCCGTCCACAGATGGCGCACCGAACTGGGATTTTTTTTTATTCTAGAAGAATTTGTGATTGGCGGCAAAATTCCATTCTATTCGTATTCGTGTGTGATGGAAGCATCGTTTTTTGTGTGATTGTGTTGTGCAATGCTTTCCTACATGTAATGGTGTGCCTGTGTGTTTTTTTGTAAAACATAGACTGGAAAAGTTCTTTGCTTGTTTCTCAATGACTCATATTTTCCTCAAGCTTCTATAAAAAATATACTTAGGTCCCAGCATGGAACAAAGATCGTGGTAAGTCGAAATCTATCAGTATCCAATTAACATGATTGATTCTAAAATTCTATTCCTAGATTCTAATTATAAATCGATTCTTATTCTTATTCATAACACTGGGTTTTCACAAAATGCGTAATTATACTCTTTTTTCAGAATTTTTTTTTTTTTTGGAGTATTCATGCTTTCATTAATACTATATCTAAGAGTCTTGCCTCACTTAACTCCTTCATGATTGAAGATTAACATTGATAGCTTTTATTTTCTGTTTTTGAAATCACTACAAATTACAGAATATGCAATGTATTTTCATTATCTATTGTTGAATTATTGATGCAAATTATTTAAAATTTTAATGTACTTGAAAATTTGATAAAAACATAGTCATATTCTAGAATCTTAACTTTTTTTATATTTTAGGTAAAGTTGAAACAAAAATATTAAAACAGCAAAAGTAATGATAAATGTTTGATTAAATAAAGCATTTTAAATTTTTTAGCCATTAAGTAAAGTCTCAAAATACGAAATTAAATAAATAATTTATTTCTATTGTTTTCGTATTAACGACTGAAATACTACTTTAAACCTTTTGATAAGAAATTTTAAATTAATTTTTTGAATGTGCTTTTATCAAGAAAATGATCTTCTCCAAGTAATTTTTTAAAAAAATTACCAGAAATAATTCTAATTAAGAGTTTCTCACTAAATAATAAAATAAGATCTTTAAAATAGTTTTAAAAACGTTGCACAAAATTAGAAAAAAACTATTCTACTTAATAAATGTTACAAGAGAATAAAAAAGTGCAGCAAATTAATTGAGACATTTTATTTATTATTATTTTTATGATTTATTAAAAACAAGCTCAAACATAGATAACACAATTATTCTTGTTCAACTTTGTAAAAAAAAGAAATATTAAAAGACACAATATTAGTTCTAGCTTTTTATAATTACAATTCATTAAAAAATTAAAAAAAATGCAGTATACAAGTAGCAATAAAAAGAACACAAAAACAATATTATAAGCGCAATATATCAAGGCTTTAAAATACATCCATTTTGTGAAAATAAAAATTTATTTAAGTTTTAAAGCATGTTTATATATATATACAATATTTTACTTTAAATCCATATTAGAAACATGGATTTAGACATCTAAGAATAAAAGGAACTAGGCACAGTTATTTAAAGATAAATATGAGTTATATATGAAGTAATTAAACTAGTTCAAAATCCTCGGAAGTATGCCTTTCTTTCTTAGGCTTTTTTATCCCGTCTACTTCGTCTACGATTGGGGACTTTCTTGTTCCTGCAGACTTGTCTTCTGTATGACCATTCGTTCCGTTGGTTTCCACGTCCTTCTTTTTCTCACTCAATTTCTTTTTGAGTTGCTTCATTTCATTTCTATCTTTTTTGGTCTTTAAGTGTTTCTTGCTCAGCACATGATCTTGAGCACTCTCTAGCCCCGAAAAACTCGTGTGGCAAATCTTACACACCAAGAAGTAGAATCCTTTTTCATATCCTCCACTCTCGTCGCTTTCTTCTCCGGAAGACATGTTTTCAATAGACTTCATTGCAACTATTTCTGGATTGTCTGTCACAAATTTTAAGACCATCTCCTTTGCCGACTGCCTCTCGTGGCTGTTGTTGTCTAAGTGTAGCTTGAACGCAAAGGGATCGGTGAAAGATTTCTTGCATTCTTTGCAGATCATTTTGCCATTTTCTGGATCTTCTTCGAAGAAATCTTTCAACTTTTCCATCGCCTGGTTTCTTTTAATTTGATTTTCGTGCACTGCACTCTTTAGATGGATCTTATATGGAACTGGACCACTGAAAGATTTGTTGCAAACATCACACTTGCTAAATAGTTCGTCGTCTTCAAAATCTGGATTCTCTGGTAAATCACGCTTAAGACTGTCGCATATTTTTTGATTCTGTGTTTTTTTCTTGTGTGCAGCTCCTCTCATGTGCAGTTGGTAAGCAGCTGGATCATAGAACACTTTTGAACAGACCGTACAGCGAGCGAAAGGTTTCTGTAGCAAGTCATCATCTTCTTCGTTTCCAGCATTGTTTTCTGCAAGAACTTCTGCTTTGTCCTTCAAAGATTCCTTTAGCTTTTTCTGTTTGAGATTCTTTGCATGAACGCTTCCTTTGATATGAGCAGCATAAGGTATGTAACTAGAGAAAGTCTTTTCACATACATCGCATTGTAATTCTTCAGGTGATTCCGATTCGAGTTCTCCGGTGTCGTGTTTTTCAGAAATTTTCAGCTTTTCCATCATCTGCTGTTTGGTAAGCATCTGGTGATGTTTCTTGCTGTTCAAATGCTGCTCGTACATTTTGACGTGGGAAAACTGCTTCGAGCACAAGTCACACTCAATTTCAGGGAAAGGATCATCATCGGAATCGGTGAAGAACAACTCATCAGCTTTCGACGGCTTGTTGGGTGCACCGTTTTTAGGAGACTCCATCTTTTCTTCCTTTGCTGGACTGGTTGTCTCCTGATCAGCCCTTTCGTCAATCATTTTAAATCTGAAAAAGATAACACATTGATAAATATAAAAATAAATAAAAATTCTATTTTATTTGAAAAAAAAAAGTACTATTGTAAAATCAAGAATAAAACGTGTATTAATTTTGGATGGCAAAATAACTGTAACAGGAGATAGAATCTTTTACAGCTTGATTCAAAATTAGGTTGACAAATTTCAAAAATATATAACTACTTATGGTAAATTTATATCGCTTTACTGTCAGTCATATTTTAAAAAAGAAACGTTTAAATTACCAATCTAACTATTTTTTTTTGTGAGGATAAATTATAACTCCTAAACTAGATCCTCTAACACGAATTCAAACTTTAAAGCTTTTGAAGGATGGTTGCATAAATTATGTTTTAAATAAAGCATTCAAAAATCAGAAAATACCTTTTTTTTTTTAATGAATTACTATCTAAACTTCGAAAAGAAATAATCAAACTATAAAATGGTTCCAAAAGAAGTATAAAAAGGCTAAAAGATAAAAAATAAATTTTCATCCTCCTGAGAAATGACTGCCACCATCCCCTGACTGTGTTCCTTGCGATTATTTACTATGGGAATATTTTTTTAAAAAACAATTAAATAGATGTAAAGTAAGAGAACTTCAAGGGTTTCAAAAAGCATTCAAAGAGGAAGTTGGAAAAATACCTGCAAAAATGGTCGAAGATGCTCTTTTGCCTTAGCCGAAACGTTTACGTAAAGTGTACTATGCTAAAGGAAACTATGTTGAAAATTTCATGTAAACAACTTGATTCAATAAAAATTTATGATACTCTGAAATTGGTTGCATCATTTATGAATCAACCAGTATGATGTATAAAAACAACTTTTTAAAGTGCTTTAGAATGTTTTAAATACTTCACGAACTAATTAAAACAAAATGGCCAACAAAAAGTGAGCAATAGACCTTTTACGAGAAAATGAAGATATAAAAAAGCATAGCAAAAATAATTAAGAAAAATTACAAGCAAGTATAAAAAGAACAGAATATTTTACATCAAAAGCAGGAGAAAAAGGAGAGCACATATATATTTCGAACCAGTTATCATAAATTTATCAAAAATATTATTTTTGCTTTATTACATTGATTAACTTTAAGGCCATTTGTGAATTTTAGATACTGAGAAAAGTGATTCTGTGTTGTTGATTAAATTTACTACCAGGTAAAGATAATGTATGGAATAAAAGTGAGGTGTCATAATTTTGTGTTTCGTTTTTAAAAAATGAGATTATTTATCGGTCGAGAAATGTCAACAGTAGATAAGAACGATAAAAGTCTGATATAATTAGAAATGATTTTGTTACTAGTACAAAGTGAAAATATATTTTTAAGCTTATGCATGACATTTTGTTTGAAACAAATTACTATAAAATACCACATTTTTCAAAATATTTCTGAAAAAAGCAAGGAATATATATATATATTATAATAAATAAAAAATATAACTATACGGTACGTTGTAAAATAAAGATTTATTTTTGAAGAAAATGATGAGAATAAATCTATTTTTATCTTGGAGATAAAAAAAAAAAGAAACTTTAACTGCAGCAGAGTTGAAGTGACGCGCGATTTTCATTTCGAAATCAAGTTTCCTGTCTCATCTTCAACGAAATGAATATATAAAAAACCCCCCGATTCAAACATTTAGAGGGGGAATCGAAATGCATTTGTGTATAATTATTACAAGCTTCTACTTTTGGAATAATTTCTGTTTTGTAGAATATTATTCATTCTCTCTTTCAATAAATATGAATGATATAAATTAATTTATAAAAGAATTTAGTAATAAACTAATCAATTAACTATATACAAATAAATATATAAGCCTGAAAACTCTTTAAAACCTGAAAGTAATCCAGAAATGTCACGAGTTAAATTAGATTTTTAAAAAGGGGAATAGCCACAGTGAAAAAAAATCTCCTTTCTATTTTAATTTTTTATTAAGAGAATATAGTTTTAATTCCAAAATATACCGTATTTATTTCAATCTAAGCTAAACATTTTTTAAATTCCTACTATAAGGTCACACTCTCCTCATATATATATATACATATACTAGCTGGTATACCCATTCTTCGCACGGGTGAACTGAAAAATTAAACAACACAGATTAAAGGATAAAAAAGTTTTTAATGAGTTAATTTTACGTGAATTTCAAATTAAACAAAAAAAGCTTTTTGCATATTTCAGCTGAAAAAAAAACAGAAAGAAAAAAAACACCTTTGTTAAATTTTAAGTCTGTAGATCTAACAGCTGATAAAAAGGATTTTTTTTCTATTTATAACTTCCCCGTAACACTCTTGAGGGTCGATTTTTGAAAATACCTTCCTAAGATTATCTCTGCTCAGCAAAAGTAAAACATTGTTACAAATTTTGTGTAATGAACGCTTAAAATAGTGTAAATAATTTATATCTGAAAGTATAATACATTAATATTACTTTCTGTCGTATTTATTTTATGTTAAAATTGTAATATTCGCAAGCAACGCCGTTTCTTAAAATATAAGGGCGATTCAATGAAAAACATAGCGAAATGTTAACGATAGAGTCAAGTTGGCAAATGTCTAGCTCCTTTCATAGCTCGAGCTTTATAAGAGCTTTGTAAGACCCGCCGTGTAGGGGTGTGATGCACGTTAATGCTTTAACTACTGCATTATGACTTACTGCAGTTTTTTCATGCAATATTTTTTTTTTAGATCACTACATTGAAAATTAAGGGATATACATAAACAAAATACTCCACTTTTGGAAATTTATTCCGTTAGAGATAATAAATTAATTAAAGATATTCCACTGTAAAATTAATTATATACACCGTTCACTTAAAATAAATAGTCAAATCGTTTTTTAAGGGTTTCATTGACTTACATACAAAAAAATAAGACACTTAAAATTTGACATAAACTATTTTTTCGGGACAAAAATAATAAACTTTGCAATCCGCTGAAAACGCATATCTGCTGCAAAACTGTTCGCCTTTACCGCTAAAATACTCATCATAAAACCCGTGCTGCCATATATCTTGGAAGAGTGGATTTCAAAGAATATTCCTGCTAAGTATTGGTAGAATATTCCTTCTAAGTTGGTGTGGTGTGGTAGTTAGGAGAAGGGGGTGCCAGCTCAGGTGTCGTCCACGTCACTTGACCATGGTTCAAAATTACGAGATCCGTTGCCAAAAGCCCTCGTGTAGCTGAACAGTGCAACGTTAATATTCACTCACTCACTCCAAAAAATACAGTACAGTAGTTATAATTATTTTTATACTTAAAAATGCAATATCTGCCTTTTCAATTAAAATTATAGCGTTATAATTAACTACTAATCACAAACAAATTTTGAAAATTTGTCCAAATGATGTAGTGTGAAAGAGAAAAGTTTATTTACTTTAAGTACCAGAACTGATAAAAGCATTTATTTTGAAGAAAGATCAATTTCTTACTACCAAATGTGCATAATAAAATCATAAAAAAACATTAAAATAAAGGAAGATTTATAACAACCTCTCTCCCTTCAAAACTTAGTTTTATTCTGAAATAAAAAAAAATAGGCATTATGCTGATCACAGGAATTAATTAGAATTGAGCGCCTTGCGTAGCCAAAATAAAAAGGGGTTTTCCCAAATAAAAGATAGATATATGCTGTGGTGGGCTTTTTTGCAGCGCAAGCCAGAATTGCTTGCAGATGGCAGAATTTTTTCCTACTTACTTAACAAATATCGTTTTATTTTGGACACTTCATACAATATCTTTATAAATTATTGCCTATGCGTTATTCTGATGTATAAGCTATATTACTGTAAAGTTTCATTAAAATCCATTCAGTTGTTTTTGCGTGAAAGACCCCCAAACATCCTCACAAACTTTCGCATTTACAATATATATATTAGCTATATATATATATAATCTTAAACTCAGTGGCGCAACAGCCCATGAGAGTCAGGGGCTACTGTGCCCATCCCAGTATACGTGATCATTGGACACTGGAGTGCATGAGCAGATGTGCTGATCAGGTCGTCAGTCTGAAGTGAGACCCCAGTGAGTCCCCAAGCAAGCTTGGTACTCATTTATCGATACACTGCAGTAGAGATAAAAGGTTCAGTCGACCTTGCCCAGCTCGGGAAAAGAACCCAGACACCTGTGGTGTGGAAGCGCGAAACGCTACCACTCGACCACTGGCCAATCTTTATATATAAAAATCTTCTGTACGCGTGTATGTCACTAAACTCCTCCTAAACGGCTGGACCGATTTCCATGAAATTTTTCGTGTGGGCTCAAGTAAATTCGAGAATGGTTTAGATTCACAATTCGGTCCAATATCGCAATTAGTTAAAAAGATATTAATTAAAAACATTCAAAAAGTACAACTCAACATTCACCTGTAGTGTTGTAACAACGCTATTGTTATAAACAAGTAATATAAATTTTTTTTAAATATATTTCTACTTAGATCAACCAAGAAAAAATTTATTTTAGCTACTTTTTATTAAATAGTCGCAATTAATATAAATATGTATATACATATGACAGAATCACAACATTAAGTGGTAATTAATTTTTATTAATTATCATTAAAGTATCGTATTGCCATCGAAAACAATCGTGTATATAAAATTTACTTTCAACTGAATGCTCTAACACGTGAGAAAAAAAAAACCTTTTCAAATTTTGACATAAGTCGCCAACGTGGCTGTATTTGTAATTTTTTAAATAATTAGTTTTAATCAATTAATTCTTATTAATTATAATTAAAAATTATTGTGTAATGTCATCCAAAATAATCATGTACATTACATTTGAGCTCATTTGAGTGCTTTAAAATGTGTTTTATTAACGATTGAAATTTCCACCAAGATAAATAAATAAATAAACAAACAAACAAATAAAATATGTATAGAGATCGTGAGCTAATAGTAGGAAGTGAAAAAGACGTAAGTTGGCATCGAAAATTGATTTTCAGCCAAACTGGCCAAACCTGGTCTTTATTGTTACGAAAATGCAGACGATTCACGCTTTTTAGCGTTTTTAATTAATATCTTTTCAAATAATCTTTATATATGTAATTCTTCTGTGCGTGTGTATGTAACTGAACTCCTCCTAAACGGCTGGACCGGTTTTGATGAAAGTTTTTGTCTGTTCCAGTGGACTCGAGAATGGTTTAGATTTATAATTCAGTTTAGAAATGCTTATTTAATTAACTTTTTATTTATAAATTGTTGATCTTGGAATCTTTTACATTGGATCCGGCAGACTGCGCTACGATCGCAGCATCGACTATTCAAAAATCTTTTATTATAATTCAAGTTGGTCCCGACAGTTGGTGCTGTGATCATTTCAGGAAAATATTTTGTTACTTCGTGTTATTATTTTGTTGAAATAAATCGTGTGCTAATTAAATTATTACATTCAGATGTAATTAGTGTTTGAAGTTTTACTCAATTTTACTCAAATTTTACTCAAAACGGTCCAGATTGTTAAAGCTTATTCATAAAATTTGGAATTTTTGAATTTAAGATGTGTGTACAGGACAACGTCTGTCGGGTCCTCTAGTATATATATATATTTCTTGTTCAAATTTTCAATCGTTAATAAAATACTTTCTATTCATCCATTCAAATTCAAATACCTTTTTTTAAACTTGTAGTGAATGACACTTGATATGAATACAGTTTTTTTTCAAATACTAATTCATTAATTAAATTTAAAAAATGAATTAATAGTAACAAAAATAATAGTCCAGCAGCATATATAAAAAGAAAGCTCGCTCGTTGGGTATTTGTAGCGCATTGGATAGCTGATCCAAAGGTCGTGGGATCGAATCCTACCTGGGATGGCCTTATTCCTGAGAATGTGATTTATGAATGAATAAATATTAGCCCAACACCATATATAGAAAGGAAAATTGTGCAAGGGAAATCGCTTGCTGTATTGCCACTTAATATTGTGATTCTGTCATTTGTATGTACATATTTATATTAATTCTAATTATTTAATAAATAGTAACTAAAATTTAAATTTTTCTTTGTTGACTTAAGTGGGGTAATTGGCATAAAATTTCTTTCTATATTACTTGTTCCAATGACAGTGCTACTGAAAATCAGGCGCGGCTTAGAATCGAAGACTAAAAAATTCGTTGGATGGTGGATATTGAACATGATACTGACGGCTAAAGCAATTACTATTTCATGCATGTATTTAAAAGTTTATTTATGCTGGTAAAATAAATTAATTATACTCACTACTTCTTGCTATATCACTTTAAATATTTTTAATTTTTCGTTATTTTACCACTTAACAATATTTTTTATTTTCTCACAAAAACGTGTTGGGAATTAAGGATGCAGCTTAGAATCGATGGTGGCTTAGATGCAAATAAATACATTATTAGATTTTTTTAAAAAAAATTCTGAATTTTTTGCATATATATAACATGAATTACTCTTCTACGTCATCTTTTTTAATGAACACCAATTCTTTGCAGTTTGAAAATCAATTTTAATTATGTTTCCTCATATTTATAATTAGCAATAGTTATAAATAAAATAAACAAAAAAATAGTACTACATTTCTGAGTACAGGCAATACTACAAGAAAGAAAAACGCGCAGTGAAATTGTTCAGTAAATAATTCTCTATACACCATAACAAACATAATTAGTTAGAAGCATTAAAACTGTTTAAACTGATAATTATAAAATTATTCAATACTCTTAAACGCATGAAAAATGAATTGTGTGTGAGCGTGGAAAGCTTTATATTTCATTCAGTAAATTTTTTATTTCAAAAAATGTTAATGAAATAACATTCATACAAATAGAGAGATAAAAATTCTAACGCATGTTATTTAAAATATTCGTTATGACTGTTCTTAATACTTTCACCTAATGAAAAAAACGATTGGGGGATCCTAGTATATTTTCTGGTCTTTTTATCTAGTATTATTTTACGCGCAAATCAGAAGTTATACTGTAACCAATGTGAGGAAACTGTTACGGTCATTTTTATCATTTCCGTTTACAACTTTAGCAAGAGAAAAATAATTGGCGATAAAATTAAAAGCGCATACAAACAAAAACACTTATTTTAGATAAGCTGCAACATTTCCTGAGGAAATTGATATAAAACTTTATACCCTCAGCAAAATAAAGCGTAAATGATTCCTAAGAATTTGGGTGAAGAAATGCATGGTTATAATAAACCTCAATTCATTATTTGATATACCTTTTATATTTCGAGTTACTTATTTTTTATAGCATTAAAAAAAGTAATATCTCAATAATGTTAAAAAAATTCAACTGGATATTTTGAGATATGTTCGAATGACTCACGATCCTCTAAACAATTTTTCTGTTATTACGGAAAAAATGAAATGTACCAAACGATTTTAGTTCGTTTAATTAAAATTTATTCTTTTCAGTCAATAACGATAAAATATTCTACATAAACTGTTCTTTTTATAAATTGTATTTAATTTTATTGATTTTGGGAAGAAAATGTACAATATTTTTTTTATTACAAATATTTATTTATTATTTTCTGAAGAATTAAGAATTTATGTAAATCTGTAATTTATTAAATGTTACAGCTTTATCAGAACACTAGGCAGAACAATTCATATAAAAAATAAATGTTTTTAAGATAAATATTGCATACAACAGATTAATTAAAAAATAAAACAAGTATCATATTATAAAATTTGTTTTTTTTTCATTCAAATAACCAATTATTTTTTTTACACACAGTAATAATAATTTTAGATACACAGTTTTTGAATCTTTCGTGAATTTGATCTCTGAAGCACGAATCTACAAACGATATAAATATTTTTGTTCCATGGCTGGTAAAACGAAAGTCAATGTCATACGAATGTTAAATAAATGGCATAGAGAATGCGCTAAGTCGAAAAAGGGAATTCCCCTTCTGGCTCATGGTCATTACCACAAGGATAAGACATTGACCTTGCTGTAATGTTGGATGAAATAAGCTTTCAAAGAGGAAGACTTTTATTTTCAGCCGTAAAAAAAAGAAAAAGAGTTTAGTGTATTAAGAGAACGAGCCTTGTTTAGATTAGACACATATATTATGAATCATTTAAAGTAATAATTGAAAAAATTCTTTAAGTTAAATTCATTGATTTTTATTTTGTAACATTTTACGAGTTCGGTTTTTGTATGAATGTATGTTGTATAGCTTAACCTGCATGATATACAAAAAATATTAAGTACAAAAAATTTTAACAATACGAAATTTTGTTAAAATTCATATTTGAAAGGAATACCATTAATTTACCATGATATATTTAAGTAAGACGATGATAAATAAACATAATACATCAAGTTGCATTTTTTTTATCCCAAAAATCGTTTGTGTGAATGTATTTATTCATTCTGTCTAGATCAGTTGAAAAATATTTTCGAAACCTTAATTAGCTAAGAAAATATAATTCGATTTGAAAAAAAAAATTATGTGTGTAAAACTCGGATAATTAAAATAGTGAATATTTTCTAGTTTCTTTTAATAAATTCAGAATTAAATTTGTAAAAATTAATATTTGATTAAATTATAATAATTACATTTTGATTGCAAAAAAAAAGAAGTTATTCAACTGTTCTTTGAAAATTTTCTCTTATGATTCTAATCAGGCCCCATTTTAGTTAATTTGGCAAACTGTGTCTTCAGAATAAAAAATAAAATAATCAGCAAATCTGTATAAGGAATATCTTACAAATCACTAAATGAGCTTAAATTTTTCTGCTAATAATATTTCCGAATCGAAAATTCATACATATGGACATGTTTCAATGGGCTTCAGAGTTCAATATTATATGCCTATTAAAGTTACAGTCAAGAAATTCTGTTATAGTAGCTTATGTCGAAATATTTTTAAGAGAGTAATATTTTTAAACTTTTGAATTTTCATAAAAAATGTTGAATAATAAAGTAAATTTCTATTTCTATTTGCATTATTATTTTTCTTTTTTTGCTTTAATGGTTAGCTTACTGTAGTGTTAATTGCATTTAAATTGTTTCTATTTTATAGCAAAACTAATTCCGCTTTACATCAAAATATGTTTTTAAAGGCATTCAAGATTTGTAAATGCTTTTGAATCTTCACAAATTTTTTTAGTATCTGAAATTCGAATTTAACTTTTAAAATATTGAAAATAATGTAGCGACGAACTAGGTGGACTTGGATCTCATAACGTGATACACACAACTAAATTTATAAATTTAAAAAAAGTATTAACTACTAAAACCTATATTTTTTTCACGAATTTAAATCTTCTCACAAGTAGTTTAAAAATATCTAAAACTTTTTCATCCAAAATTATAACAAAATTGTATACATTTTAGAAAACGAGATAAAAGTACGATATTTTGTAAGATGAATATAGGATTAAATTTTTTAAACTTTATTCCATAGTGGAAAACAATTAGCAGAAAAAGGGTAAAGTAGTATATACAAAATATACACCCAATCACATTTTTCACTACGAAATTAAAATAAATATTTCAAAATGAATACAATACTCACATTATCGAGCTTGCGAGGAAATCACTGTAACCCAAACGCTTAGAGACTTCTTGTTTAAGGTTCAAGTCCCAAACCACAAATCTATTAAATTCCATCCATCGCCCTGCTCTATTTATATGTATTTGAGGATAGCGAACTAGGAACCTAAACTTTCCGAATGGGACAATTGCGCAGGCGCAGTGCGAAGCTAAATGTCCCAGGCTCGTCAGTCTTTCAGTTTTTCCTCACGTACTCTTATCGATGTTCTTGCTGTACTTCAGGAATCATAACAAACTTTCAGTTCGTTAAAAAAAATTTAGATTGAAACTTAGCAAGAGGGGTCCGTCTCCAAATTGAATTTTAGTTGTTTGTTTATTTAGCAGAACGAGATATTGATTTTATTACTGTCGAATGTCTGATATTTCGACACTTTTAGTTTGTGATTTTATGACTGCTTGTTTAATAAAATTATTTTTGGGTTCGTTTTAACTGGAAGATAGAGTGAAATTTCAGTAGTGTTCCTTTCCTAAATTCCGATTAAGCCCGCCCCTTCCTTTTTTTTTAAATATAAGAATGCAATAATCCATCTTTTTTAATGCATTTTAAAAAAAAAAAAAAGCAATTCGTTTTAAAAATATGTTTTTAGCGCATGTAGTACTACAAAAATTTGACGAGATGAGTTTTTAAAAATTACCTTTTGGGGAAAATATTTTTTATTTTCATTGTTTACTTCAAGTTAATATTTTTGAGTAGAACAACATGGTAATATCTGAGCTTTGATAGCTCGTGCGCATATAAGTTAATTTGCTTTGTGAGTGAAAGTTACATTGGCATCGCACTATAGAGCAATACGAAGGCTCTTGGCGACGGGCTTCGCAATCTTGAGCCGCGGTCAAGTGACGAGGATGACACCCTAGTTGGCAATACCTCTCCTAACTACCAAACCACGGTAGAACATTGCGTCTCGATAGATCAACGTGCATCAGCCCCTCTCTGCATAGTGGGTATGGCATAAGGACTCGAATGCGATACACTTCGGATGCGAGTTTGTGGCAATAACCACTAGGTTACCGCGGTCAAGAAATGTTTGTTGGAGAAAAAATCGAGTTAAAAATGCAATGTGTATATTGATAGAAAAAATAGAATAATTTCTGATTTGAACATCAACATGTATAATGTTTTATTTAAAATGTTTATACATAACACAATCTGTAATGAAAACATACACATACAATCGAGCCCCGTTAGTTTCTGATTTGAGCATCAACATGAATAATTTTTTATTTAAAATGTTTATACATAACAACAGTAGCGCACGCAGGAATTTTTCAAGGAGGGGGGTCGAAAGCTCACTATTCTTGTATCATGCTCCTTTTGATTTTGTCGATTTTCGGGAACAAAACACAGCAAAAAACTAATTATTGAATAAATAATTAGCATTAATTAATAAAATTAATCATTAATAACAAATACTTAATTAAATTTCCCGTACTATGTAAATAGTTAGAATTATAATCAATCGGAAAACATATCAAGGGCTTTGGGAGGGGGTCCAGACCCCCAGGACCCCCCTCTTGTGTGCGCCACTGCATAATAATCTGTAATGAAAATATACTCATACAATCGAGCCCCGTCAGTTTCTGATTTGAACATCAACGTGAATAATTTTTTATTCAAAATGTTTATACATAACAATGTATAATGAAAACATACACATACAGTCGAGCCCCTATTTAACGAATTCATCGGGATCGAGCATTTTGTTTGTTAATTCGAGGTTATTCATTACATCGGAGTCCAAACAAAATATAAATCTTTTTGCACTTACCTTTTGGAAATTCTATAAGCAACTACACAAAAAATATTCATAGCTAGAAATTATACATTTTTCATTCAACAGCTTTAAGGACTTTTAGTGAATTACTAGGCACCAGTTAATTGGGAATTTTAAAATACTGAAAAACAGATATTTGACAATCTTTTGGATATCTGACTTGAAAGAGTTCTTCGACATTATGCAGAGTAAAAACTAGGCATCACTTACATCCTGCTGCATAAGAGAGAGGTATGTTCTCACAGTTTCTACAAATAATGTAAAACATCAGAAAATGTAACAGTTTGAATAGGAGTTTCATTATGAATTTCTGCATAAGAATCGCGATTCATTGTCTCCGACAAATCAACAAATACCTCAACTTCAATTGCACAGGTAGGCAGTCCGTCTGAAATGTATCATTCTCGTTACGATCTTCAAATATCCCCTACATTGTGGATTGGAATGAGATAAGAAAGGATTTTCTTGTCCTATTCAAGACTCATACGATAGGTTACACTCATGACTCATCTGCACCTGTTAAGTATAATAATGGTCTTCACCCTTTCCCTTCGAAATTTGCGGCTTAAAAGAAAAAAAATTTCTGTTCCGTGCAAAAATGACGTGTCATTTAAGTACAGTCGGACCTCTATATAACGAAGTCGCTGAATCCCGGAAAAAGTTCGTTATATGGAAAATTCGTTATATAGAGGTTTATGATTTAATATACTTTATAAACTACATAAAACAGATTTTAAATTCATAAACATTATATATTAAAAAAGTAACTATTCACAACTTTTTTAAAGTTAATATTTGTTTCTTTTATATAACTTAAACATCTAAAAAGAAAGAAAGAAAAACAGCAAGGAGAACAAGAAAAAAGAATGTCGAAGAATTCACTGTATTTTCAATATTAAAAAAAATAATTTTATACTAAAATTAATGAATTTTAAGGACATTTTATAATTTAAAGCATACAAGTAATATTAAACAAGCATTATTTTATAATTGCATTATTTTATAATATTATATAATATAATAATTTATAGTATTATTATAATTGCATTATTTTATAATTGCATTGGGGAGACGGGACAACTCCTCTGAGGGTGAAAGAAGATATCGAAGATGTTTGTAGTGAACTGGGCAATGGGGGTTAAATGTTGCGCCTTTTGGTTGAAACGTCCAGAGTTCTATTGCTCTCAGCAAGTTGGGATCTAATAAAACCAGTTCAAGATTTATGACCACCATAAAATGTGTTAAAGAGAGAATTTGAAATTTTTTCAGAAATACTTTAAAAAAAAGAACAAAAATTGAGTCACAAAAGAAAAAGTTCGTCAAAAAGAAAATGCACTTCGCTATAAAGAGGTTATTTTACGAAGAAAATCGTGAAATGTGCAAGGTTCCAGGAAAAATTTCGCTATATAGAAACATTCGCAATATAGAGGTTCGTTCTATAGAGGTTCGACTGTATTTTTCTCATCCAAACTAATAAATAAATTTTTCAGCTTCTGTAATAATTCGTTAATTCGGGGTTGTTTTTTTTTTGTTTGCTTTCATTTTGATCGTTAAAGAGAAAATTCGTCAAATCACGAAAATCGTTAAATAGGGTTTCGTTAAATTGGGGTCCAATTTTATATGAAAAGCTACCGTAAAATCCAGTGTATAAAGTGCACCACCGTATAACGCGCACCTATACTTTGAAACGTATTTTTTAATGTTTAGGTATATTCGCCGTATAACACGCGCACCCCCCCTTTTTTGAAACTCTTGAACTAGTGGAAGAGAAACAAAAACTCTTGGACATTAGAGAGAGAACGCGAGAGGTGCGCGAGCAGGCGTTACCTTCTGCATATCATCGTCAAACTTATCTGTTAAAAACTACCTTTTTAATTAATTTTTGTTTAATGTTAAATAAAATAGAAGAAAGACAAACATATTGGACCCCTTGTTGTCTCCCACAAATTATGGGGGCTCGGCCGGGATCGATAAAATTTCGATTTGAACCAAAGTCTGGACATTGAACAACAGCGTCCGTGAAGGAGACGCTCCGCCATTTTTCGAAAACTTCGTTCAACCTGTGTAGAGGTTTGAACTCAGCATAAATATTCAACCTGTGTAGAGGTTTGAACTCAGCATGAAAATTCCGCCTGTGTAGAGGCCGGGATTGAAAAAAATTTCGATTTTGATCAAAATTTGAAACGTGAAAAAAAAAAAGCCGTCCGTGGAGGAGACGCGCCGCCATTTTTCGGAAACTTCGTTCAACCTGTGTAGAGGTTGAATTTTTCAACTTCATTCCGCCTGTGTAGAGGTCGGAACAAATAACAAAATAACCTGTGTAGAGGTGTATTTTTCAACGAACCATCGACAAATTCCGCCTGTGTAGAGGTTGGAACCACTCACAAACACCTGCGAAGAGGTGTCAATTCGAACAATTTCAACTATATTACCTGCGAAGAGGTGAAATCAGTGGAATCAACGTTTTTATTGGATACACACATCGTACGTGCGAGCAACAAGGGAGCCAGAAAAAAAAAAGGTAG
The DNA here is from genome assembly GCA_019973935.1 of Trichonephila clavipes. NCBI lineage: Eukaryota > Metazoa > Arthropoda > Arachnida > Araneae > Nephilidae > Trichonephila > Trichonephila clavipes. The sequence continues at coordinate 253,422 of BMAU01021393.1, read as the reverse complement.
GATCTTTCCATATTTTTCTAAAATGTATAAAAACGCTCTTAAAGAGGATCTCATAAGAGTTGTTGAGAATCTAGACGGTACTGTGGAGAGTACTGACACTATAGTTAAACTAAAGACTAAAATTGAGAACAGTAGTACATTTGAAAGTGATCCAGATTTCGTTAAAACTTTAATTCAAAACTGTATAGATGAGAGAGTATCGCGAAACGAAAGAGAGGTAACTTTAGAAAAACAGAAAATTGAGCTCGCGGAACTTCAGTTAGCAAAATTAGAAAAAGAAATCGAACTTCAAACGGCTAAAAATAAAGCATTAAGTTTAAATCCTGCAGCTAAAGTCGAAGATAAACGGTTCGAAACTAACATAGAAAATATGATAAACAGTATCAGAAATTTATCTCTTCCTGTTCCCACCAGATCTGAAAATTTTAATCTGTTCTTCCAATCATTAGAACGCGCATTTTTAACCAAGAAAATAAATGACGAATATAAATCTGAAATTTTAATAAATCTTCTGGGCGAAAGAGCTCATAACGTCTTACTGTATATTAAAGAAGAGGAATTAAATGACTATGAAAAACTAAAATCTATAGTACTCAGAGAATTCCAATTAACCCCTCGCGAGTGTTTAAACTCATTTAAAAATGCTGTAAAATCATCAGGCGAGACATACATCCAATTTGCTGCAAGATTGACGGCAAACTTCCAATATTATTGTTCGTTAAGAAAAGTTAATTCCTTTGAATCTCTATGTGATCTTATAATTTCTGATAAATTATTTGAAACTTTAAATAAGGAAACTGCAACTCATATTGGCATTCGAGAAGCAGAAGATTGGTTTAGGCCTATTGATTTAGCTAAAGAGTGCGATATTTATATTTCATCTAAAAACGGATCATGTAAGGAAATTCCTATTACTTATGGATATACCCAAGACCCCTTTAAAAATAGATCACAAAACTTTAAACCAAAGATTAAAGAGAACTATCCCCAATATCTTGAAAGAGAAAATAAAAATTGCTTTATATGCGGTGATTCATCTCATTGCGCAAGAGACTGTGAGAAGCGTTTTAAACCTAAAGAATCTAACAGCCACATCCATAATAAAATAAACGTGTGAATACTTTGAAAGTCGAGAGCAAAAAACAAAATAGCGATGAATTCTCAAATCTTCAATACGTAAACATTTTTGTGGAAAATCAACCCGTAACAGCCTTGATCGATTCAGGTTGCCAGATCCCAGTTTTAAATTCCTCACTAATTAGAGTGCAAACACCTTCCGAAGAAATCATAACATTAAGCTCATGTTTTGGCGAAAAGCGAATGGTAGAAGTTAAACCCATAAATATTTCTCTTGATCAACACTCTTCCGGTCTAAGTGTGCGAACGGCGATATCACCGACCTTGACCGAAGAATTTATTATACATCCCAGTGTATATTCTGAAATAAAAAAACTAGGCCACGCAAAGAGCGATGTTTTATTGAATGAAAGTGAATCCTCTTTAGGTGCTCATGCTTATCCTTATCCTAATGTTGTTTCTGTTTCAAATGTGATAAAAAACTCTAGTTATGATTTGTCACATGTTAAAAACTTTAATACTAGAAATGATTCGAGAGTTCTCTAATTAAGGATTATAAATGTAATAAAATTAAGAGTACTAAGTTAAAATTGAGTATTGTAAGAGAAAAATGTTCTGATATAGTATTGTGTAAGAAAGCTAATGGTGCCATGAAAACGAGTTCCGTGGAATTCATCTCCCGCTCACCTACACCTTCACCTATGGAACGTAATTATCGACGGTTTGTGTTGCTCCGGAAAATCTTTGAGCCTTGGCAGTGGAAACGAAGGAAAAAGAGAAATCGTTTTGAACAGACGTCCAGAACTCTACAGAGGAAAATATCGATGCGTTCAACCAAAGATCAACTTGTTAAAAAAGACGTTCTTATGCCTGTGAAACACAATGTTTTCCTGTGGAACCTTCCGGATGTCGAAGAGGTGCCTTCACATGATGGAGAAACTGTCTAGTTCAACAAAACTATGATATGTTAAATCTTTGTATATTTGTCGTATAGTCCTTGTCTGTTCCGTCTTTTTTTTTTGTATGTTTCAGATTCTCCTCTGGTCTCCATGGAGGTACCGCTGCGGACAGCGTACAGTCAGGCTGGCCGGATATAGTAACCAATAGTTATCGACAACTCCACGCAGTCTTCGCGCGCAGGCGCAGCTAAAACACGAACTGAAACTCTTGAACTAGTGGAAGAGAAACAAAAACTCTTGGACATTAGAGAGAGAACGCGAGAGGTGCGCGAGCAGGCGTTACCTTCTGCATATCATCGTCAAACTTATCTGTTAAAAACTACCTTTTTAATTAATTTTTGTTTAATGTTAAATAAAATAGAAGAAAGACAAACATATTGGACCCCTTGTTGTCTCCCATATATATATATATATATATATATATATATATATATATATGTGTGTGTGTGTGTGTGTGTGTGTGTTTGTATAGGTAATATAGCTGAAAGAAGGGGAGAATTATATTTAGAGTTGAATTAAAGAAAATTAATTATTAAAACAAAAAATTTATAAGGAATGAGAAATTAATAATTAATTATAAAAAACGAATTTTAAAGTGCTTTGCTCAAAAAATATTAATCGTCTGCTCGTAAATCGTAAAGATTTTAATGCTTCATTTTAAGTACTATTGAACACAAAAATGTATCGAATTTTCTTCTAGATTAATTTTTAAATTTTATACACTATACCTCTTATTTTTTTTCTAGTTTTAATTAGTTACATAAAAAGTTAAATTTTTAGTTATATCCCGAAAAAAAAAATCGCATGAACCAAAAAGAGATAAAAAAAAAAATCGCAGATTCTAAAATTTGTAAATGTAACTACGGGGTAAATTTTTAAATTTGGCATGCGAGAAATTACAGGAAATACTGAGTACATCGATATTTAATCCAGAAACTTAAACATTATTTGAAACATATTGTACATCATTAAAAATTAATAATGGTACTTAATCATTAGCTTACTTTCAATTGAATTTTGAGACAAGTAAATGAATCTTCATTGATTTCTGGAATATTTTCAGTAGTGCCCTCTTGCAAAGTCAGGTTTGGGGCCCCAAGTCAGATCTTACAAAGGATTGCGTAGGCATTGGTGAAGCTTCGAGTCCCCTAGAATCTTGGCGGGGCGTATGTTACGCCACTGAATATTTTACTTATTTCACAAACATTAACTTCGCTCTATTCAGCTACATGAGGGCTTTTCGCGACGGACCACGTAATTTTGAACCATAGTCAAGTGACGAGGACGACACCAGAACTGGCACCCCCTCTCCTAACTACCACACCACAGCAAAGGGAGGCCGTTTCACCTCACGACAGATTTAACGTGCATCGCTCCTCCACACGGCGGGTGTTCAGTGTACTGGGCTCGAACTATATTTTACTATACATTTTGTATTTCTTCAAGAATTTTTTGTTTTTTTAATTAGAAGGCAATGAGTCGGCTGGGTGGCGTAGTTGGTTTGTCACTGGCTGTTAGCACTAAAATGGTCAATAGTGGTTTCTCACAAATGAATAGACATCACTCAATAAAACATAACACAGTGGACTGCTAAAAGTTCTTTGTTTCACCCACACTATATGTAAACAGTTACACTCAAAAACAAGGCGTGGCAGGAGTCGCGTTACAAGCGTCTCCCCGTTCCATGTTGAGATTTTTCCCTCCTGCACTTAACACTGGCCTTGAACGCCTGTTGCAGGTTCGAACCCGGCCCAAGTCGGTGAATTTCCATGATGCAGAAAATCGACAATGGCCGTGTTGCATGATTATGCGGCATGTAAAAAATCGATTGAGTGCATGTTTGGCTTAGATGCTCTCGGTAAAATTAAAATCCTAAGAATGGTTTTGCATCACCAGAACTCAGGTTCCTTGAAATGTACCAGGTCTGCAATAGTAAAACACCAATCCGCAGCCCCATCAGAAATAAAAAAAAAACTGTAAAGCAATGATTCAAAAATTTTCATTTATATACTAAGGAGTTTTCACCAACTCAAAAATAATTTCGTATTGGAGAAAGGTGTTAAGTTTTCCACATCATTCGTAAATTTTATTCTCAGTGGTTGGCGTTTTGGTTGTCCAATCTTGGGATCGAGTCCTGATTCCATTAGGGCGTAAATTGTGGCGGGGCTGATATAAGTTAAATCGGTCGAGGCTCAAATATTCCTTTCGTTTGCACGTTATAGAAATTTAGTGAATGTGGCGCAAACCCCCCACCCCTCATACAATAACAGTGTATTGCATTCAATAATTCTATACTTTGACGCTAAAACTACGATACGACTTTTACCTCTTAAGCGCTCCCGGCGTATATAAAAGTCTCGTTAAGCCAAGGCGTTTGTTTCCTGGACGTATATATACGTCTTTCCGAAGTCCGATCTTTTCTGCGCACTGCTACCCATAAAATTATCCCGAAGGCTTTGGAATGCAATAAAAGGACCTTGACAATGTGTGTGAAGAATTTACTTATTTCAGAGGGTTTGCTTATAAATTCCTTCCTTCCTCCCTCCCAATACATCACGTTGCCGCGGTAGCCGAGTGGTATAGGTATCGGATCGTGGCTTGCCTTGTCACGAGTTCGAGCCCAATACCACTAAAGACCCGCCGTGTAGGGCAGCGATGCACGTTAAATCTGTCGAGAGCTGAAACGTCCTCCCGTTGGTGAGGTGTGGTAGTTAGGAGGGGGTGGTGCCAGCTCAGGTGTCGTCCACGTCACTTGAATATGATTCAAAATTACGTGGTCCGTCGCGAAAAGCCCTCGTGTAGCTGAACAGTGCGACGTTAATATTCAATCAATCAATCAATCAACCCAATACATCACATACGCATGCCTACGTAGAAAATGGTTGGCATTAGGAAGCGAATCGCACCCCTCTAAAATACTCATCATAAAATCCGTGCTGCCATATATCTTAGAAGAGTTGATTTCAAAGAATATTCCTGCTAAGTATTGGTAGAATATTCCTTCTAAGTTGGTGTGGTAGTTAGGAGAAAGTGGTGCCAGCTCAGGTGTCATCTACGTCACTTGACCATGGTTCAAAATGACGAGGTCCGTTGCCAAAAGCCCTCGTGTAGCTGATCAGGGCGACGTTAATATTCACTCACTCCAAAAAATACAGTACAGTAATAATTATTTTTATACTTAAAAATGCAATATCCGCCTATTCAATTAAAATTATAGCGTTATAATTAACTACTAACCACAAACAAACTATAGAAATATGTACAAATTATGTAGCGTGAAAGACAAAGTTTATCTACTTATGTACCAAAAGTAATAAAAGTATTTATTTTGAAAAAAGATCAATTTCTTACTACCAAATGTGCATAACAAAATCATTAAAAAACATTCAAATAAAGAGATAATTATAACAACCTCTCCCTTCAAAACTTAGTTTTATTCTGAAATAAAAAAATTAGGGATTATGCTGTATACAGGAATCAATTAGAAGCGAGCGCCTTGCGTAGCCAAAACAAAAAGAATTCTTTCACAAACGAAAGAGAAATATGCTGACGTTTTTTGCAGCGCACGCCAGAGTCGCTTGTAGATGGCAGAATTTTTTTCTATTTACTTATAAGTTGATGGATTACTGGAGTACCTGCTTCCCCCGCAGGGAAGCTCTAACTCCTTTCATGAAATACTGGGTGGTTACATGGGTTCAGTATAAAATTAGGTGTGAAAATTAAAGGAAGAATAAATAAGAATTAAAAAATTACTACGAGTGTGAATAAATGAGAATTTCAGTGAGAATTTTCTATTTACTTGACAAATATCGTTATATTTTGGACACTTCTCACAATATCTTTATAAATTATAGCCTATGCTATAAATTATAACCTATGTGTTATTCTGATGTATATGCTGTATTACTGTAAAGTTTCATTAAAATCCATTCAGTTGTTTTTGCGTGAAAGACCCCCAAACATCCTCACAAACTTTCGCATTTATAATATATATCTAGATTCTACGGAATATCTTTGTAGCAATTATATTAAAACTATGAGAATATATATATTCGAATTTACACTGAAACGGGTTGAAAATATTATTTTCTAAAGGGGTGGCATTAAAGTGTAATTTTTGAAATCAAGAGAGAAAATATTTGGTAAACAAAAAGAAAAAAACATTCTATTTAATGGTAATTAGTAGTGACGAGGAAGAATTCTACATATGTTATCACTTTTCTTTTAAATATATATATATATATACATAATAACATAATCTTATCATTATTTAGAATAAAAGCTATTAAGTATTTTATTCGTTATGATTCATTTAATTTAATTTTCACCAAGTTTTAGAGAAATAATTGATTTATGCGTCTTTTTTTTTGTTAATAAAATACACACAAAACAGAATACAGTTTTTTTTCTTTTAAATTTATTTCTTAAAAATATTTTGACAAACAACGTATGTAATTACAAATTGTATCGATTTCCGCCTTGAGCGAATCCTTAATCAACACGCTTGTCTAATTTCAAGTCTGTAGATTTTACATAGTTCCGGAGATCTCGAGACGAGTGTGATGTATCGTCGGCCTAATTATCAAACTGCGTAACTCCACTGGTGTAACTGATTTGGTATAGGAGTGCAACGCGCCAAGCGCTTTTTGGCGCGATTAAGGAATCGCGCCAAGCAGCGGTTGTTGCACGGGTTACATAAAATCCAAGATGACGGCCTAGCGTTTCCCCCTTTGTTTTGTCTACGCCATGCCTCAATGCGCGCTCCGTTTTTAATTTATTCTTTCGATCAATGTAATCACTATTTTTTTTATTTCATAATAAAACTAGATTTCGAAGGGAGAGGTGGTGGCTAGATTTTTTCATAAAATAAATATAACACAAAGTAATATTAATGTATTACGCTTCCAGATATAAATTATTCACACTATTTTAAACGTTCATTACACAAAAAATTTGTAACAGTATCGCCTGATAAAAATATCAAAGTAAACCATATTGTAATATTATCGCCTATCTTGGCGAACATAAGCAACAACTTGACGCCTAGCCCTACTGTATCAAATTAGCTTCCCAGATGGAATTACGAAGTCTGATAATTAGACCGACGATATATATTCCAAATCTTTCTTTGTTTTTTACATTTTGTATCATGATGTATTAATTAGCTTCAAAATTTTATATCAAAATCTTTAAAACATTTTTTAATGTGTGACTCTTTTCTTATATCTTTTACTCACTTAATGTATTCGATTTTTTGCGTTAACTTTTTTTTTTAAAAAAATGAAGATACGGATTTTTTTTTTTTTGTGGTTTTTAGATTTATTTAGTATATTTTAAGGGGGGAAAAGGCTAAAATTAAGAAGAGAAAAAAAGAAATTATTATTATTAAAAGGGAAAATATTGATAAATATTTACAAAAAATTACATATATGTGGGAGACAACAAGGGGTCCAAGACGTGTTTGTCTTACTTCACATTTATTTTAAAACTTTAACAAAAATTGATTAAAAAGGTAGTTGTTTTTACAGATAAGTTTGACGATGATATTCAGAAGGTAACGCCTGCTCGCGCACCTCTCGCGTTCTCTCTTCTCCCTCTTAAAAGTTTTGGTTCTACTTTCACTAGTTCAAAAGTTTCCACAGTTTCAGTTCTCATTAGCTGCGCCTGCGCGCGAAGACTGTGTTTTGCTTTTGGCTGCATGCCACAACGGCCATTCTGACCGTACGCTGTCCGCAGCGGTACTTCCATGGAGACCAGAGGAGAATCTGAAACATACAAAAAAAAGGAACAGACAAGGACTATACGACAAATATATAGAGATTAAACATATCATAATTTTTCTGAACTAGACAGTTTCTCCATCATGTGAAGGCACCTCTTCGACATCCGGAAGGTTCCACAGGAAAACATTGTTTCACAGGCATAAGAACGTCTTTTTAACAAGTTGATCTTTGGTTGAACGCATCGATATTTTCCTCTGTAGAGTTCTGGACGTCTGTTCAAAACGATTTCTCTTTTTTCCTTCGCTTCCACTGCCAAGGCTCAAAAATTTTCGGAGCAACATAAACCGTCTATAATTACGTTCCATAGGTGAAGGGTAGGTGAGCGGGAGATGAATTCCACGGAACTCGTTTTCATGGCACAATTGGCTTTCTTACACAATACTATATCAGAACATTTTCTCTTACAATACTCAATTTTAACTTAGTAATTTTAATTTTATTACATTTATAATCCTTAATTAGAGAACTCAAATCATTTCTAGTATTAAAGTTTTTAACATATGGCAAATCATAACTAGAGTTTTCTATCACATTTGAAACAGAAACATTTGGAAAAGAAACACCATAATCTGCACTCAAAGAGGATTCACTTTCACTTAATAAAACATCGCTCTTTGCATGGCCTAGTTTCTCTATTTCAGAATATACACTGGGATGTATAATAAATTCTTCGGTCAAGGTCGGTGATATTGCCGTTCTCACACTTACGCTAGGAGAGTGTTGATTAAGAGAAATATTTATGGGTTTAACTTCTACCATTCGCTTTTCGCCAAAACATGAGCTTAATGTTATGATTTCTTCGGAAGGTGTTTGCACTCTAATTAGTGAGGAATTTAAAACTGGGATCTGGCAACCTGAATCGATCAAAGCTGTTACGGGTTGATTTTCCACAAAAATGTTTACATATTGAAGATTTGCGCATTCATCGCTATTTTGTTTTTCGCTCTCGATTTTCAAAGTATTCACGTTTATTTTATTATGGATGTGGTCGTTAGATTCTTTAAGTTTAAAACGCTTCTCACAGTCTCTTGCGTAATGAGATGAATCACCGCATATAAAGCAATTTTTATTTTCTCTTTCAAGATATTGGGGATAGTTCTCTTTAATCTTTGGTTTAAAGTTTTGTGATCTATTTTTAAAGGGGTCTTGGGTATATCCATAAGTAATAGGAATTTCTTTATGTGATCCGCTTCTAGATGAAATATAAATATCACACTCTTTAGCTAAATCAATAGGCCTGAACCAATCTTCTGCTTCTCGAATGCCAATATGAGTTGCGGTTTCCTTATTTAATGTTTTGAACTGTTTCTCTTCGACTTTAGCTGCAGGATTTAAACTTAATGCTTTATTTTTAACCCTTTGAAGTTCGACTTCTTTTTCTAATTTTGCTAACTGTAGTTTCGCGAGCTCAATTTTCTGTTTTCCTAAAGTTACCTCTCTTTTCGTTTCGCGATACTCTCTCATCTATACAGTTTGAATTAAAGTTTTAACGAAATCTGGATCACTTTCAAATGTACTACTGTTCTCAATTTTAGTCTTTAGTTTAACTATAGTGTCAGTACTCTCCACAGTACCGTCTAGAATCTCAACAACTCTTATGAAATCCTCTTTAAGAGCGTTTTTATACATTTTAGAAAAATATGGGAAGGTCCTACCTTTTTTTTTTTCTGGCTCCCTTGTTGCTCGCACGTACGATGTATCCAATAAAAACGTTGATTCCACTGATTTCACCTCTTCTCAGGTAATATCTTGAAATTGTAGTTCCGGCCTCTACACAGGCGGATTATTCACACTGAGTTAGTTCCAACCTCTACACAGGCGGGATTTTGAGGGTTCGTTGAAAAATACACCTCTACACAGGTTATTTTGTTATTTGTTCCGACCTCTACACAGGCGGAATGAAGTTGAAAAATTCAACCTCTACACAGGTTGAACGTAGTTTTCGAAAAATGGCGGAGCGTCTCCTCACGGACGCTTTTGTTCATTGTCCAGAAATTTTATCGATCGCGGCCGAGCCCCCATAATTTGTGGGAGACAACAAGGGGTCCAAGACGTGTTTGTCTTACTTCACATTTATTTTAAAACTTTAACAAAAATTGATTAAAAAGGTAGTTGTTTTTACAGATAAGTTTGACGATGATATTCAGAAGGTAACGCCTGCTCGCGCACCTCTCACGTTCTCTCTTCTCCCTCTTAAAAGTTTTGGTTCTACTTTCACTAGTTCAAAAGTTTCCACAGTTTCAGTTCTCATTAGCTGCGCCTGCGCGCGAAGACTGTGTTTTGCTTTTGGCTGCATGCCACACACACACACACACACACACACACACATATATATATATATATATATATATATATATATATATATATATATAAACGGGGCCCATTAAATTTTAAGAAAAAATTCTCAATTTTTCAATTTTGATGTGTTATTTTTATATTCATTTTTGAAATGACCTTCAGTTTAAGAGATATTTTATTTTTCACAAAAACTAGATTCTTTATTTTAGATATTATATCTAAAGGATTGATATATCTAAAGGATTGATATATCTAAAGGATAAAACACTTCTACTATTAAACAGAAGATACACAAAAAAATTCAGTTAATTATTTTCAAATTTTTCTGAACAATCACTGTCTCCGTTTGAGTTTTCGAAAAAAAAAAAATACATTCCGAGTAAAACGCATTTTTAAGTTTGACATATTTAAAAGTAAGGCATCTGCATTTACAAAAACTCTTGTGGTTTTTGTTCTAGAGAATGGAAAATAAAAAGCTTGGTATATTTTTACAAAGCCAATAGGATGGTCTGTAAAATAAAATAACAAAGAAAATTTGTCAGTTTTTGAAAAAAATCGCGAGTTTAGGGTAGTCGGATGCCTTAAAAATAGGCAGCTGTTAATAATTCATTCCAAACAATGATAACATGAAAAAAAATAAATAGGGATCATAGCCAGTGTTGCTCTATATCCCCTTCAACCTTTCAATCAATCAATCAATGAAAAAAAAACCATGCACCCAAGGTTAATATATTGTAGCGTCGTGACCCCCAAGAGTACTTAATTCTCCTGGCTCGCGAGAGGGGTCACACTGCTTTGGTCAAATATCATTTTATTTACAAAATTTAGTAGAGATTGGCACCATTATCATGGTACTTATCCGTACGATATTTCACACTTTTAGCTATTAGCTACTTGTATCGGCACAAATTTGTCTTGAATTGGATTTCGCAATGTCGAAGAACCACCCAAAATGGAGTTTCTAGTAGGTCGCTCGCAACGTTAGACGAGCTTCTATTTTCCCGAAACTCCGGTATCAGTCAATCACTGCCCCGTAGCTTTTCGCTGGGAAAGAACCAAGTCCAGATTGTATAGTTCGCTGATCTTCCTGATCTCTGGTCCTGCTGCTCCGTAGCGTTATCTCCTACAGCCGATCTCGCTGGTTTTCACTCTGCCCAGCAGTCTGGAGCAGTGTAGTATCGTTGCATTTTTAATGATGAAGCTCCAATGATGCCTGCCTTGGTGGTTTATTGAATCACAAATACATAGGACTACTCTCACACAAAAATTTGAATACACTCTGTACACATTTTAGGTAAATAATAAACATCACAAGTTGTTGAGACTTTTAGAGAAAAGCAAAAAAAAAATGGGCAAGGAGGGCATCCAACTCATCTTCCCAACCCACATGTTTGCCGCGTGCAGCGTACCGTAAGGAGGGAAACGGTATCCTGGGGGTACCTTTTGTGTGTGCGCTCCCTTTGGACCACACTTCGCTGTAGACGGGAAGCTGGAGTGGACCCGTTCCTGTCAATCAGCTGGTGATAAGTTTCTTCGGAATCACCGGAGGGACATTGCTGTAGGGCAGTGCTTCTCAAACTTTCAGTACTGGCGCCCCCCTTTTCAATCACAATTTTTATCGCGCCCCCCCCCTTATACATAATAATTTACTGAATGCAATAATAATGCACTTTTACGATAAAGCAACAATATTTATTATAAACCGTACAAATTCATGACATAAGTATTAAATTTTGTATATGTTACTTTTAAGCAAAAAAAAGTTAAGTAATAGGATAATTACTAAGTTATTTTCCTTTCTCTGATTTTTAAATTGGAACATATTACAAAATGCGGTGGTTGCTTAGAAGACAAAATATAGATATCAGCTAAATATAGAAAATGAACTCAGAGGGTCAATTTCTTATCTTAAAACTCCTTTCAAAAACTTTGCTCTGTGAGACAAGCCCATGGAAGTAGCTAATAATTATTAAACTTGTTCTTAATTTAGTATTAATTAATTAGTCATAAAATACTCTGTGCACCACTCATACATTAAAAGCAGTGTTTCTCAAACTTTCAATACTGGCGAACCAATTTTCAATCATAATTTTTGTCTCGCCCCCGTGTACAACAATAATGTATTTACTGCAATAAAAATGCACTTTGAGAGAGACGCTAAAGTTACAATACGATCTTAATTATAAACCGTACAAATTAATACGAAAATTATATTAAATTTTGTGTATATTTTAAGTAATATATATATATTTTAAGAAAATTACTTAAAATATATATTACTTAGAATTATGTTATTTTTCTTTCTCTAATTTTTAAATTGGAACAGATCGCAAAATGATGTATTTAATTAAAGATTTATTTCCTTCAGCATTCATTTCTCAAAGCACAAATGTCATTAGAAAAATAGTCTAGTCAATGTCGTTCTCTATCATATCCATCACATCTGGCATTATAGGGTACGTTTGCGTGAGTCTGGGCAACCTATCGGACGTCTGCGCAAAACATGTAAAAATGCTTTTCCTCGTACAATTCAGTCAGTTTTGGTCGACTCGATACTCCTATAGCTACCGAATCTAGCTTGAATGTACATTTTTTAAAATTTCCACGTTAATTGTAATTCACGGTAATTAAGTATTTACGGCAGTAGATTAAAACAATATCATACATACATTTTAAGTCGTAAGCAAACATTCGACCATAATAAAGAATCAACAAGTACACAGACGAACGAGCATGGTTCCGAAAATTAAATCAAGGCGATCTCTCAAAAATACTTAAATTTTGGATTTACCACTACTGAAGTAAATGATGGAAAAAAAAAGCCCCAGCTCAAATGTGTTAAAACTTACAAATCTGTAGAACAACATGTGAAAGTTGTTTTAAAACATGTAAAATCATTTAGCTATGTTGGCAAAGAATTTTAAAAATATTTTCTGGATGAGGACAGCTTGGTAGCAAGTTACGAGTGGATTAGTGATCTATGTCAAGATACTCCAGAAGGGCTCTCAACTTCCGAAGAAGAAATCTTCATAGATTTCACATCCAGTGAAAAATTAAAAGGCAATTTTGTAATAAATCGCTCTTTGAATTTGGGGTAGAGGTGGATGAGGAATTTTCTGTACTGAAAACAAAAGCACTTCGTATACTATTACCATTTCAACATCCTACCTTTTTCAAACCGGATTTTCTGCAGTGGATGCCTTGAAGACAAAATATAGATCTCAGCTAAATATAGAAAAATAATTCTTTAAGTGTCAATTTCTGATATTAAAACCTTCCTTTGAAAAACTTTCCTCTACAAGAAAAGCCCGTGGAAGTCCCTAATAATTATTAAACTTGTTCTTAATTTAGTAATAAGATTGATTGATTGAATATTAACGTCGCACTGTTCAGCTGCACGAGGGCTTTTGACGACGGACCACGTAATTTTTACTTTGAACCATGGTCAAGTGACGTGGATGACACCTGAGCTGGCACCCTCTCTCCTAACTACCACACCACACCAACGGGAAAACGTTTCAACTCTCAACAGATTTAACATGCATCGTTGCCCTACATGGCGGGTCTTTAGTGGTACTGGGCTCGAACTCGTGACAAGGCAAGCCACGATCCGATATCTATACCACTCGGCTACCGCGGCCAAATTCAGTAATAAGAAATTATTTATAAAATACCTTCTTCAGTACTGATACATCAAACATATACTGGCTGAAACACCGACTCTTCGCACGAGTTCATTTTTTAAAAATAAAACATTATTCTTGATATAATAGCTGAACTGTAAGGAGAGTAAAACTGTGTGCACGACATTGTATACAAAAATGTAAAATGATTTTTTTTTTTTTTTTAGATAAATGCTATAATTGTAAATAACTGTTTAAAAACTGTAATTTTAAACCTCACACAATTAGCATTTAGAATTAATGTTAAATTATGAAAAAGAATATAAAATTCCGATGAAGAATAATTGTATTACTTTTTAACATTTAAAGCGAGAAGATTTCAAAATGTTTTAACCCGGGAGCAGGCGCGTACTCGATACTAACATTAATGGTAGTGCGGGGACTCAGTCACCCCAATCATTTGTTTAGAATTATTTTTACTGTACACGATACAAATCGGAATTCTATGAATATTTTAATTTATAGAAAGTATACTTACCTTCTTTCAAGGACTATTCAATTCTTTGATGATTTGAGAAAAATCAATAAAACTGAACTAAAATGATTCAAAAGTACAAGACCATAATAAAGGACGCAAATCAGACACTTTTCAGTTATCCTACAGAAATGTTAAACCAATCAATTCTTTCCAAATATCGCAAAACTCAATTATTTACAATTTCCCTAAGCGAAAAGCAAACGCATAAAAGATGGGGAGGGAACTAATATTGATAATAACCATACCATAAGATTGAAGGTCAATCAAATGGTTAGCAAACGTACTATGCAGCCTGGCTGAAAAGTGAATCATGATTTCTTTTCTTTTTCTACAACTAATGTACAGTATTTTAATAATAATTACAGCGGAGAATTGTTTATCTTCTTAGAATTTTTCTCAGGGTCTGGGTTTCGTTTTTTCCTTTTAACGAGTAATATTTTATGCTAAAACGTTTTTAAAAAATCTCTCATTGAGGGAAATACAGCAAATTAAACAAAATGTTTTTTTCTTTAATTTGGTTTTGGGATCAAAGATAGCTATTTGATGACGGAAAAAAGCCAGATAATAAATATAAATTATGTCAGTGTGTTGTTGTGTGTATTTTTTTTTATTATGGAAGAAAGCATTTTGTTTTAATTCTCTTTCCGGTTATTTTTTTTAAAAAAATCTTTAAATTTTCGATATGCTCGCACTCCTTTTGTAGGGTCATCGCGCCCCCGGGGCGCGCCCCACACTTTGAGAAACACTGCTGTAGGGTTAGTGCTGCAGATAATGGGCGTCGGATTTACCCGTTGGATCCTCACCTTGATGCTGCAGTACTATATTCTGGGAGTACTCCAGGTAAGCACCGTGCCTGGTATTTGCCAATTGACCGGCACACTGCCTCCCTTGTTGAACTCCGTGGTGGGTGAGGGCACGCTAGGTTCGCGCTTATGGATCCAAATCAGCTGCGCATGGGTAAAGGCCTCCTTTTATTCAACCGTAACATAAGCGAAATGGTGGCTAATACAAAATATTTATTGATTACCTTACCTAATAATGAGATATCTACAAAATCCCCTTTGCTATACACAAAGCTATCATAGAAATAGGAGGTGAACAAAAATCCGTTAAATGTCTACGATCCGGTGATCTACTTGTTGAAACCAGATCTGCAGTTCAAACTAAGTCATTATTTACTTACCAAATCTTTTCTCGATTCTCCTTTCAATATTAGTCCACATAAATCACTCAATACTTCTCGCGGTGTCGTATCCGAAACTGACCTGTTGTACATCTCTGAAGCAGAAATCATTGATGTATTTTCTGTTCAGGGTGTAATTCAAGTTCGGGGAATAATAATTAAAAGGATGCAACACAATTGTACCAACTAAACATTTTATTTTTACATACAATAGCCTTACACTGCCCAAAACTCTAAAAACTTGGATATTTAAACTGTAAATTCCGCCCTTATATTCCGAATCCCTTGCGCTGTTTCAAGTGTCAAAAATTCAGACACTCACAAACTGCCTGCCGTGGACAATTAACGTGCTCTAGACGCGCATCTGTTGGTGTCGCGAATCCTCGTCCCGAGCCTTCGCAGTTTGTATGAACTAATTAATGCTTAATTGCAGTTGTTTGCCCACAGTTTGTCTTTCGAGAAGCTACGTAAATTGCGTTTTTTAAAAAGGTTTAAATAAAGTTACTTTCCCTCAACGACGGTCGGCTCGCTAGTTATTTTTAAGTGTGGCTTTTCTTCTTGAAACTTTTAACTGAACTTTTTATTTATTAGAATTCTCCTAGAAACTGAAAGCTGTCACAGTGCTCTCTGCCCGATGTGAATTGAGGTAAGCTTGACTATTTTCTTAGTCGGAGTTAAGCTTAATACATAATTATTGACAGTTGGACATGCCTCCTCAGATTGCAATATGGAGTAAAAACGCGTGAATTGTTTCCTGACTCATTCTTCTGTTTCAAAATTAAGTCTAAAATGGAGAACTGAAAAAAAACCCCACAGGAAATTAAAACTAACAAAAATATATCTCAGAAGCCAGAAAATTATTACCCCCACAGATATCACAAACATACGTTCAATATGCAAAATCTTCAAAAATATCCACTATTACGCAGATAGAGGAAAGTATAACAAAAATTAAATGTTCACCTTTAAATTTACTTCAACAACTTCCATCTCTAGCGAAACCAAATGTATCACTATCTCCTCCTGCTGTTTCCACACCATCATCTTCAACTCAAGCACAACTCTTCAATAGCAGCTACAGTTTGAGCCTCAGGCACCTATTCCTATGTCTAATGTCGTACTTTTCAACACCAATTATCTGTTTACCCGTATTGAATCATCTTCATCAATCATATCCGCTTCCACATCCAACTCCGGTATTCAACTCCCTTTTGCACACATCTAATACAGTTCGAAAGTTTAAAAAAATTCAAAAACTTGTGCAAGGAAAAAGAATTAGTAAAAACAATAAATAAACCAAAAATAGAAATAAAAATAACACCGCACAAACGGCGTAAAAGTGCACCTCAGCTGGAGTCATCAGATGAGGAGATGATGGAATGAATACAAGGCGGATGAATACTTCTTATCGGAAGAATATTGGCAAAATAATGGTTGAGTACGGGAAAAATATTCACACACATTAACTCCAACGCGTGTTAGAAACAGCAGGAAGTAATTTCCTCTTTTTCTTTTATCTTTATAAAACACATTGTTTTTAAAATTTTATCCAGTTTGTTGCAATTTTTACTTTTCTCACGCCGACATTTAATGTAATTCGTCAATCTACTTAATTTCGCGTTATGCATTCATTTGTTTTAACCCTTTTCGTTACTTTCAGACCTTGTCTGACCTGGTGGGGACTCCCCCACACCAAAATTTGTTTGCTTTTATCATTTGAATACGATTTTTATACTTGATTTGATATTTTAACTTCTACCGACACTGTCTTATCAATTGCTTTTATCATACGTTTCAATATATTTTAACAAATGTTTGGCGCAATGTAGCCAGAAACGGCTCTTGTGCTATAAAAGCGAACACTCACTCGCATGTACAAAATCTTCACACTTACTCGCTGGCGGAGGTCACCAACCTCTCTCGGATCTGTCACGATGTTATCTAGATTTTTAGAATGTGTCTAGAGTTCGTTGCAGCAGGTTTACTATCGCTGGACTTACTGCTGTTAAGCAGTCCATTGAAGGTATCGCAAAAAGAATTTCCGCTGAAGTCCCCGGTCACACTGGAAGGAACTCTGGAAGGTCTCAGGGAAACTGGGCTTTTAAAAAGCCCTCCGTCCCTTATCTAATGTATCCGAGTCCTTTAAGGAAGGGCATATTTGTTGTTGGTGTTTTCATTTGTTGTCTTAGGTTATCAGTTATTTTTAACATTACAGGGGGAGGGGGTAAGACTGGAGCGATGGGGTTTGAGACGTTAGAGTTAGCACTGCTTTTGTTGTTGACCGCGTGGGTGTCGGAAGTGTTTTCAATTGATGGAAGGTCTAATTGAGTTGAATTTTCTAGCGCCTTAAATTTACTTGTTAAGTTTAATCTAAAGTTTATTTCCGGGTCAGAGTTGGCCCTGGAATTTTTATTAAGTTTTCTAAGTGTGTGTGGGGGAGGGAGGTAAAGCCATCGTCGTTTTCCTTTCGTTTGATTGAATTTTTGGGGAGAGGAGGAAAATCTAACGAATCATCATTAATTGGGGTGGAGGGGGTGTGTCATGAAAAGTGCATCCGGGGGTATCACAAGGGGGAAGAGAGGAGAGCTCACTTACCACGTGTTGCAGATCAGCCTTTTAAGTGACTTGTAGTTGGAGTTGATTTTCAATCAGGATTCCTTCTGTTACTCCATGTGTGTGTGTGTGCGTTGTATTCATTAATTCCCGATTGCCGTCGTCTGGATGGCGAAATTGATTTCCTTTATTTCCTGGGTGAGGGCACGTCGTTTTTCAGGTCTAGAATTATTAGACGAGGTAGGCATTGTCGTTTCCATGGCGTTGTCAAAGTCCTTGGTTGGTGTTGAGTCAGAACTTGGAGATGAAAGATGAAGGTTTTCCATAGGATCATTTGACGTCAGATTTACACGTGGTGTCCGTTCCGGGGAGAAATTGATGATTTTTTTACGATGTTGATTCGGCTGACTTTTTTTTCTGGCCATATTAGTTTAAAAGCAAGTGATAGCGATCGCGCCAAAACTAAAAAATAACTTTTCAGTTGGCTAAAAGTAGATACACGTGGTCACGAAAATCGTATCCGGGCGTGCAAAACACGACCTTCCGCAATCGCGACACTCACCATTTGATCCTTTTCCTTAAACCCCATTGCGGACCTCCTTCCTGCCCTCAAAAATTTTTGAATGGCAAGGATGGATGCTGGGCGTCTCTGGGAAACGGAACGCGAAGCGTTCCTCCATCCCATATCTAGTTTGTAAATGTGGCCTGATGTGATTGGGCCTGCCTGGTAGAGAGTGTCCTGATTGGTAGATCGAACGTGGCAAGAAGGCGGGGTTACAGGAACTGAGTTGTTCTTGGATACGGTTTCGGCGGAAATGTCCTGATGTGTCTGAATAGCACTGCTGTGGTTGGTCAATGGCACACACACACACTGTGAGAGTAGGCACTCTATTGGTTGCACTGATACGTTGGAACAAGTCAAAAGGGAGGTCTAGTAATCTGGCCTGTGTGGGGGTTGCAATTAAGTAAAAAAGTTAAGAAGTTAAAAGGAATTAAATTAAATTAAAATGCAGATGAAAAATTTAATAAAAATGAAAAATTTAGCATGATAGATGTCACCTCCCACCCGGTGAGTGACTAAATTAATTGTTAGGGGGGATTATACTAGTCTAGGAGGATTCTCCTAGGTCTTTTGAGATCTGGCACTGGGATATAATTATTAAGCATTTTAACATTTTCATTATTGATATTGGGTAAATAGTTAAAAAAGGAGATAGCCAGCTTTTGAATGTAGGCTTTGAAAGGTAGAATTTTAATATCTTCATAAATTTTAATTTTTCTGGTATATCTATCAGCTTTAACTATATTTCTTATTAACGAGTTCTGAGCAACCTCGAGAATTTTAATATTAGAATCTGCGGCATAACCCCACACAGGTGATCCATAAGTCAAAATTGGACGTAGAACGGCAGTGTAGAGAAGCAACTTATTGTACATATTCAATTCAGAATTCCGACCAATTAGGGGAAAAATAGCTCTTTGAGCTCTCCGGAATTTATTTCGCGTTTGAATTATATGTTGTTTCCATGTGAGTTTTTTTATCTAGAGTCAATCCTAAGTATTTTGTGCTCTGAGACCATTGGAGTTGTGTGGAGTAAAGGGTAGGAGGTGTTGGTTGTGTTTTCCTGTTTGTAAAGAACACGAGTCTGCAACCGGCATCCTCTGTCTTGGTCCCAACCGCCATTGGTTCTATAGAGATAAAAGCCTTCCTCTATGTCACCGCACCTCGTAAATCTTATGGAGGGTCTGTACATTCACCTATCACTTCAACACTGAGAATACACTCCTGAGCATTTCTTCCTGACAAAAAGCGACATTCCTTTCTTTCCAAATGTATCACAACCACACTCAAGAGGGAATAAAAGAATGAACAGCCGTCAAAATTGGTGTGTCCTTTCTGTTGATAGCTGTGAAGAAAATGCAATTTGGGGAATCGATTCGCTTCTGGGTGTCGAAGAAGAGAAATAGGGGTAACAAACGTCCGTTTATGAGTCAATGTTACAGCTGTTTCACCCCAGGACATGAGAAAAGAAACTATAGTCTCCTTAGAAGAAGAAAACAACCCATTTAGTGATTCTGTTCATCTCTTAGCGTCAAAATTGGAAATATAGGTAGAAAGCTATCGTCTAACGAGGTGAAGCTACGGTGTGAACTCATTGACTGTGACCCATAAAATGTATTTCAAAATTCTACCACATAAATGTAATAATTTTTTTAAAGAAAATTTTTTGTTTGCGCTTTGTTTTACATTATTATTCAACTGAATCACGTCAAATCGAATGAAATCAAAGCTAAACGGTAAACAAATTCAGAAGAAATGAAACAAATCGAAGATAAATAAATAAATAAAAAATAATCAAAATATGTACATTCATTTCCATTTTTAGAATTCCTTTAAAAGTAGCTTTAGTTTATTATTTCTTTTTAAAATAGTAGTTTTCGAAAATCTATTACGTTTTGGGGTTATTAGTATATCATGAATAATTGCTACTCCTTTCGATAAGGGAAATGATGCAAGTCTTATCATTTTTTGTTATTGTTTGCATTTATCATCGTAACAAGATAAGTTTTCATTGCGATTACATGCTGAAACATGTTTTGATAATTATATATATATATATATATATATATATATATATATATATTATATTGTAATTTATATTACTAAAAGATGGGTTTTTTTATATCAAAAAAATTTACTTTTTTGTTTTTATTTAATCAGTCATTTTCTTTTTGCAACCACATTATAAAAATAATCGAAGTGTGTTTAATTGTATTTAAATGCTTTTTTTAATAAAATTTGATAAATTTTTGACGTTTAACGCCAAATATTCCCTTCCAGTAATAATAAATAGAATATATCATTATATCTATTAATTTCATTTAATTTTAAATTCTATGACACTTTCCACTTTTAATTTACAGAAAATAAATATTGATATAAAATATCTAATTGCCAAGACTAATATCCAAAATTTTTATGAAAATTTAATTTTATCAACATTTTTAAGTTGCCCTTCATGATATTTTAAAATTTCGAGAATAGAAATAAAACAATTCGAAAAAAATAAAGCGTATGAATACAAGTTATTTATTACAATTTAGTCGTAAAAAAGAATAATGATCAGTCTGCATATGTATCTCAAACACTAGTTTAACAAAATTGTTTATCCTTATTATTATATTGTTTCATATATTAATAAAATTATTTAAATTAAAAAAAAAGAACATTAAGAAACCATTCGATTGTGCCTTAAATTCTTCCAAAAACTTGAAACACAAAAATTAGCAAAAAGTAAATAGTTTTCTTTTATCAATAAATTAGTCATTACCCACTCGCTTTGCTGCATATTTTATGATGCCGTATGACTTTTTAATGTGTTTTAAGCTATTAAATTCTAAATTTCCATTATCGATTGCATTAATAAGCTTTCTTATAGTCCTCTCCTCTTGATTTAAAGAGACAGGACTTGAATTTCTAAAATGGAAGCATATTTATCTTTACACTCTCATAACCCTTCATCCTCGGAGTTATCTTCTTCAAAATCCGTTCTTAGTAGATTTCTATCCATCAAAAGAAACATGTTTAGCAAATTCAAAATGTATCTGCTTTATCGATCTAAAACAGGAAACTTTTATCTGAAATACCCCTTAGCCCCATCCCCCACAGCCCTTGGAAATTTGCAAAACGAGTTATAAGCGTATCTCTACTCAACAAAAGAAACAAGGTTGCTAAATCGTAAGTTCAAAAACAGGAGTATTTGCATATGAAGCCCCTGCAACCCACCTTTGGAATCTGTTTAAAAAAAACCCCGGGATAACGGACTCGTGGCCTGCGTGTCATGAGTTCGAGACTAGCACCACTGAAGACCTGCACCGTAGGGGAGTGATGCACGTTAAATTTGTCGAGAGCTCAAACGTCTTCCCGCTGGTGCGGTAGTTAGGAGAGACGGGTGACAGCTCAGGTTTCGTCCTCGTCCATGGTTCAAAATTACGAAGTGCGTCGCCAAAAGCCCTTGAGTAGCTGAACAAAGAGACTTTATTTTTCACACATTCACTCACTCTCTCATCGAAACCCGTTCTTTGTGTATCTCTACTCAACAAAAGGAACAGGCCTACCAAACAATAGTTATGGATGTGTCATAGTTATGAAGACCTCTCGAGATGAGTGAGTCGCTTTTCTCTTACATATGTAGATTAGGGGTGTCAAACTCGCAACCGCAACGAACTTTTTTGCAGCCCGGCATGTATATCGGCACACAATAACACATAATAAAATATTTAAAAAAATTTCTCCCGTAATAGGAATGATAGTAGCAGAGAAGCGATGTTACGTATCAGGACGTAAACATTAAAAATTTCTTTTATTTATGTTTATTATAATATATTATTCGACCTATATGTATATTATTATTATATTACCATGTTCGTTTGACCCGTTAACCTTTATATATATATATATATATATATATATATATATATATATATATATATATATATATATATATATATATATATATATATATATATATATATATATATATATATATATATATAAATTTTACAATCTTGAAGTAGACAGATAAGGAATATACTTAGATAAATAACGTTATTATTTTCCCTTAACCCTTTATCAATCGCCTTATGATTTACTACAGTTTTTTTCATACAATATTTTTTTTTGAATCACTACATTGAAAATTTTAAGGGATATACATAAACAAAATATTCAACTTTGGGAAATTTAATACGTTAGAGCTAATTAATTAATTAAAGATATTCAACTGTAAAATTAATTATATTCACTGTTCACTTAAAATAAATAGTCAAATCGTTTTATAAGGTTTTCATTAAAGTACAAAAAAATAAGACACTTAAATTTTGACATTAACTATATTTTTTCGGGACAAAAATAGTTAAGACAATCCGCTGAAAATGCCGTCAACTGAAAATGCAATTTCTGCTATAAAACTATTCGCCTTCCCCACTAAAATACTCATCACAGAACCCGTTCTGCCATTTATCTTGGAAGAGTGGATTTAAAAGAATATTCCTGCTAAGTATCGTCCGAGAATTTCCAAAAATGGTTTATCTATGTAATTTTAAATTGAGTGGTACTTATAAGTACCGTCGGTAGATAAAGGGTTAAAGCTTCCGTTCCCCGGTCTTTTTGAATTCGCTAAATTAAGGTAAAAAAAAATAAACGATTCATTTAATCCTTTAACTGTGTATCATACCCAAGATTTTCTCGGGCATGGCTCCAAACTTTTGTGCCCGAGTCTATCTCGGGCACTGTACTAGTGCTCCAAAATGTCTCATCTGAGTATTATACAGGGTAATTTTTTTAGAGCATCTTATTGTTACACCCGAATACATACCGGGAGAAGTTCCTTTCGGCTTCAATTACAAAAGGGTTGAATCATAGCTTTTCAAAGTAAGATTGTGGCTATAAGGTGGAAAGAAAAGAAAGATGTGTGTTTGACGAGAAGTATTCATCATACTTCCCGGATCATCCTCAAAATAATAATAATAATTTAAAAAAATGAAGAATAAATTCTCAAGCCAAAGATTATTTTGACTACAATCTAACCATGGGTGATTAGAAAGCTTCCTATCGCTGTGATTAGGAAGTATCTTTTCATCCAACAATACGATAAAAGCCAGAAAAAGTATTACACAGAGTGTTTTTTTTCCAGGAATAGAAGTTTAAGTTGGCATTACTTTCCAAGATGGCGACCGATATAACAGCTGTCAAGTGATTTATTCTCAGTTTGGTTTGGCAATTCATCAAAACGATCATCAAGCAAGGCGTAGATTCGTCGAATGAGTCCAAAACGAGATTGCCGTTGTTTCCGATTTTCACAAGCGAATTTTGTTTAGCGATGAAGCGCACTTCTGGTTGAATGGCTACGTCAACAAACAAAACTGCCGCATTTGGAGTGAAGCTAATCCACAAGTGTATGTCAAAACACTGTTACATCCAGAAAAACTGACTGTTTGGTGCGCTTTATGGGCTGGTGGAATTATTGGTCCGTACTTCTTCAAAAAAGATGAAGGCCACAACGTTACAGTCAATGGTGATCGGTATAGAGCCATGATTACTAACTTTTTCATTCCTGAATTGAACAATCATGATGTCCAGGAGCTGTGGTTCCAACAAGATGGCGCAACATGTCACACAGCTCGTGCCACAATCGATTTATGGAAAGACACGTTTGGTGACCGCCTAATTTCACGTTTTGGACCTGTGAATTAGCCTCCAAGATCTTGTGATTTAACACCGCTAGACTATTTTTTGTGGGGCTATGTAAAGTCATTGGTCTATGCGGATAAGCCACAAACGCTTGACTATTTGGAAGACAACATTCGCCGTGTTATTGCCGATATACGGCCACAAATGTTGGAAAAAGTAATCGAAAATTGGACGTCCAGATTGGACTACATCCGAGCCAGCCGTGGTAGTCCTATGCCAGAAATCATATTTAAAATGTAATGCCACGAGATTATCTTTCAAATAAAAAAAATTCATGGCAATCCAATAATACATCGTTGTTTTATTGCAATTTACAGTTCTATACTTCTAAAAAAACACCCTTTACGAGTAAATTAATGTCATTGTGGTGAAAGTGTGGGGTGCTTAATATCAACTGCTATAAATTCTTATTAGTTTTAATCCGAAATGCAGAGTGAGTGTAAAAATGTTGTACAAAGCACCTCACGCTTTTAACACAATTACGTTAATTTTCTCGTTAATCATTTTATTCTTATATTTAAGAATTGTTTTTTACTTTTTAGTTCGATTCACACACAACACAACACACACACTATAAAAGAGTGTTTTTTAGTTTTTTAAACTATAATTTATTTTAAGTAAAAATTTCTCATGCATAGTTTTTCCCTTGAAGTTTTATTTTCTTTATTTAAATATTACTATCATGCATTTCCTTCAACTCCAGCGAGTGGATGTTAGAAGAGGAGCCCAAGCGAAAATAATTGAAAAAAAAAAGAGATTATTCTTATGTATAACAGAAAAACCGGAAAAGGGATTCTGGTAGATATTATATTTCACAGTTTGTTATCAAGCTGCCACACTCGGTTGAGAATCAGATGTCTTAACGGATAATCTGCAAAAGGTGTGAGTTTGATTTTTCTGTTGAACATTGTTTATGATCACTAATGTTTAAAAATGTTACAAAAGTTCACTTACTAGCTGTATTAGAAGAAATCGGCGAAACAGTACATGCATCGCTTAAAATCGTTGAACTAAAAAAAAAAATACTTTTGAAATCCTCAGAATTTATAAACGATAAGGAATTTGTCTTGGACTTCCTTGGGATTACAGTTGTGTATCATAAAAATGAAGACCAGTACATAAGTTACGTTCTCAACAACAAACGAAATCTGTATTGATTGATTGAATATTAACGTCGCACTGTTCAGCTACACGAGGACTTTTGGCGACGGACCACGTAATTTTGAACCATGGTCAAGTGACGTGGACGACACCTGAGCTGGCACCCCCCTCTCCTAACTACCACACCACACCAACGGGAGGACGATTCAGCTCTCGACAGATTTAACGTGCATCGCTGCCCTACACGGCGGGTCTTTAGTGGTACTGGGCTCGAACCTGTGACAAAGCAAGCCACAGTCCGATACCTTAACCATTCGGCTACCGCGGCCATAACGAAATCTGTAAATTCAACGTATATTATGTTGTTAAAAGTATTCATTCATTAGATAAACTTCTTAAAGCTGCACAAATAATTGTACCACCTGTACCAAGAAGAAACAAAGCATAGGATCTATTTTTTGATTCAGTAGAAAGAGCATTTAAGCACAAGAATTTGCCGAGGGAATCAAAATACGAAATTTTAAAGAAGCTATCAAAGAATTTAATGAAGCTGCAGTCGCTTGTTTTCAAGTGTATATAGTATTCCTGTTTGTCTTGAAAATAAACGTTTTGTCCCTCAGCTGAGTGGTAGCATTTTTCCTAGCGTCGCCTCAACTTCTGACAGGTAAGACCTTATTATATCTATTTTTATTGAACGAAATTGAATTGAATTGTTGAAATACGATAACGAATGATTTACGAATTTGAACAATTCAATTCAATTTCGTTCAATAAAAATAGATATAATAAGGTCTTACCTGTCAGAAGTTGAGGCTGCGATAGGAAAAAATGCTACCACTCAGTTGAGGGACAAAACATTTATTTTCAAGACAAACAGGAATACTATATACACTTGAAAACAAGCGACTGCAGCGCCGCTGAACTAGAGTTATAACAGTGATGACAACTAAGAGATGATGAGAAAATAAAAGCATTAATTATGAAAGAATACGAACTCTCTCTTCTTTGTTTGCTTAGTGAATTTTAAGAAAATTAAACGGCTTTCAGGGCATGTTTTCCTAGCCATATATAGTATTCGGCGTTATATAAATTATATAAACAGTATTTACGTATTATCGCAACGGTATTGGCGACATTATATGAAAGGAAGCACATGGCTGCCAATTCAGCGCATACGACACATGGGAAATCTGGGATGCCAACATGGCATCCCTGAAAATGCTTGAACTTCGGCATTGTTGCGATAGTACGTAAGTACCATACAAACATATATATTATGTAAACAAAATCTGCGCATTACATTTAAATATTTTTAAATAATTAGACTAATTGACATTTAACTCGTATACAAATATGTAAGAAGGCATAATTATCTAAACATAGCCTTTTAGAGAAAATTGATGAAATAAAGAAATCCACCAATGAATGGGTATGAAAAATAGAACTACTTAACGACCGCATACGAAAATGTAAAAGAAAACATAGTACATCCGAACAATTAGATACTCTTGCCCAGAATAAGAAGTTTTCACTTCTATCGTGTGGCCATAACCACACACACAATTTTTTTTAGAAAATAGTGTTCCACTAGAAATGGACTTCCCCTCTGCCACGCTGTGTAGCAGGCCACCTCAAGTAAGTATGTAGTTGCTACAAAACCTTAAAAATTTTATTGCATGTTATTTAAAATATAAATTTTTAACTACTAAGTATGTATTATTTGTTCTAAGCATTTGATTTTTGCAATAAAAAAATTTGGCAATTTATGTGCCCAAACCATCAAAGTAATTTGACAATTAAAGGTTTAAAATACGCAACAACACACATATTTTCATAAATTGTAGAAAAAATGTAACTCGAGAGAAAACCTCATCACTTTTTTTTTACTTTTTCGGATTCACTTTATTGCATTGAATTCGATGCATTAAGCACAAGTCTGAAGGGGATTCTAGATTTTTCATGGGTTAAAAATACGCTTGCGAAATCAAAGTGGCCGGTAGAGGGGGGGAGGGCGTAAGCAAAAATTTTAAAACTAGATTATTAAAGCCAATGCATCGTCTGTGGGAATCGTCACGTTTATTTTGAATGCGATTTTTTAGATATATAACGCAATACAAAAATAAATAAATAAATGAAACGTGAAGAAGATAAGGTTAAAGAAGATAAGAACTTATCTTTTTTTTCAGTTATTTCATTTATAATTTTAAAACCGAAAGTACAAATCATGAGATAAAAAGAGAATCGGAGTGTTTGTTTTGTAAAAGTAACGAAACAATGCTACTTTATAGTAACAATAAGAGTCGCATTTTTTTTTTTTTTTTTTTTTTTGCTTTCAGTGTACTAGTTTGAGGCTTAAATCTGGATGTTGCTTTTAGAGTTTGCAGCCCCACGCGCGCGAGATCCCGGTGATTTTTTTCAATTCCGAAAAATCCCGGGAGTTAATTTTTGTATTAATTATATTTTAAAATTTGTTCTAATCAAAGCTTTCTAAAAATTTAATTCTCAGAAACTTTGTATTTTACTTATGAAATATGTACGTAGAATTCTTTTGTGCAATTACAAGAGCTGTAAATAAAAAAAATATACAGCGCTCATTTCTCGTCTGGGAGGGAGAACGTCCATAGATCTAAGTGGCTCATTGTAATACTTACGCAATAATATAAGCAACATCTCAATAATAGATTTTGTCACGGTTTTTCTTCTTCAATATTAAATGCCGTTAGTGGCCCTGCTTGAAAGACTTGAGGCACTTTAAATCCTATTGCATTACTAACAGCTAACGCAAATGGA
Source organism: Trichonephila clavipes (assembly GCA_019973935.1). NCBI lineage: Eukaryota > Metazoa > Arthropoda > Arachnida > Araneae > Nephilidae > Trichonephila > Trichonephila clavipes. The sequence continues at coordinate 225,264 of BMAU01021393.1, read as the reverse complement.
TCTTCTATTTCAAATAAGGTAACACTTGAAATTGATTCAATTCTGATTCAACGATTGGATTAATTTATTCACAAAAAACCTTTAAGTTTAGCAGAACAAGATAAAGTTATCAAAGAGGTATATGCACCAAAATGTAGTCAATTAGACTTGAGACACTGTCGTGAAAAATTCAAAAAGAAATGTCTCCTTTTTGAAAAGGGGGGAATGTGTTAACAACCTGAAAAAGAACATACTCTCATTTAATGACGATAACACCTACTAGTACAGAATCTGAACGAGCATTTTCTTCGGCAGGTGAATTTGTAACAAAAAATAAGACATTTGAACGAGGAAACACTGGACGAGGTGTGTTCTATAAAAGCTTATTTACAGAAACATAAGAAATGTAGAAATGTTTTTTACTTTCATTATGTAATATTTTGTTTTGTTTTGTTTTTTATGATGAATTAAGTTTTTTTTGTTTCAATAAAATTAATATTAAACCAATTGTTGATTATATTTTCAGTTTTATTATGCAATTTTAACTATGCTAATGTGTAAGTACTTTTAATAAATAATCCAATCCTAATCCTGGGACCAATACAGGATTTGGATAATGTACTCTCGAAATCCCGGGATTTGGAAACATAACATGGAATTGCAAATCCTAGTTACTTTTCATTCACTGCGGTGAAAAAGAATTCAATAGACGAAACAATTTGATTTTGTGTGCCATTAATTTCGTAAGAATGGAAATGATTGAAACAGTTTCGTGAAGATTTTTTGTAAATCAGAGGCTTCAATGCGCATCACAAAATAATTTACAAAAATTATATATAAATTATAAGGGGTACCGAGTTAACTCAATGATCAAAGTCACCATTTGGGGGCTGCGGTAGCCTAGTGGTTAAGGTATCGGCGTGTAGGGGAGCGATGCAAGTTTAATCGGTCGAGAGCTCAAAGGTCCTACCATTGGTGTGGTGTGGTACTTAGGAAAGGGAGTTCCAGCTCAGGTGTCCTCATCACTTGACCATGGTTCAAAATTACGAGGTCCGTCGCCAAAAGCCCTCGTGTAGCTGTACATTGCGACGTTAATATTCACTCACTCGTTCAGTCACCATTTTGTTGCTGACGTCATTTGTCCGAGTTCAACACGGAAGGGAATTCAAATCCAGAATCTATCACAGACTGTTTTGTGGGAGAATGTTAATTAATTTGATTTGATTTACATTGCAATGTGAAGCAAGCAACGGATCTCATAATTCTGAACCGCAATCAAGTGACGAGGATGACACCTGAGCACGTGCCTAACTCTCCAAACTTCTGTACCCCACCCATGAGAGGACTTTGAGCATCAACAGATTAACGTGCATCAGTCTCTCTATGCGGTGAGTCTTCAGAGGCACTAGATTTCGAAACTGCAACTTGATAACGTAGGCCACCAGCTCATAACCATCACCCCTCCGATACAATGGCCACCAGGTTAAATGGAACAAGAATTCGAAATCCTCTTACTGCGTTGTGGTGGACGCGGTCAAGCTCATTGACTCATGGCTGGTCTGTCACTCTAATAGCTCAGGTATTGTCCTCATCACTTGACCGTAGTTCAAAATTACGAGGTCTGTCGTCAATACCCGTTATCATAACTCTCATTCACTACATTGTTTTGAAATTGGGCATGGAAGGTGTCAGTACAAGTGTGGCAATCGTCACTTCACAATGACTGAGCGAGAGTTATATTAACGTTGCTCTATTCAGCTACTCGAGGGCTTTTGGTGACGGACCTTACAATTTTGAACCATGGTCAAGTGACACCTGTGTTGTCCTAACTTGCACACGACACCAATGGGAGGACTTTTGAGCCTCGACAGATTTAACATGCATCATCTCTACACGGCTGGTCTTCAGCAGTACCAGACGCGAACTCATGGTACGCCGGCCACGAGTACGTTACCATGACCAGTAGGCTACCACGGCCACTGGCAATGACTGAAGTTTATGAGATTCCTCAATATACTATGTCTCGTATAGGACAAGCTTTATCTCTAAGTAGGAAAAGAAATTAGGAATGTAAATGTAGTGTATATTTCATAACTTTTTCAACTCCGATTCTCCACCATTCACTTTCTTGATTGTTTTTTGTTGTTGTCGTTTATATACTGGGTCGATACCGATTATTTTGCACATTGAAAGTATTTTTTGTCACATACTTCTTGTTTAAAAGGTCCACTGAACACAGCCAGTGAGCTCAATAATTCTGAACTACGATCAACGTCGATACCCGAGTTAATATGTAGTAGGATTCAAAAGTTCCCGGACAGAGTCTATAACTTAAAATATTACCAACATAAGTTGCTGAAACACATCCTTTTTCGAAATAAAACCCTTGAGCAACAACACGCTTTTGCCATCGCTTGTGAAGGTCATTAAAACATTTCTGGAATCCAATTTTAGCCATATCCTTTAATTCAGCCGGCGATGCACTTTTAACTTCAGCTGCAGATTGAAATCAACGACCCTGCAAGTGGCGTGCCTGTTTAGGGAATTGGGTTAAGTCACAGGGGGCGAGATCAGGAATGTGAGGAGGATGTGGCGAATCAGTTATTTTCATTTTCACCCTGTCGGTTCTCACGTACCGCCGTAGAAAACTTTTCAATGTTTTCAACGGTGCGGGAAGTCTATGGACGTCCAGAGTGTTCATCGTCTTCGATACTTTCCTTGCCTACTCTGATACGTGGATGCCACTCAAAATCTTGTATTCGTGATAATGTACCACTATTGTACATATGCTTCAAAATTTCATCAGTCTGCATAGCGCTCTTTTCCAAGCCAGCAAAAAATTATTCTCTGCTCTTACGCAATTTCTTACAGTCGCCCGCTACTAAATGCATCCACCTACAAAATACGACGCCGTGTGTGTGTGTGGCAAGCCACCGACCACGTGATTTGGGTGGGTGAGTGAGTGGATATTAACGTCACTCTGTTCAGCTACACGAGGGCTTTTGGCGACGGACCAAGTAATTTTTAACCATGGTCAAGTGGCGAGGACGACACCTGAGCTAGCATCCCTTCTCCTAAAGGGATGGGACACCACACTAAAGGGAGGACGTTTGAACTCTTTATAGATTTAACGTGCATCACTCTCCTACACGGTGAGTTTTCAGAGGTACTGGGCTCGAGCTCATTGACCACTAAGCTATCGCGGCCACTAGATCTTCAGTGGCACTAACATTCAAAGTCATGAAGTGCCTGCCATTTCGTGATTATAACCACTAGGCTACCAAGACCACAACAGACAGATTTAATTCTTATTTATAATGAAATTATGTATATTAAGTTTAAATTAATAAAATTTATGCAAAACAACACTTGAAACCTCACCAATTAATCCACGAAACCCAAGTTATTTAAATTGAAGTACTCAGTATTGTTCTCGTATTTATTTTTAGCAGATTTTAAAATGTATCGCAAAAAATTTTTCTGCAATTTCCGTAAAATTTATTTAAAACAAATGATTTGTTCCATGGAATTGCAAAAATTTATTGTAAGACGGTTGTAAGACTTGGTTAGTTAATAAATTATGTTAATTATAAATTAGTAAAGTTCTTTTAGAGTAAATAATAGCTTAGAAGTTAAGTAATTTATATAGCTCTAAGTGTAAACTCAGCCACACAACTGATGTTCACATATCAGCTTGAAATTCGTTCCTTTCAGGCATTTATTTGTAAAGCCAGATAAAATTTTTCTATGAATAAAATATATACTCGAGTACATAAAGAAATCTAGGATGGCAATAATATATATTGTAGGAAAGCACAAAACTGCACTAACAATCAACTGATTGTTGAGTATAACAAACTTATATCACGAACAAAATATTATCTAACTATAAGGTTTTTATTATATCAACAAAGAAAAAAAACTAATCGGTGATTATTAAAAATAAAAATTCATTTGTTTTGCGTTTAAGAACTTCGTTTCGATTTTATAGCTTTTTATATTTTGAGTGATTTCGACGAGTGTGAAAAACGTTTGTTATGACTATGGCAATCCATTTTATTTTTAAGATCGCTCTGCACTTATTACAATGTGCGTTATATGTTGCTTTTGGAGTTGATATGCCGTCCTTTTTCGAGATATTCCTCTTTGAACTGACCATCGAAATAGTCGGAAATTACACAATGAAGGAACAATCCACATCTATATCTGAAAATGAAACATCTGTCTCTTTTAAACCAATTTTCATGAATGGAGCAAACTCTGCAATTCCTGTTGTATGTTCTGTCACAGTGAACCGAATTTGCCAAGCTGTGGAACTATCATCCGTACTTGCTCCTTTAAACCCCGAGTTGATGCAAATTCAACCAAACAAAGTGAAACAGATCACACCCATTCCTGCCGTTTACTCTGTCACGTTGTATAGAATGTGCGAAGCACTTGATTTAAAAGTCGAACTTCGTCCTCCAAATGAAAGACCAAATTTTGTTAGTAAAAAACAGAGGCAAGTTCCGGTGGTTCATTCTCCGGTAGTTTTTTGCATTTGCCAAGCATTGGAACTTCACGTACATCTGGCAAACACCCGAGACACATAAATAAATAGACAGTTGTAATGAAGTTTTGAAGTATTATAAGAGGGACGTTTGTATCATCTCATCAGATGATTGAAAAGACATACTGAATTGTATTAATGAGGAATTTATGGCTCATTCTAGGCGGAAGAGTAAGTATTTTAAATTTCTCCATCATATACGACCATCTTGGATGTAACTCCAAAATACATTTTTTCTGCTTAATTCAAAGAAATATTTAGATATTTTCAAGGGGAACTTTTTAAAACATTCCAGAATAATTGTACGGATAAAATTAACAAATTTTAAGAAAGTTATTTTAAATGTGTAAGAACATCTTAATTGTATGCAGATAAATTCCTTTTTTATGATGCCAAGAATGCCTTTTTATATTTGTGTTCATTGTTATTAATAAAATGTATCAGATGAGCTCCAAAATCCAAGTAGAACTACTCTGTTGAGTGGAATAATAAATGTTGACAAATCACATAAAAATTGGTGTGCAGTGCTTACCTTATATATATGTACTTTGAAAAATAGCATGCTATTTTGTTGAATAAATTATAAAAGGAACGTATGTTTTACCTACTTTTGTTTAAATATACTTTTCTTTATGTAAAATTTAAAGGTGGTTTTGATGCATATATTAGATAAATTAAATATTAGAAAAAAATGCAGACACACACACAATAAAAATTCATTTTGAAATAAATAAAAAATGATAGGAAATGAAACGTGTTAAAAAAATCATGAGCTCAAAATACATCCAAAACATAAAATTCTTTTAAAAAAGTGTTTTTAAAAAGTGAGGATCCTTGTATGCTCTTTCCAGATAATTTTAAAGACGCATACTTAAAAGTGTGTAGAGTCACAGTATCTCGCAAGAAATTTTGCCTCTGAGCTGAAAGAAAAGGTGATCACAATCTGCAGGGCGCTGATCAGTGTCTTTAATTAATTTTGAAATACAGTCGGACCTTTTTTTAACGAAGTCGCTAAATCCCGAAAAAAAGTTCGTTATATAGAGGTTCATCTTTCAATTTTCTTTACAAACAGCATAAAACACATTTTAAACTCATAAACACTATGTATTAAAGTAAAGTAATTAGTCACACCTTTTTTGTAAATATATATATATTTATTTTATACATCTCACTTATCAAAAAAAAAAAAAAAAAAGAAGAAGAAAGAAAAACCGCAAGGCAAGTTTCTTGACGCCTTTATCTACTTCTTGAAAAATTAAAAAAATTTTTCTTTAATGCTCAAGCACTTAAGTTTTGACGTTTTCGAGCCACAAGGAACAAAGTTACCAGTACGACTGATCAATGAACACTCAAGGACACGGGGACATGAGACAACTCCGCTGATGGTGCAAGGGGATATTGAAGATGTTTTTACTGAACTGGACAATGAGGGTTACAGGTTGCACTTCTTGGATGAAACGCCCAAAATTCTATTGCTTTCGGGGAGTTATGCACCTAATAAATTAAAACCAGTTCCAGATTTATGACCACCATAAAATGTGTTAAAAGAGAGAATAACTTGAAATGTCCAGAAGTACTTTGAAAATAGAGAGAATAAATTGAGTCACAAGAGAAAAAATTCGTTTTATAGAAAATGCACTTCGCTATAGAGAGGCTATTTTACAAAGAAAATTGTGAAATATTCTTGGTTCCCGGGAAAAGTTCGCTATATAGAAAAATTCGCAATATAGAGGCTCGTAATATGGAGGATCGAATGTATATATATATTTCGCAATCTTTGTTTTGCTTTTGTAAAAGAGAATCATGTAACTCTGATAATGTAACGCTTGTGAGCACCCCACTCTCCAAACTACCACGTCACACTACACCGAACTCGAGGACTCGGCAGATTTAAGGTATCCGAACACGTTGAAAATGACCAAATTCGGACAAGACCATTATTTTTGTTTTCTATTTTATTGAATACAGCTATCTTTTGGCTTTACAAAACATGCTTTGTTTTGATTCTATGCTTCTTAAAGGCCAAGTTACAATCAATTTTATTGAGTTAGTAAAACCGGAAGTGGGTCTTTGATCTACCAGAAGTGGGCATTAAAATTGTTCGAAATCTATCATGGCGAGTCTGATCACAAAAGATATTACAAATGTATTTCTATAAAACTTTTTGAACCTGATATTTATGCTATTTTCTATAGAATGTACTAAAATGTTTCTTATTGCCTGAATATTTTTTGAGTTAGGGCTTGTTATTTAAATAATGGTTTCATAAAGGCATGGTTTTTCTTATAACGTTTACTCAATCATCTCTAAAAGTTTAAAATTTTAATAAAACATTAAAATTTTAGTACATTCTCTAGATAAATGCCTGTAGATTGTTTTGGTAATTCTTTTACTAATATAAGTTTATTACTTTTTTCTCTAATTGCTTTGAAGTTTTACAAAAATATTGCTAAAATTTCACTTATAATTATGATTTTTGTAAAATTCAGGCAATTTATTGTAAATATTGTTGGTTAAATATTAGTATTTATTGGTATTTGAGTCCTAAAAAGCCTTTATAATGTTTAAATATGTTATTTTGTCAAAAAGTACTCTGAACGTGTTCGGATACCTTAACGAGGATTAGCCTCACTATACGGCGAGTTTTTCCGTGGCACGAGTAAGTATTAACGTCGCACTATTCAGTCATACTAGGGCTTTTAGCGACGCACTTCGTAATTTTGAACCATGGTCAAGTGATGCGGACGACACCTGAGCTGGTACCCTTCTGTATTAAATTCCACGCTACACCAACGGGAGGACGTCTGAGCTTTGATAGAATTATCGTGCATCGCCCCCGTACACGGGGGTCTTCTGTGGTACAGGGTTTGAACTCATAACAAGCCGACAACGAGTCTATTACTTTGACCACTAGGCTATCGCTTGATTGATTGATTGAATATTAACGTCGCACTGTTCAGCTACACGAGGGCTTTTGGCGACGGACCACGTAATTTTGAACCATGGTCAAGTGACGTGGACGACACCTGAGCTGGCACCCCCCTCTCCTAACTACCACGCCACACCAACGGGAGGACATTTCAGCTCTCGACAGATTTAACGTGCATCGCTGCCCTACACGGCGGGTCTTTAGTGGTACTAGGATCGAACTCGTGACCAAGCAAGCCACGATCCGATACCTATACCACTCGGCTACCGCGGCCCACTAGGCTATCGCAGTCACGTTTTTGAAAGGCACCAGGACTTAAACCCACGATTCAACAACGCCGGCCACGAGTTCGCGATCATAACCACTTAGTTACCGCGGCCACACAAAATGGTAGATAGACATGAACCCTAATATAGGATTATGATGTATGACTGGCTGAGCAACAAACTCGAAACATGATTCTACAGCTAAGATCGTTATAAAATAAAAGCTGTTGGATGTTGTTGCCGCGGTAGCCTGATGATTATGGTCACAAACTCGTGTCCAAGAGCTACTGAAGACCAGTGGCGGCGCTAGACCACGCGTGGACGTCGGCGAAATTAGGGTTCGCGAGGCCTCCTTGTTTCCCAGTCAAGAAAACGTTAAATTACATAAGCCGAATTATAGTTAAACTAATGTATGAGTAAACGAGATTTATTGCTAATCAAATGATGACAAAAATTACACAAATAGAAATTAAAGTAGACGAACTTTTCGGCTTTTGGCCTCACTGAACTTTTTCAGCATTATGTCACAGCTAACACTAGCCACTATTTCAGCTTCAATTGATAGAACTGATATAACGCAGATAGTCTCTCTTGACTCATCGTGGTTCTCAAGTAGGTCTTAATCAATTTTAACTTTGAGAAGCTTCTCTCAGCGGAAGCTGTACTGACGGGAACTGTGAGCATGATTCTAATTGTTATATAAACAGTTGCATATATTTCTTCCAAATAATTTTCTAAAATGTACTGAATGAGTTGTTTCGCGTCGTTGATAGTCTAGTGAATTCGTTTTTAAAAGTTGGAGTTCTTCATATAGTTCGAAAGTCGTTGTTTTCGCCTTCCCGAAGCATTGTAAACAAATCACACATTACAATACTTGAGGTCTTTTGATATAGAATTTAAATAACTGATATAAATAAAATCAAATTGTTCATTGAGCGCTTTAAATCGACATTCGGTGTCGACTATAATAGCATCAATCATTGTGTTAAAAAAGTTAACTCTGTACTGCATTTCAAAAGATTGAATAGGTTCATCAATATGTTCATAACCGAACATTCGTTTTTTCCTGCTTGTTCTTTTTTCTTTAAATTGAGACTCAATTTCGAAAGTACTTTTCTCTACAAATAATCGAGCTTGTGCAACACTATTGTCAAGTCCTATAATACGGAATTCTTGAATCCAGCTGCAAAATGACAGTAAAGTATCAACAGCGACTTTCAAGTCGACTTGAACCGATTGCCATAGTTTGCTTATATTGTTCACACGTAGTAAAACCTCGTACCATACGTGTATCGCAACAATAAACTCAAAACTGAACATTTCATTCAAGACAGCGTCACAATCGCTTAGAGTTTCAGAATCATCACTTTTATTTTTCAGCTCATTCACGCATTCGATAACATCATCAAATTGCAAAAATATTGCTTTTACTGCTCCGGTTCTACTTTCCCACCGTGTTTCAGACAGAGGTTTTAATGTCAATTTTAATTTAGTTTTTATAATATCCCAACGCTTACTTGACTTTGAAAACAGCACATAGATTTTATTGATGAAGCCAAAAAACGTTTTGGTTGTTGCAGAAGAGTTAGCTGCATCAATCAAAAGCAAATTCCAACTGTGGCATCCGCACGGCGTAAAGCATGTTCTTGGGTTTATATTGAGTCTTCTTGTGTTCTGACACCTTTATTAATACCGACCCTATTGGCGTCATTATCATATCCCTGTCCTCGGCAGTTTTGGATATCTAGACCATTTCTTTCCAGTTCTTGTAATATTGAATTTGTTATATATTCTCCCGTTGTTTCTGTGAGAAGGCAATAAACCCAACAAAATGTTCCTCTATTGCTCCAGTTGAGGAATTGCAAAATCTTAATATTATTGACATTTATTCAATACGGCTGACATTCCTGGTGCAATCGAGCAAGGCGTAGTAATTTGCTTGTTTAACTCTGTGTATAATTTCTTCAATAACTGATTTAACATTAATGCAAACGACACAGGGATTCCCCGTCTCGCACGCTAAGTTGTTTAATTTCCATAGTGTTGCCAGAAGATTCTGGATAATGCCCGTAAAGTACGAATCACTCTTTTTACTCGCATAACTGTATGAAAATAAATAAAAATGAATAACTAAATTTTGAATAATTAAAAACTTTGTGAGGCCCCCTTTAAGCGTGAGGGCGTCGGCGATCGTGTAGAGGGGCTGATGCTTGTTAAATATGTCGAGGCTCAGTCCTCCTGTTGGTGTGGTAGATTGGAGGAGATACCAGCTCAGGTATCGACCTTGTCACTTGACCGTGGTTTACCCTCTTGTTGTTTTATAATGTGACGTTAATAAACCCTCTCTCGCGCTGGTAGACGTTAAATGTAGAATCTGACAGTGGTGTAACGTACATCCCCGCAACCCCAGCATCGCGAGATGGGGGCAGGATTCTAGGGGGCCCAAAGCCTGACTGCCGCCAAGTGCCTACCCTTTGTAAAATTGAACTTGGGGACCTAAAACCTGACTTCGCATTGGAAGGGGGCAAATGTTCTCCGTTACGCATCTGGAATCTGAACATCTTAACAGCGAAGTTGTTGGAGTGCCAACAGGAATATTGACATCACCCCCCAACTGTACTTCAGAATGGCGAGATATATTCATTAAATTAAACAGATACTTGAGATTCGAACAGAAATAATCAGTCTGGAAAATGTTCAGTGGATCAAAACATAGCAATAAATATGCATAATGTAATCGAAAACATAGCATATCCCGGGCCATGTCTTCTGGGAGGAAATTAATCTTCGGTCCCGTTTCATCCTCTTCAGCTTTTCCTATAGTTAGACTTTTCTAGCTGTCATTATTGATTTTGAACAGAACCGTTTGAACTATTCACATCTTGTACCTAAAGGAATGACCTTTGATGGTCGCCATATGCCTTATATTTGATGTTAATACGTTACTTCGTACATCCTAATTGTATGTTAATTGCAGCACTGTGAAGTAAATTATGGAACAAGAAATATATATAATCTGGCTGTAGATCACGTCATTTAAAACTGATGTGATACAAAGAATTTTTCGATGTTCTTATTTCTCTTAATAACATTTTACAAAAAGCCGAAAAAGATTTAAACAAGGGATGAAAAAAGAAAGGAATTCCTAATACTGATATAGAGAAAAATAAATCGCCTTTTGAAAATAAACTTTTCTATAAAGGAAGAATAATTTTTTAGAGACATTTATAACAAACTGAATTGAGTACAGAAAAGTGTTTATTAAAGATAAAAAAACAAGAATTAGATTTTAATGATTGATTATTTAAAGCGTCGCATAGAAGCAACATGAGGGTCATTGGTGATGGGTTTCCCAATCTCATACATTGGATGGCTATTTCACGCGGGCTGCAACATGAGGATTAATGGAGGAGGGCTGGGGGGGAAGAGAAATGCTTTAAGACCAAGATAACAAAGGAAACTTAAAATGTGGAAAATCGATCAAAACATTAAAACTCCTATTTTGCTTTTTTTTAAATAATTATTTTTTATATTTTTTTATTTTTGTCTTTGAATTTTTCTATATAAATTGAAGGCATTTAAGAATCCCTCCTTCACAATTTCTGCATCAGTAAACGGTTTCATATGAATACCAATAATATAACAAATTTCGTAGGGTGTTTTTGTTACCACTGACAAAACAGTTTTTTGCTGTTGTAAAGACTATTCAAGAAAACCTATTTATCACCTCTTGAAAGAGAATTTCGAGGGAAAGTGTCATTGAACGCGATTACTGTTTATTGGTATTATTTTTAAATACAACACTCTCGTGACAAATCAAACAATTACTGATCCATGTTTGTTTTTCACTACAGAATACATATATATAGTCAACTTCTTGAAACAACCTATTTTCCTCGAATATTTTTCACTTGCAAGATACGAAAGATAGTTTAGGTCCACTCATAAAATGGTCACTACTCCGCTGTTGTCTATTACCACTAATCAGAAAAAAAGTATCAGTTTGCTCCCATACGGCTGCGACAGCAAAAGTCAAAATTGATATATTTGATTTCTTAACAAAGAATTTCCCGTAGAACTTTTATGAATAAATGAATTTTTCAGAGCAATGGGCCATTATCACTTAAAAAGGTCCCGCGGGCCGCAAATTGAGTACCGCTGGACCAATTGAAGGATTGATTGCAGGACCATTCAAATTCCACTGCATTACCAGCAGCTCTTGCAACTGGATCTCCTATTTCAAATGAGGTAACACTTGAAATTCATTTACACATTCTGATTCAATAACTGAATCAGTTTGAACACAAAAACCATTAAGAGTAGCAGAAGAATTAGATGAGAAGATATCAAAAAGGGATATGCACCACACACACACACCCAATACAGTCTATTAAATTCAAAACTTCGGAAAAAAAATGTCTCTTTTATAAATAGAGGGAGATGTGAAAAGTACATACTCCTATTTAATGACGATAAAACCTACTAGTGTAGAGTCTGAACGAGCATTCAATTCGGCAGGACAATTTGTAACAAAAACAAGTAATATAAAAAAAAATTTTAAGTCAACCTACTTCGATCAACAAAGAAAAATTTTATTTCAGCTACTTTTTATTAAATAGTTACAATGATGCCAACGTGGCTGCATTTGTAATGCTTTAAATAATTAGTTTTAATCAATTTATTTTTATTAATTATAATTAAATTATTGTATTGTCATCCAAAATAATCATGTATACAAAATTTCAGCTTGATGGAGCGCTTTAAAATGTATTTTATTAACGATTGATATTCCACTAAGATAAATAAATAGACAAATAAATAAATAAATATATAGAGACTGTGAATTAATAGTAGGAATTGAATAAAAGAAGCCGTTTGAGCGATGAAACGCTGGACGAGCTGCGCTTTTTAAAATAAAGAATTGACAGAAATGCAAGAAATATTTTTTAATTTCATTATGTACTATTTTTTGTTTTTTATGATGAATTAAGTTTTTTTTTTTGGTTTATATTTCAATTAACAATACTATATTAAAACAATTTTTTAATTATATTTTCAGTTTTTTATGTAATTTCAACAATGCTAATGTGTAAGTATATTGTTGTTGTTACTTATTTCACCTGATTGACAGTAACATCAGATCAAGGTCCACGAAATTCAGCGTGGCTATGGGCTAGATTTTTACGCATTAGCTTTGAGCACCATGCAGGTAACTGTACGATTTTGCTCGGTTTCACCCCAATTTCGAGGGAGAACACCCTGGGAGCGGTCAGGGGCCTCCTACCCTCTTCCCCTTCCACCAACCTTACGAGAGGACTTGCGGCTCGACGGCTATTTAAAGTACCCCCATACTGCGGAGGCACGGGCCATGCCTTCTCCAGGATTCGAACCAAGGCCCTACCGCACAACAGTCAGCTTCACTAACCGGATAGGCGGCACGTGTAAGTTTTATAATAGTTCATTCCTAATCCCGGAATTTGGATAAAGTAATCCCAAAATACCGGGATTGAAAATATAGCACGGGGTTGCAAACCCCAACAAGAATGACACTTGAGCTGCCATCTCACTCTCCTAACTTCCACTACACATTGTTTCAAGGAAAGAAAAATATCCCTCTAATAGGAATACTCGTATTAATCGTCAATGTTTTTGTTTAAAATAGGCCTTTTTTCTATGTATGTGTATCAGATAAAATTTCAAGCTCTAAATTAAGATAAATATCGTGAGGTAAATTTCAATGATACTGTCAACATTCTAACAAAAAGTGTTAAAAAATATTACGGTAAAAACTTGGCCTTTTATTTTCGTTATTTCAATTTGTTTATTTTTGAATAAAGAAAATGTAGACATAAATAATCAGAATCGATTAATTTTTATAATTAAAAGAGAGATTTCTTCCTCGTGATTAAACTTTCCCAATACGTCTAAAAGTTTAAAATTAAAAAAAATTTAAATGTTATGAATTTCTTACTTTTGACATTTTTAAAACAAAACAAATCATTTAACAGATATTCTGCCACAGAACATGCATTTTTTAAAACAATTTGAAGTTTCTTAATAAAAATAAATTTCTTTCTGGTGACGGGGGGTGGGATGATTTTTAGAGCTAGCAAAACGAATTTTACTTCAGAATTCTCGGAAAATATTTCTAAACAGAAAGTATAGAACTTGAGCGCCATCTATTAACTTAATTCATAACTATATTATGAAATGGAATTGAAATTTATATAAATGAAATACACGCTCACACAGTGCGAAATATATATACAAATAATTTTTTTAAAAAAATTCTATAATTAATCCAGATAAGAGGAAAAAAGAATAATTTAGAATTGAATTCGTGACAAGTAAATTATCCAAATTATTGACTTTAAAGTTAAAGGGAAAAAAATGCGTGAGCTATTTTTCTTGTAAATTTCATAAGAAATCAAATAGATATTTTCATTGGAATTGCAGTTTTCAATAAAAAGGAGAAGCTTTTAGTATTTGTAAAAACGCTGAGAATACAAAAGTGCTTTTTAATGAATATTTTTTAATAGTTGCGCGATTTTATTTTCCCGTTAATATAACCATAAACACACAAAAACATTTTAAAACGAACTATATTACAGTTTGGATATAAATTTGGATTTTATTAAACTTAAATATATTTTTGGTATTGAATAAAAATGTTTCCAAATTGATCGAATATGCAAAATATTATGTGATAAACTGTAATACTACTGGTATTCTGGAATTACTTAGCACGATAATCGGACTATCCATTCGATTTTTCTGTCAAATACATGATAGTAGAGATGAAATTGGTTATCTCTGACTGAAAGCTATTTTAAATCTATTTTAATAAAGAACTACTTTTGGTTTTTTTTCTGTAGTTGTTGGCATTTTGAGATGTTCCACCTTCAGATGTCTGTTTGTTTGTCCGTCTCGTTCCCGGGCTTTTAATCCAGGGAAAAAATCATCTATGTATACAAAACTGTAATGCTTATTTTTTAGTATTTTAAAATGAATAAAAAACTCGAAATTAATTTTTTTCGTTAACTTAAAAATTAGTGCAATTATTATTCTAATTTTATAATTTATCAAGTGGTTATTGACGCCGACTGCTGTGCCGTAGGACCCCGGTTCGAATCCCGGAGAAGGCATGGTTGTTTGTAAATGTATATTGCCTGAGAAGGCATGGATGTTTGCAAATGCATAGTGTCTTTGTGACATGGAAGTACTCAAAATAGCCGCCGAGCCGCAAGTCCTCTCATGAGGTTAATGGAAGGGGAAGAGAGGTGGGAGACCCCTCACCACCTCCAGGGTGTTCTCCCTCGAACTTGGGGAGGAATGGAGCCAAATCGTACTTGTTACCTCTATAGTGCTTAAAGCTACGACTAACAACAGGCGTACATCTTTGCCCTATGTTACAATGAATTTCGTGACCTCGGTCTGTCACCGTCAAACATGTGGCATTAGAAACAACAACAATAATTCATCATTTTATTAGTGGTGAGAATTTTTTTTTTTTTTCATTATTTATTCTACTTAAGACTATACAATACCCTACAAGTGACAAAAATGTCGAAAAAAGTTTTTTTTTTTTTTGTTTTCTTGTGACCCATTTACTTGGGAAGCTTGCCTCCAAACTTCAGTTCTAATAACCAATTGGTTTTTAAGATATTTAAATTTTTTTCTGAGCTTAGATTTTGGTTTCGGCTTCCTTTTAAGGGGGTCTGGCACGTCCATAGGAGCCCATGTTAAATTGCATGAGTTTATGTACCGTTTTCTCAGAAACTACGTACTTCTCATGAATAAAATTTTTACAGCATATATATATAGGTTATGTGTACTATAAATAACACTTTAACGATGGGTTTTGTCTTTTCCTTAAAAACTTAATTTAGCTAGGAATTTTTTAATAATTGTCCAATTTTTTGCCCTAAAATTTAGTTTAAAAAAGTTATATCTAAAAAAGGTTTGCAAGATATGTCTAATTCCCTCCGTTAAAACGTGTAAACATGTTAAAAGTATGCTCACTGAAAATTTTAGGATTATATAATAAGTAGTTTTTGAGAAAAAGGTACATAAAGTGAAAACTATTACATTTTGAAGAAACAGGCTTTAAAGTAAACACTCTTGTAATTTTTCGAGCATTAACTTTTTTTAGTACTTTCAAAAAGCATATGAAACATTTTCTTTACCCCTGCCCCTACAAAAACTCTCTTCTAGTTTTCTTTTCTTCATTATTTTTTACAATTTTGCCTCTTTTGGGGATCTCAAGATACTTTCGTTGGGCTACACCAATCCTATGTGTATCTAGTTTTTTGAAGCATAATACGCGGTTATAACTTGGTTCAATACCACAATGTTTTAAGAGCATTAATTTTGCTACATGATTCATATTGAACTGTGCAATAGCCATATTTACCCCTAATTTTAGAATTTTTAGTTCCATAAAAGTAGATCTTGGAATCACTAACCATATAGTGCTAATAACTGACTCATTTGGGTTCTGGGTCTTTTCATTTAAACATTTTCTTACTAGCATACCTTGACCTAGATCTCTAAAAATTGATTTCATCTTATTCATTATGGTATATGTGTTTATGATCATAGTACCTTTCGTTACATTCAGCTTCTGTTTTTTGAAACTTACACCAAGTATTTATAATCGCAGGACACAGTCCATGTTGAGGGCTCTCGTTTAAAGACAAAAGATGAAAATAAACTGCCCAAACAGAGGTTTTCATGCTGTGTAGATCTCTGATATTATTTCTAAAAGCCATACTATAATATCTTTGAACTTTGCTATTAAAATATCGGTGAGTCGGTTACAACCTCTTAGGCTTTTTCCATCACCTAACTCCCCCCTGTTTCGCTTTTAAGATCCAAAATACGTGTACCGATACCAGTGGCGCACACAAGGGGGGGTCCTT
This sequence comes from Trichonephila clavipes, assembly GCA_019973935.1. NCBI lineage: Eukaryota > Metazoa > Arthropoda > Arachnida > Araneae > Nephilidae > Trichonephila > Trichonephila clavipes. Next base: position 208,620 of record BMAU01021393.1, on the reverse strand, counting down.
GGGACCCCCCAAAGCCCTTGATTTTTTTCCGATTGATTATGATTCTAAGTATATAGTAAGCAAAATTTAATTAAATATTCGTTATTAATGATTAATTTTATTAATTAATGCTAATTATTTATTCAATAATTAGTTTTTTACTGTGTTTTGTTCCCGAAAATCGACAAAATCAAAAGGAGCATGATACAAGAATGGTGAACTTTCGACCCCCCCCTGAAAAACTCTTGTGTGCGTAACTGTGACCCATACACTTTTGGAAATGCACAATACACTCTAATTTCTCCACTTGTGAACATCATATAGATTTGCGCTCATCAGAAACTTATGCATGGGTAAACATAGGTGCTCCTAGCAGAGCTCATTTGATGCGCGTCTCAAGGAGTAGTTTCATTAAAAAAATAAATAGATATACTTCTAATTATATCATATTTCTTCATATCATATATCATTTTTAAATAAAATATTTGAACTTTTAGAAAATATAAAGTGAAAATCGATAATTTTTCGAAAATTCAAGTGCCGGACCTCCTTAAAACATTTTTCCATTATTGAATTCTTTAAAAATATTTTGAGCAGAATCAACTCTTTCAGAGTAAAATTGTTGTTAACTTTATTTCAATTACTAAAATCCTTTTTGTTTGCTTATGTTTCAAGTTTTTTGAGTTTTCTTTTTTGTAGTTAAGATTTATTTTAAAACAAATCTTTATTTTTACGAGTAGTTTGTGTAACTTAAAAGCTTTTTCATTAATTACTGTCCATATATAAAACTGTTAAAAACTAAATTTTATGCGCAAATCCAGTGACTTTTTAGCTTAAGTTAATATCATTATAATTTTGTTTATAAATGCTTTGTGTGTGTATGTTTCAAAATTGTTGCGAAAATATTGTGTAAAGGTTAAGCTGGATAATCTGCCATCGTAACAAATGCAGTAACATATTTTGAATTAAAAATATTTTCAGTCGTAATTAATTAAACTCTAAAACTTTGGAATCTTTAAATGCGTTTTTTTCTCACTTTTCAGTTTAAGGATATAAGTGTAGGGCCGTCGATAGCCTAGTGGTTAGAGCATCGGACTCCAGACCGGAAGGCCTGGGCCCGATGCCACCAAATACGTAGGCTCGTTAAATTAGTGGGTCCGAAAATCTTGTGGGCTGAAATCACGAGTGCAATGGGACTGGAGAATACTTATCTCCTCTAATTGGGGAGGTGGCGATAGGTGCTGTTGGCATCTATCGTTCCTTCTGGAATTTCTCTCAGCTAAATATCGTACTGTCACCTGCCTGTTGCTAAAGCCAACGACAGACATACATTTAGCCCCTTGCCACGATGAATTTCGTGGGCCTCGATCTGACTACGTCAGACAGGTGGCATTAGAAACAACACAACAGGGCGTGTAAGTGTTTTATATTTCCTAAGATAAGAAATACAGTCTTGAAATTTTTTGTACTTAATTTCAGATACATGTTCTATAAAAGTCAGAATGGATTTAGGTCAGATATATCTAGTTATATTTTTTAAAAAAAGTTAAATTTAATAGTTACATTTTTTTTTGTTTTTGTTTTTTCAGGTTTAGCTGTAAAAATAATTATTAAAAATGAAAGATTAAACGCGCGGATTTTCACGATTTCATACTAACTTTTGTTCCCAATAACCCCAAAAAACACTTAAGCACTTAAAATAATTAAAAATCTTTTTGAAAAAATGAGCCTTTCTTAGCAAAACTTTAAAAAATTAAAAAAATTCTTAATTTTTTTTGTAAAATAATGGCGTATCAAATTGATTTTTACTTTCAGAATCGCAATCAGAATTAATTTCAGAATTCGATTCAAAAGTTGGACAAACATATGGTTAAAGAACGTCACAAAATTGCTCTCCTTATTCATAATTCCTCTGCCCATCCGAAGGAGATTAGCCTAGGAATGGCGAGCCTTTTCGAAAAAGATCGATTTTTAAATCGATTCGAATCGTAACCTGATGGATCGATTCACAAAAAAATCAAGGTCTAAAAGATAGATTTCTAAGGCATCCATTTTTTTTCCAAGTCTGCATTTATTATGTAATCATAATGAACGATCCCTTATCAGTAAAGTCAGGGAGTTTTTTAGTACAGGGAATTCAAAAATTGCAATTATTTTTATTACCATATCAATGTATCAGGTATAAAGGAAGACATTTATTTTCTAAATGTATTTGTTACGTTAAAATTCTTAGAAAATAGATAATATAGCTTATAGTTCTTTCTCCCAATGCTTAATATCTATGTTTTTTTAAAAATAACAGTCTGTCAAATATACTGGGATCCAAGCTGTGTTCCGCTCATCTCTTCCGATGTTGCCGGCAATCGAAAAAAGGCGCTCACAAGGAAAAGATGATTCCACGATACTCAAAAACATCATGGCTATTGAGTGAATGTGGTGATATTTAGAGTTTTTAGAATAGGATCATACTTCAGGTGCACAACTGCCAGCGAGAAATAGTGTTTAAATTCTTTGTTTTTACCAAATATGCCAATTTTATGGTTTTTACCAAAACAAAACAAAAATCGAAAGTCGATTTTCTAGGATGAAATATCGAGCTACATATCAATTTAAAAAATCGATTTTTTGGCCCGAGAAATCGATTTCAGATCGCCATCCCTAGATTAGCCAAAAAATTGAAAAATGTTAGTTTCTTACTTGCCACCAAACACTGCAGCAAAACTACAGCCAATGGATCAAGGGATGATAAAAATTTTTAAATTACACTGTGACGGGGCTTTATCACGCCTTTCACTAAAATCATCTTGGGGAATCTTTGAGGCCAGAATGGCACCAACCAACTCAAGAAGAAAACGCGATTATACAGATTAGGAATGATTATATAGCGTAAAATCCGGCGTATAACGCGCACTTTTAACGCAAAAAATAAGATCGAAATTTACGGGTGCGCGTTATACGCCGGGTTTAAAAATGAGAGAAGATGAGCACATAGAAAAAATTAGACTTCTACATACATCGAAAAATTGTGGAATGACATTTCTTATGAACTTAAAGGGTTGTATTTCTTGAAGTATACTATTTTTCAATAGCCTGCAATAATACCTCCAATAAATGACTTCAAAATATACGAGAATTGCAAACGTGAATTCCAAGTTTCTTCGTGAAAAAGGGGGCGCGTTATACGGCGAATGTATCAAAAAATTAAAAATTTCAGCTCTCAATTACGGGTGCGCGTTATACGCCAGATTTTACGGTATATTGGAGCTTTAGCATTCGCGTGAAGTGAAAAAGAGAGGTATTAGAGAGTCTGAGGAGGTCTTAGGAAGTATTATAAGAACCATATAGAAGTGGGTTTGAAGCCAGAAGGTGCCTAGTTGCCGAATCAAGTTGGATTACAGTATTATATAGAAGATATATAAAGATTGGTAGCTGTTCGCCGTGGAATATCGGTAAGCGATATACTATTAAACTGTAATGATAAAACTGACTCTAATTAGTTAAGGAATCGGCTATTGATGTAGATTCGGTGGTTAATTTATCATAAAGATAGGGAGTAGGATTAAATGCGCTATTTGCTAATTGTAATTAATCATATCACTCCTGATCATTATCCTATAACATTTGTGTTGCATTGCTTAATATAAATTGAGATAATAAACTAGTTTTTTATAATGGAAGCTTTGAGTGGACAATCTTTTATCCCTACACACTTCGGTCACGCGGATGAAGAGATAATACCTCCAGCCCGGGGGGAGGGGGTATCACAACACTGTTGCAAGAGGATACTGCAAAAAATTATCACTACTCTTGAAAACAATCAATCCGTGCCAAATATCAGCTTACGGGAAAGTATATCAAAATTTTTGAAAACGTGGAACTATGATGTCATATATTGTACCAATCATAACAGTTTTGCCACAGCTGGATTCTTTATCAGCAAGGAGAATTCAGCATGTATGGAGAACGAAGACAATATTCCCTCAGAACAGCGTTTCTCAAACTGTGGGGCACACCCTCCTTGGGGAGGGGGCGTGATAACTCTACGAGGGGGGTGCGAGGATATTGAAAAGTCGAAAACAAAAAAAGATTATTTAAAAAATTATTAATTTACTGAAAGCAAATAAACAAAATACTTTCTGATAAAATAAAATATGAAATACACATTTACACTGATATAATACACCTATAAATGTATCAGTACTGTAAATCTATATTTTGTTATTAATTTAACGATGCTAAGTAAATAACAAGTTTGACAAATGTCAGTGACCCCATGAACTTGTATTAACACTAATCTTGATAATTTGTACGGTTTATAATTACACTGCTGGCCACCGTAAATGCAACACCAAGAAAGACAAGAGATAGCACAACAAAATTTATTTTGTAGATAACATGTTGACCAAGTATCAAACGATTAAATTTATAGACTTCTGTGAAGTGTGGTTCCTGCCAGAATCAGTAGCCAGAGTAGCCGCCATTGTTAGAGATCACCGCTGCCACACGCCTCGGCATTGATTCAAAGAGACTTTGGATGTGTTCTTGGGTACAGCAGACCAAGCAACTTTCACACGTTGCCAAAGTTAATCTGGGGTGGCAGCTGGGGGTGTAATCTGGGTCAATCGTTGAGCAACCATGGACCACATGTTTTCTATCGGCGAAAGATCCGGAGAGCGAGCCGGCCGGGAAAGCAATTCAATCTGGTGATTGACGAAGAACATTTGGACAATACGTGCCACGTGTGGTCACGCATTATCCTGTTGAAATATGTCTATGGCCAAGCCCTGAAGGTAGGGAAGGACAGCTGGCTCCAACACCTCGGAGATGTAGCGCTGGCTGTTTAAAGTACAGGCAATGCGTACTAGAGGAGTGCGAGAGTGATATCCAATACCGCTCCATACCATAATACCCGGTGCAGGACCAGTGTGGGGTTGCATAACGCAGCTGTTCAGCATCCTCTCTCCACGATGTCTCCAGACTCGAATCCGACCATCGTGGTGTTGCAGACAGATGCGTGACTCGTCAGTAAAAACAACTTCCTTCCATTCTGCCGCCCACGTCCTTCTTTCATCGCACCATTGGCGGCACAGACGTCTGTGGTTCTGCGTCAAGGGTAAACCAAGCAATGGACGTCTTGCGGACAGGCCACTCTGATGTGAACTGAATGGTACTGAATGATGCGATGTGCTATGCTATGGTTCGTGATGTGACTGAGCAATCCGTCACTGCCATGCGCAAAATTTGCCTGTCCTCACGTGAAGTGATGCACTGAGGTGGATGCGATCGACAACGTCGGTCCGTCGTACCCTCCTGCATCCAATGGTCCCATATCCGCATTTCAGTTGTTTGGTTTCGTCTAACACGACTACCAATTTTCCTGAAAGATAATCCACAATCTTGGTAGGCCACTTTCCTTCCTCTGTCGAGCTCGGATACTTGTTTAAAAGCTGATCGCAGTTTTCTATGAGACATAGCTGATCGTTTTTTGAAAAAACCACAAAAAAAACCACAATTGCCGAACTTGAAATCGTTGAAATCTCCAAGTCTTAAATAGCGCTTTGAGGTTGCGCCACAGGCACGAGTGATGTGTGTCTGCGCTGAAATGCTAATCATTTGCATATCTCATCTCCACTAATGCATGTTATAAATTTCATGTTATTTGCATGCTTCCTTCAGGGTGTTGTATTTACGGTGACCAGCAGTGTAATTCCTTAACTGCGGATTAAAAGTTACGCGATTCGCTCCCCTGCGATTCAAGTAGACCAGCGTATTTTGATGTTTTTTGAGGGGGAGGAGAAAAGAAACAAATAAGCAAATTTTCTGAAAGAAGTAAATCCTTCGCAAACACTGTCAAGTTCCTTTTATTGCATTCCAAAGCCTTCGGAATAATGTTATGGATAGCACTGCACAGAAAAGATCTTACTTCGGAGAGACGTATATATACGTCCAGAAAATTAATGCTTTGGCTGAGCGAGACTTTTATGTACGTCGGTGGCACATAAGAGGTTAAAGCCGGATTGTAGCTTTAGCGTCAAAGTATAGTATTATTGAATTCAATACATTGTTATTGTATGGAAGGAGGGCGATGAAAATGATGATTGAATAGTGGGTCGCGTTTATTGAAAGTTTGAGAAGCACTGTCTTAGAAGAAATGTAAAAAATATGCATACAGCTAAATTAAAAACAAGAAATTACGGATGACGGGCTGCTTGATCATTTTCTTTCCCATGATTCTGAAGCTGAAACTTCTGTATTACTAACTGAATTGGATATTTTGAACAGTGTGAAAAATAAGAACAATACAGCAATAGATTGCAATGAATACGAAGGGGAAGATAGAAATGATGATAATGCAGAAATCGCTAAACCTTCATGTGATGAAATGATAAATTATTTTGAAACAATTGGACGTGAAATTGGCAGTGTGAAAAAAATACGCCTGAGGGAGTTTTTGGTTGTAAAGATGTGAGGTCAGTAGCGCACACAGGAGTTTTTCGGGCGGGGAAGGGGGTCCAGGGTCGAAAGTTCACCATTCTTGTATCGCACTTCCTTTCATTTTGTCGATTTTCGGGAACAAAAATCAGCAAAAAACTGATTATTGAATAAATAATTCGCGTTAATTAATAAAATTAATCATTAATAACAAATATTTAATTAAATTTTACGTACTATATACATAGAATTATAATCAATCGGAAAAAATCAAGGGTTTTTTGGGGGGAGGGGTGCGTTGTGTGCCACTGTGTGAGGTGTATTTTGAGACAAAGCATTTTTTTAAACAAAAAAAACTTAAATAAAAATAACAGATTTTATGAGTAGTTAAATTTAAGGATGCCTGTTGTAACGTATGTTTAGAATTTCTAGTTATAAAATGATGCATGTGTTTAAAATTACTTGTATGCTTTAAATTAGAAAATGTCATTAAAATTCATTAATTTTAATATAAAATTAGTGCTGAAACACTGGCGTTGGTAGTTCTGGGAGGGCCCTGTATCAAAATTCTTTCGGGGCCCTTTTTTAGATATAACAGTGTTGTTAGTGGGACTGTAGTTGCATCTGTTGGGGCCCCTGTAGCTTGGGGGCCCCGTATCATTGATACGGCGGTAGTTATGCCCTTGTGCTGAAAATGCAATCTATTCCTCGACATATTATTCTCTTCTTTGTTTTCCGTACAGTTTTTCTATCTTTTTTTATGGATAAGATATGTAAAATAAATAAATATTTATATTTACAAAAAGGTGTCAATAGAGAGTTACTTTTTTTAATGTATATTGTTTATGAATTAAAAATTTGTTTTGTGTCGTTTATAAAGTATATTGAAAGGTGAACTTCTGTATTTAATGAATTTTCCAAAAAACGAACTCTTTTTTTTTTTTTTTTTTTTTTGAGGTTTAGTGACTTCATTAGATAGAAATCCGACTGTAATCTGAAAATAAAATATAAATTTACTATTTTTAAAACATTTTACTATTACTGTCTCTAAAGAGTTTTTGGGGAAATGGGTACTGTGCGTAATCTTAAGAAATTAGATTCCGTTTATACAAAATATTTCAACAATAAAAAAGTTATTGAAAGCCGAGCGAAAAAAAAAGAGAGAGATATATATACCAGCTCCCCTTTGAAATGTATTATGTCTGCTATGGTAACACCAATCCGTAGACCATTAGAAGTAAAAAAAATCACTTTAAGAAGAATAAAGATGGTCCAGCTTTTATACCGTTTGTTTTGTAAAGTGTCGTGCAATTATAAAGTACAAGATACAGTATAGAACGTTATTTATCCGAACGTTTATTATCTGGAGCGTCAAATATCCGAACCAGTTTTTTTTGTCAACTACATGTACTATATAAGAATACGTTTTCGAACAGTGCAATGCTCAACAGTTGTTTTGTGTGATGCCTCAAAATGAAGGACGTCTGCTACATGTTAGCCGAAGCTTGAGACTCGCTCGAAAGACAGAACCTGAAAAAGCATGGAATAAGCTGTGGCCAGATTTAGAAGGTGGAAAAGACTTCAATGACGATCACAGGGAGGAGATTACCGACTTTGTCCAATCGATCCCAGGATTTCAAGAATGTGATGAAGAAGATATAGGAACCTAAATGGCATGCGATGCAGAGCACTGTGGATTTCAAATGCTAAATGATGACGAGATTGTGACTTCGTGCAAAAAGAATCCGATCCTGTTAACGATGAAACGGATGAAGACGAGGACAATAACAACGAAAGTAACTAGGGTCCATCAAATACTGACGCTTTTCTGCGTTAGAAACAGCGTTGAAGTGTTGCGGACAACAATCAGAGTGCTATCCTACTCAACTTCTGCTGTTCAAGAGAATCAGAGACCTTGCAGGGAAAAAACGGAGGTGTAAAATAAGTTATTGCTTTTTCACAATAAAGGTAAAATTGCGACATTTTGCACCTGTTTTGCTTTTTATTCAACCCCGTTTCCCTCTTGCGATGATTTTCAATATTCGTATAGTGTCCGGTCCTATTATATACTATATGGATAGCACTCGTTTTCGGTTATCCGAACGGTGTCCGGTCCCAATTGATTCGGTTAAACGACGTTCTACTGTAACACTTTTGAAATTATAAAAAGAGTTATCCACACACATTATTTCCAATAGCGTTTGTGTGTTAAAAAGGAATTGTAATCACACGAGACACTTCTCTTTCTTTCTTTTGCCGGATGTGAAATTTGAAGAATAGAATTTGAGAAGTTATGAATATTGTGCTCGTAAGATGTTTAAAACGATTAAAATTTAGCAAGCATTGTTTTGGTAATTTATATTAAAAAATAACAGTCAAGTATTGTAATCAGTCATTTAGTACCTCTGTGATAACTTTGCGAAGTATACCGAAGAGCCAGTTTTCGTGTTCACTGAGTGATGTATCGTGTTGCAGTGAGGTTAAATTTCTTTTGTGGGTGTTTAAAAAATATATTTGTAAGCCATATTAGAAATTACGAGCTTTAATTAGAATCTCATATCTATGGAATGGTACCAAAAAGCAGAAATTTTAATTTTAATTTTTATTTCTAGGTGCTGTTTCGTCCGACTTTTTCATGATCAACAAAGGAGAACTAGAATATGAATATCTTTGGTGGGGCCGCATTGCTGTTTTTATGTCTAGTTCATTCTCGTTCACAGAAATTTCCAATTTTTTAATCCTGAATTTTCTCTTTTTTGTACATATATTTATTCTTCTTTTGGTATTAAAAAATAACATCATAAATTTTTGAGAGAGCTGGAATTGACACTTATACACATCATATGTAAATGTAAATAAAATAATAAATGAAATGTAATAACAGTGCATTTTGCTAGACATTCATCAATTATTGTTCAAAATCTATTGTACTTTTGAGTATATGAATCTTGTGCCTTATCGTATCTCATATAATTTAAACTTATCTTTCTGGCCAAGGACCAATAGCGCGAAGGTAGCTCAGAGATGAAGTCGAGTCCGGATGAAAAGTCTAATTGTTTTCATTGGACAGGTTTACGTTCAGGTGTTTCCTTATTGGATCTGTGAAAATGTCGTAATAAACCTTTGTGTCTTGGCTTTCTTTCCTTTCTGGCAAAAATTATCTCTGAGACTCCTGCATAGCTAACACCGCACCAAACTATGATGGAAGCCCGATGACGAGCTCTCTCTGTGTGTTTTTCTTATCTTTAGCTTTTGGGAAATTCTTGCACATACATGGTCTCATTCTGGGGTTTGTAAGACTTTCAAAAAGTCAAACGTTTTCTTGTATGGTCGTTATGAACATGCCACCGCAACAGTGCTTTTACTTTAAGGTACCTCTGGTGCTTTAATTCCTTTGAAATTATTAGTCTAAGGCATAGGTGTTCCCAAACTTTTCTACCTCGTAGACCAGTTCACAGGTTTTTCGGTTTGGGATAAAAACTCCTACTTACCTAATATTAAATTTTTACAAATTCATCAACTTAAATTTTTTTTTTTTTGATTGACAGCAGGTATAGAGCTACTAACTTTAAAAGTTTTAAGTTTTTAACTGTAGTGAAGTATATAGTGTTTAAAACTTAAGATAACACATGTGAATTAATTAAATTAAAAATTAATTAATGCATTAAATAACTGTTACATAAAATAACTGAGCAACAGACAAATGCTTTTAGTGAGTGGGGGGATGAATCTGGGGATGCAATAAGAAATTTCAATATTTAACATCTATCTTGTTAGGTTTAACCTTAAATATCTCCTCGGTTAAAATAGTGTCCAGTCTTTTCTTCTTTCTTTTTTGTTTTGGAGATTGACCAGAGCACTGAAACACCTTCTCATTCGGAAAAAACAATTAAAAACTTTCTCAAGATATTCCATAATATGAAATAAATAACAGGTATATCTTTTTAATGTCAAAATTGTTGACATCCGATACTAAACTTTACTTTAAGATCTTCGTTAGTGCCTAATTTTTGTAATCTGACATTTTTTTCCCAAAAAACCATATGAATTAATTGTCTACTGTGGTATTATGATAGTCAAAACATTCTCAAACTTGGTTTCAAAATCTAAAAAAAAGGGCATTTAAATGTTGAGAACCTAGGTTAAAACTTCTTTTTCCAGGCAGATTGACTGTGGCCAATTGAAAAATTGGGAAAATTTTTAATGTCCAATATTAAACTCCTTTAGTTTAATTCTGACAAGGAAAGCTGAAATGTGGTCCTTGTTTTAATAAAATTTATGCTGCTTCCTCGTAATTACAAACTAACCTCACTAAATTTAGTAAATAAATCTGTCAAATAGGTAAGTCTATATCCACTTCATTAAATTTCCCTTAAAAATTAAAGTCACAATCTGGCTTAATGAGAGCCCCATTTACACTTCATGGGCCCTCAAATTATTCTTTTCGCTAACGTGGACCCCTTGCAGGTGATCTTAGATCCCTGGGGGCCTATATAGACCACATTGGGAATCACTGGTCTAAGGCATGGGTAGCAAAACCGAGGTTCGCTTTGAATAATTTTGCGGTCCTCGAGATTCATTATAACTTTACACAATATGATTATTTTGTGCAATATTTTTGCTTTTAGTATAGCGTTTTGTAACATATCTCATAACTGTTTCTATTTTATTACGTTGTTTCTGATTTGATACATACTTAGAAGTGTTCATTTCTTTTAAAATTTCCACTCCAATAAATGTTTGTTTGGGGTCTAAACTAATATAAAAACTTATTTTTATATGAGGACGTGGGATTATAACGTTTTTCTGAAGTTGCCCGCAAGATGATTTGGGTTCGCCGTCCCTGGTCTAAGGTCGTTCTCTCTGCTTCGTTTACTCTGTGGCACATTATTCTTTTTGACATGTTCATCTGTTTAAGAAGAAGAATCTTCTTTTGACAAGGATTTCGAAGAATTCTATTCCCGACTACTTTGACGAAAACAGTTATTCTCATCCAGCGCAGACAACCACTTCTTGTACGATCTAGATGACTGTTGTTCTCAGAAAATCTCTTATTTGTTTGATAAATGAATAACCATTTGATGTCTAAATGATGAATGTACTGTTCTTTTTTGATGCATAGGGATATCTGCAACACGTTTCTGTTGAGAGTTTTATAAAGCTCTAACTGATTTAAAATAAGATGAAAAGAAAGAATACAATTACCTGAAAAATATTTTAAATGATCTCTAAGAAACGAACTCTGAAATCGTCTGCTGCGCTTGAGTCACAACAGACTATATCAGATTTTTGTATCAGAACTTATCGGACAACTTGGTACATATTTATGAACATGCATTCAAAAATACACATAAAAATAACACACAAAAATAAACAAAAATGCACATAATTTAGAAGTATAGTAATACCTTGATTTACGCGGTTTTCAAATCTCGTCGATTCGTCTTTTGTTTGAGAGAAAAAAAAACAAGAAAAAAAAACAACAACGTGAAATTAGTGAAATTTGTAATGGGATTGAAGAAGTTTTTAACCTTTCCACGCAAATAAATTTAAAATTGGACGGTGATGACGTCCAAGAACTGCTGCATTATCACAATCAGGAGCTGACAATGTATGAGCTCATATAAATGCATGAGTAAATCATTGGAGAACTTGAGTCCTTACACTCATTCAGTTCAATCAGAATATCGAATAGCGGAATTTGGGAATTTGAGCGAAGGTCTCAGTTTAATTGAAAAAAGGCTTACAAATTATAGAGAATATAGACTCTAACGAGAAGCGTATTTTTTTCAATAAAACGAGGAACAACAACAAAAAAATCTTTAGTAGTTTAAGTGAACATTCTGCAGGAGGGGGACAAATCTTCAGCTGACAGGGTACTTTGTAAAATTTTATGAAACCTTCTACATCAGTGATTCGCAAAGTGGTCTATATAGACGCCCAGGGGTCTATTGCAACCAGCAAGGGGTCTACGCCAGCTAAAAAATAATTTGGGGTCCAGGAGGTGTAAGTGGGGGTCTAAGATGGTGACTCTCATTAAACTAAATCCTGATTTAAGTTTTAAAAGAAAATTTAATCTAATGGAAATCAAATTTTACCTAATTAACATATTTATTACATTTAATTAGGTAAATTTTCACTTACAAGGAGACAGCAAAAACTTTATTAAGGGGACTTGGTACCCTTTGAGCAAACTTCTTTATTTACGTATTTAAAAATTATATTTTAGCATTTTATACAATGTTTCTATTCAAGAAAATGTTACCAGATGAAAATTTTCATGTATTATTCACACAATTTTAAAAATTTAAATTTTTTGAAGAAAATTGGGAAAATTTTAAAATCCTACTCCTTTTGTAAAAATTAATTTTTTGACCTGAAATTTTTTTATAATATTCTTATAGATGCTCTTAACAACTTTAGGGATCGATTTTAGAATAACTTTATTCGGTTTCGAGAAAAAAAATAAAATGTTGACATACAAGCTAAAAATCAACGAAAAAGCCAACATGTCTTACATTTTATTTTTTTAAAAAAAAGTATTCAGTTTATAGCAAAACGGATTTCTAATTTTATTACATGCCTTATTTTTAACACGCAGGAAAAAAAATGGAAGTGATTGGTAAATAATTGTCGAAGGAGTAGCATTTTGAATGCATTAAGGTTTCGAAAAACACAAACTGAAAAAAACCAGTTTAAAGTTTATAATTCTGAAAAAAAAATTATTATAAGCTTAATTAAACTTAAAAAACTACTTTAAGATATTAGTTATACATTTTTCTTTAAAATAATTGCATTTTCATATTTTTTCAACCCACACATTTTCATAAATGATCAACTTTTAGAGAGTACTAATTGCACAAGAAAAAAAATTCAAGAAAAACTTAAAAAAAAAATATTTTTTCTGTCACGACAGAAATTTTAGCTGTGTGTTTTTCTTCTTATAATATTAAAGTATTACATTTGTATGAAAAATATATCAGGAATAAGAACTGAAATTATAAAATTATTAATATAAAATGCCTTAATTTAAAAAATTTACATGCACACATTTCATAAGGAAGAAAAATTACATTGTTGTATTGCCTCTGAAATATTCTTCTTTTAATACTACACATTCTTTTTTATAGTTATTATTTCTATTTATAAAATGGATTTTTTTTTTATCATAACGCATTTTTTAGCTTTTTTTTTTTCTAAAAGGGGTGTGTGGCTGAATTGCCTAATTTGTTTTCAAATGAAGTTTTATTCAACTTCTAACTTTCCGACATGCACAAGTGATATATCAAACGAAAGATAATAACGCAAAGAATAAGATTAAATGAAAATAAAAAAAAACGATAGGTTTGTGATTTTTAGTGTACCAAGTCCTCTTAAAACAAGATCCATTCAGCGTTTCTTTCTAGAATTAAACTAAAGAAGTATAATACTGGAGGTCCCAAATTTTCTCAATTTGTCACAGACAATCTGTCAGAACGTTTTAACATACGTCCAACATATTTAACTGCCTTTTATTCAGATTTTGAAACTAGGTTTGGGAATGATTTAAGATATCCGACTACGTTCAGAACCGTGATTTTCAAAAGCGCATAAAAATGGATAACTTTCATGATATTTAGTATCACTTAGATTAGAATATATGCATAAAATTGTTTTAAAGACATTTTGACAAAAAAAATTATTTAAATACAATATTTTGGCAAAAAATTAACTTAGAATAATCTTTTTTCCAAATTTTTGTGTGGAATTGAATGAAGAACCAGGCGTTGTCAAGATCTTAAAATGTCTTTATTAAGATCTTAACTTAAACACTAACAATGATAATATTTATATTATAACTTAGCGGATCTGAGGTGAGAAAACACACAATGCATATTAGCAAATAAGCGCGATCTTAACCACTATATTTAACTTTCCTGACTATTCCTAATATCTGTTTATATCACAGTTACTAATAGATACTAGAATGATCCTACCTTAATCTTTTGTTTAATCACAATCCTCTCGGTTCCTCAATATCTTTAGATTATCTCGCGTGGAATTAGATCCACCATGACTTGATCGGTCTGTCACGGATAGCTTCACACTAAACGATGGCTTTCTTCTCTTCTTTCAGTTCACGCGTTTAAACCAGACTAGCATAATCACTTCCCAATAGGTCATACACTTACTTTTAACTTCAGATGTTTAAAAGGTTTCTAATTTGCATGTTCACGTTTCGCTTCTGGATTTGGTAGGAAAGAATTTGCCTTTTTCGGCCCCAAAAACCCAAGAGGAGATTTTAGTGGAAAACGCGACGAGCCCTTCACAATCCGTCCAAGAAGCAAAACGTGATTTATTCGAGGGTCTTAATTGCCCTTAAGAAATTACGTGCCTAAATTTTATTCGTCTTAGTTTTAACTTTCAACATTCCTCTGGAATTTTAACTTTCAACATTCCTCTGGAATTTTAACTTTCAACATTCCTCTGGAATTTTAACTTTCAACCTTCCTCTGAAATTTTGACTTTAAACCTTCCTCTGAAATTTTAAATTTCAATATTTGTCTTAAACTCTACCTCTCAATATTCACAATAAAATTACCAAAATTATCATTTATATTATTTAATCACCTCAGATTCATTTTTACATATTTATTAAGTTGTATCCCATTCGGGTAACAGATCCGAGGAAAAAACACATAGCTACTGTTTAAAAAAAACCGGGACCATACACCTACCGAACTTATATTTCTAAATATACTTAAATCTATTTATCTTAATACTATTTATCCGTACAAGGTTTGTTCATGGCTGCCACTAGGGTTTACAAATCAGACCCCTAAAGAAAAAATGCATCTGCTTTTCTGCAATCATCTGGGTCAGCCACCCTGAAAGAGAAACTCTTTAAATATCTCACCATACAATTACATTTTACAAATTTTATACTTTATATACAATCATTAAATGACAAATATTTTTCATATATACACCTCATCTAGTTTTCTAAATAAAATTCCCCTCCAATCGCGCAGCGCTGTTAGTGTTATTGTTAATCATCTGTCTACGCCGCGTTCCCAAAACCAGATGCACATTAATATGAATCAATACAACAATATATATATATATATATATATATATATATATATATATATTATACAATGACAAACATTTTTTCAGTAATCATTTAAAACAAACAACCCAAAGAATAATCGTATCTCAGCGAAGTCATACAAAGCAGTTAACAAGTGTACATATACAGTTGTTTTCTCCTCAAAAAAAATTTTGAAAAATTTTACAAAACTAAAAGTTTATTTTTCAGTCTTCTAGAAAAATGCACCCATTGTAGTGTCAATTTTTGCCTTTTATATATAAAAAAATTTTAACCAACCAATATGACTTTCAAGTTGCAATAATTCTCCTGACTGCCTATCAGAAAAATGTATAATTTTTCATGTGATTTTCATGTCTTGTAGTTGACGTCTCCTACTGGGACTTCCAGGGAGAGGGATCTGTTGCTGTTCGTTCCTCGTTTCCTCTTCTGGCAATTTTGTTGTTGACCACTTCTGCTTCTCGTATTCCTGCTACTTGACCTTCTTTGCTCCTCGGTATAGGGTCGGTACTGTTGTTTCTCCCTGCTTCCACTGGATCGAACCGGTCCTCCTTGTTGTGTCCTCTTCTCATTGACTGGTCGGAACTCAACCTTTGCACCTCTTCTTGGTCGCAGCCGCTGGTACTTCGCATCACTGTTTCATCTCTCTTGTATCTTTTTGAAAAATTGGGTAAATCATTACTCTTAACCGAAAATTTTCGTTTAGCACCCTGCAGTCTCGGACCCTTACACTTCCTCTCTGGTCCTCCAGATCCAGATTGCCACGATCTTTTAAATCCCAAAGTCTCCTTTTTACATTTTTTGTTCTATTTTGTTCTGTCCAAGAGTCGGGTCACACAAGTGGTCTGCGATTACTGGCCGTACCTATGTGCCTCTCACCCTGGTCCTTCTTAAAACCTGTTACATTTTTCTCTAACTCACGCCTTTCGCCTGACCCATTCTTCCTACTATACTGTGACTCACTTGATCTAAGCTGCATACCTTCAAAATTATTGATTTATAGCTTGAACTATTGTTATCAGAACTACTGAATCTTATCTCCATCTCGTCACTTTTCCTATGATGATATAGTCAAACTTGATCTACATTGACTGTTATTCTCTCTCTTTTTTCCGATCTCCAAACCAATAAATTATTCTGTTTTACCTCTAATACTCTATAAGGATCTTGAAATTTTGGTTTAAACTTGGCTACCACCTTTTGTGCTGCCGAACTTAAAGGATGCGTTTTCACCAGGACCCAATCATTAACTTTAATTCTAACATCTCGTCTCCATTGATTATAATATTTTGCCCACTTTTCGTGCTTTGCCTTAGTGTTATGTCTAGCTTCATCAAATAATTTCTCAATATCCCCTACGGCAAACTCATTTTCTTCAGATATCATCGCTAATTTTTGAAATGGGGTAGTCAATTTTCGACCTAAAAATAATTCTGCAGGGATTTTTCCGTCGTTTCATTCACTGCCATTTTAAAAGCATAAGCGAACTCACGTAAGAACAGGTCCCAAGTATCATGTTGATCATTCACATAATTTGCAATCATTTGCGCAAGATCGTGATTCACGCATTCGGTTCTATTCACCTGAGGTCTATACACAACTGTCTTCACATGCCTTATGCCTAATCTGTTACTTAAATGTTCAAAAATATCGGATATAAATTGGGGACCGTTATCACTTACCAATTTTACTGAAGCTCCATAACGCGATATAAAATTATCAAGTAAACTATCAGCTATTATTCGAGCCGAGGCCTTTTTAAGGGGTATGATTTCAGCCCACTTGCTGAAATGATCCGTAATTACTAATACATATCGGTTACTCGCGACACAGGATACTGATCTAACAAATCTAACGTCACTATCTCGTTTGGATAATTTGATACAATTGGTATTAACCGACCAGCTGGTAACGCGTTTTTAAAATTATTAATTTAGCACATATGGCATAAAGAGACATATTGATCAATAAATTTTCTCATATACGGGAAATAACAAACATCCCTTATTTTATGGTAAGTCTTAAAGCATCCTAAATGACCTGCTAATGACTTGTCATGAAATTCTCTCATAATTTCATTCCTTAAAGACTTTGGAATGTATACTCGCATTTCACCTAACGACGTTGCGTATTTCGCATAAAACAACAAGCCCTCAATCGTCTTAAAATCACGAGACCAGTTCTTCCATATTGTCGCATTAACCGAGCTATATTCTGGGTTTTCCAGATATCTATAGATATGACCTAATTCCTCTCTTTTCTCTTCGATTAACTGTTCACGCGACGAAAGTACCAAATCCCTGATTATTGCACAATTAACTTTTTCTCCTATTATACTTTCAACCGGGTTCCTCGATAAAACGTCCACCACCATATTCTGATTTCCTGGACGGTGTTCCCATTCTATATTAAATTCCGCTAATTTGAGAACCCACCTTATCATCCTACTCGACAAATTTTTACCATTTGTTCAACGCGTAAATGCAGAATGATCGGTTATAACTTTTACCGGCAGTGAACCTAAATAACTTCTGAATTTATTCAGAGCCCAAACTACCGTTAAACACTCTCTTTCTGTTACTGTATAGTTTTTCTTCACACTGCTCAGCGTGCGGGAGGCATATACCACTAGCCTCTGTTCCTGATTAAGAACAGCGCCTATGCCTATTGAACTGGTGTAAGATTCGCCCGGAAGTTTAAAAATCTTTATAGGTGGCGCGGCCATCGAGGAGAGAGGAAAGACGGACGAAGGGGGGAAAAGTCAAGGGAAGAATGGAACAACATGGTGGAGCGAGAGGACATGGCAGAATTAGCGGGATAGTGATTACGTTGGCGAAGATAGTAACAAAATGGTGTTAACAACTTAAAATTAAATGTATCATAGTTAGTTTTTCCTTTTATGTTGTTTTGTGTTGTGTATGGCTGTTTCTGGAATAAAACTCTTTAGCCATTAAGGAAGTAGTGACTTTATAGTACCTGGATTTCTGATGAAATTGTTTATTTGAAGTGAAAGAACCTACAAATATAATTGGCGCAGTCGACAAGATATAAAGATTTTGTCGAAGTTCCAGGTAAGAAAGAGGGGACACACTCACAAATTGAAGTTATTGTTTGTATTGTAATGTAAAGAGTGCACTATCGATAGCTGTAGTTGTTTGTAATAGATATGTTATTGTAGTAAAAGTAAAATAAGTTACAGTTTAACTTATCTATGTTGATTCATTATAGAATGTCTAAAATAACAAATATTGATCGGGTGAGTCATTATAATCATTAAATGATCACCGTGAGAAATATGTAGTTTTCTGTCATAGAAAACATTTTTTTATTTAAGTTGAGAAATATTTTAGTTTTCCGTCAGAGAAAACATTGTCCTGGGTGAGTCATTATAATCATTAAATGATCACCGCGAGAAATATGTAGTTTTCTGTCATAGAAATTTTTTTTCTAATTAATGGTATCATCTATTCCAAGAGTTTAAAAGTATTATTTGGGTTTCATCAGAAACATTATTGCGTATTGGATATACAGTCAACCCACCTATAACGCGGTGAGTGCGTACCGCGTTATATGGAAACCGCGCTATAAGAAACTCGGATTTAACCGTACAAACCAGGCAAGTGGCATGTAACTTACGGAGTTCCTGTCCCTAAAAGGGGGACTACCTCCTCATCAGAATTGATAAATTTAGAGCCGAAATAGTGGGGTGACATAAAGTAAAAGAATTAATAAAGATTGAAAAATTTTAGATGGGCAGAACATAACTGCTGAATAAAACAGTAGCGGACGAAGTCCGCTCACTGATGGAAAAAAAGCCCTGCTTGCTGCGTTATGATTGGTCGAAACCGATCAACGCAGAAAGTGGGCGTGGAAGAGGATTGGGTCGATCCGAAAATAAACGATCCGAAACAAGGAGATCTTGAAATTAAAAATTTAATTTCAAGATCCCATAGAAATTGGGGGAGAACAAATTTTGAATAAAATTTAATGAACCAAGAAGCGTGTTCAAGAAGCGCTCTGGGGCGCTTTTGAGACGAGGGCACTGCGGGATCATATGCAGGCTGGTTACTAATTAGCTCATTGGGAACGTTAGGAAGTTTATTAAAGAACCTTTTAGAAAGGTCCTTTATATGAGGTAAAAATGGTTGAACTTTTAAATCACGATAAATGACTTCATTGCGTATGAACCAGGGAGCATTAACTATCTGCCTCAAAAATGAGTTAGTCAGCGTGTGTTATTTCTTAAGATGACACATGCCAGCGGATCCAAAAATTTGAGACCCGTAGCACATGACCGGTCGGATGATAGATTTATAGAGCAAAACCTTGTGCCAGATCGCAAGTTTACTCCTTCTGGAGATGAGCTTTTTAAGCATAGCATGAACAGCGATCGCTTTTCTGCGAGTCTGTTCGATATGATAGGCAAAAGTTAATTTTGCGTCTAGAAACAACCCTAGGTATTTTGCAACATTTACCCTGGGGACGGGCTGGCCAAAAATAGTTACGGGGGTAAGTCCAACGGGGAGTTGGGATCTTCTCGTAAACATGAGGCAGGCACTCTTTGAAGCGTTTACTTTTATTTTCCAGTCGTTGAGCCAGAGTTCAAGCAAGGAAATGTAATGTTGCAGATTAGAGATTACAACGGAAAATCTCTTATTCTGCGAAATAACGGCAGTATCATCAGCAAACATTGCTAAATGCGATGAATCAGTTTGCGGGATATCATTTACGTAAAGAGTGAAAAGCAGAGGCGAGCTTAGACTTCCTTGCGGAAGGCCGCTTCTGATTGGTCGAGGGGAGGAGAGAATCCTGTCAACTCTCACTCTGAATGATCTATGGGTTAGGAAGCAATGAATGGACTTGATCAAGGGACCCGGAAAATCAAGTCGTATGAGCTTGATTAATAAGCCATCATGCCAAATTTTATCGAAGGCTTTGGCTATGTCCAGAAAAAGTATACCCGTGGCGTCGTGTTTTTCGAAGCCGCTGTGAATCAACTCCGTTACTCTGAGCAGTTGGTGAACTGTAGAGCACTGGGGGCGAAAACCGCACTGCTGTGGGATAATCATATTTGAAGCAGCGCAGTGTTGATTCAGGCACCGAAGAAGCACAAATTCATATACTTTGCTCAAGCTACTTAGCAATGAGATTGGACGATAATTTTGAGGTAATTCCGGATTTTTGTCCGGTTTTATAGTATGGGGATAACCACGGCTGTTTTCCAGGAGTCTGGGAAATAGTTGTTTTTAAAAAGCTGATTTATTAGCAAGGTAATAAATAATAAAAATTTAAGGGGAAGATTTTTAATCATACGATTAGAAATTTGATCAAGTCCGGGGGATTTTTTGGGTTTGATTCTCTGTACGTAAGTTAATACTTCCGTTGGAGTGGTTGGTTCAATTTCTTGACCATGGGGAGTAGCTAGGAAGTTTTCAACTTCCTCGTGTATGCGTTGGTCGAAATCTTCTCGACCAGCGACGTGATTGGGTTCGAATTGCTCTTGCAAACTGTCGGCGATAACCTCCGCCTTTTCAATAGGGGTTATCGCGGTACTGCCTAAAGCCCCTCCGTACAAACCAGGCTAATTCGTAGCGCGTTCTATGGAAACCGTCTACCGCGTTGTATGGAAACCGCGCTATAAGAAACTCAGAATTAGTACAAATCACATTATTCGTACCGCGTTATATGGAGACCAATAAATACAAAAGATGAGATAAACTCCACCGGCCTTACTGATTATGTTTTGTCTATGCCATGCCTCAGTGCGCGCTCCGCTTTTAATTTATTCCTCGATCAGTGTCATCACTACTTTTTTTATTTCATAATAAAACTAGATTTCGAAGGGAGAGGTGGTGGCAAGATTTTAACATAAAATAAATACAACAGAAAGTAACATTAATGTATTACACTTCCAGATGTAAATTATTTACACTATTTCTTAAGCGTTCATTATACAAAATTTGAAACAATGTGTTACTTTTGCTGAGCAGAGATCCCATGAAAAAAAAAATAAAACAAAAAACTAACACTAATATACGTTATCCCTATCGGAAAGAACTCATGGGACGTTGTTAAACGGAAACCGCGCTGTAAGAGTACCACGTTATAGGAGGGATGTCGCAATTTCAGCTCCGCGTTATATAGAAACTGCGTTCTGAGAGTACCGCGTTATAGGAGAGAGGGTTGACTGTATATTTTAACTGAACATCAGTTCAGATAATTATTGTGTTTCATCGGAAATGTTAAAAAAATTTTATTAGATATATAATTCTATTGAACACCAGTTCAAATAATTAGTGTGTTTCACCACAGAAACGTTACGAAATATTGGTACATATTATTTCTTTTTCTATTGAACATCAGTTCATGTATTGTTTGTGTCAAATCTGAAACTTTATAAAGTATTAGAATACAACTATATATTTTTAATTGACTATCAGTTTATATAATTGTTGTGGAAAGTATAAAATTTTGTTGAGTTTTAAGTATGAATGACTAGGAAAGAAAGAATGTTTTAATTCATACCTCAAATTGATGGATGATTTATGGTATTAAAATATTGCTGAATTATATCTATAAATCAAATGTCATTTAAGCAGATGACGCTGGATGTCACTGGGAAATGGAACGCGAAGCGTTCCTCCATCCCATATCGAGATTGTTGCTGAGTCCTTGTGTGGGTGGGCCTACCTGAGAGAGAGTGTCCTTATTGGTGGTTCGAACGTGGCAAGTAGGCGTGGTTTTGAGATCAAGGATTTTCTTCAATACGGTTTCGGCGGGAATGTCCAAAAGTTGTCTATAAGGCTTTGCTGTGGTTGGTCAATGGCACTGCGAGAGTAGGCACTCAATTGGCTGCACTGAAGCATTGGAACAAATCAGAGGGGAGGTCAAGAGAACTAGCCTGTGTGGGGTTGCAATTGAGTAAGATTAAATAAAAATAAGAAAAATTTAAAAATGAAGAATTTAAAAAAAAAATAAGAATTTAGCAAGGGTAGTGGTCACTCGCCACCCGGCAAGTGACTAAATTAATTGTTAGGGGGATTGTAGGAGTCTAGAGGATTCTCCTAGGTCTCTTGAGATCTGGCATTGGAATATAGTTATTGAGCAATTTTACGTTTTCGTTATCAATATTGGGTAAGTTATTAAAGAATGAAAAGTAGCCAGTTTTTGTATATAGTTTTTAAAAGGAAGAATTTTAGTATCTTCATAAATTTTAGAATTTCTGGTGTATCTATCTGCTCTAACTATATTTCTGATAATCGAGTTCTGAGCAACCTCGAGTGTTTTAATATTAGAATCTGCTGCGTAACCCCACACAGGTGAACCATAAGTCAGAATTGGACGCAGAACGGCAGTGTAGAGAAGTAACTTATTGTACATATTCAATACTGAATTCCGGCTAATTAGGGGAAAAAGGCTCTTTGAGCTCTCCGGAATTTATCTCGCGTTTGAATTATATGTTGTTTCCATGTGAGTTTATTATCTAGAGTGTGTGTCAGTCCTAAGTATTTTGTGTTCTGAGACCATTGGAGTTGTGTGGAGTATAGTGTAGGAGGTGTTGGTTTTGTTTTCCTTTTGGTGAAGAGTACTGCTATTGTTTTATCAATATTAATTTTTATTTTCCAAGTGTCGAAAAAAGTTTCTAATAGTTTTAGGTGATTATTGAGTGCTAGTGTGATCGTTTTATTATTTTTATATGTTGCAAGGGTGACAGTGTCATCGGCATAAATATTAGTGGAGGTTTGAGGGTGAGTAGGTATATCGTTAATGAAGATATTGAATAAAAGTGGCCCAAGCAGGCTTCCTTGAGGGACTCCATAATTAATTTTAAAAGAATTTGAAAGTGTGTCATTAACACGTACTTGGAAGGACCTGTTAACGAGGTAGGGATTAATCAAATGAATTAGAGCAGGAGGGAAGTTGTTAGTGATTAGTTTAAAGATGAGTCCACTAACCCAGACCCTGTCAAAAGCCTTCTGAATGTCGAGAAAGACAGCTCCAGTGGACCTGCCTTTCTGAAATCCAGCGGTGATTTTTTCAGTAAGTCCGAGTAGTGGGTGGTATGTGGAAAGATTCCTGGTGAAGCCGTATTGATTAGGATTTGTGAAGTTATTTTCATTAGTAAAGGTTTTAAGTCTATTGAGAATAACATATTCAGTAATTTTACTTAAGATACTTAGTAAGGAAATCGGACGATAGTTTTTCTGGGTTATGGGCATTTTTGTTAGGTTTTTTAATGGGAAAACAATTGCATTTTTCCAATTGTTTGGAAAATGTCTAAGAAACAAGATTTTATTAATAAGATAGGTGAGAATTAAAATAATTTTGAGAGGAAAGTTTTTAATCATTTTGTTAGTGATAAGATCGGAACCGGGGCTTTGTTATTTTTAAGAGTTTTAATATAATTTAAAATTTCATCGGGATCAGTAGGCGAGATAGGAATCGAAGGATGATTATCAAAGAATTTTTCTAAAGTGTTAGTGATTTCCTTGTCAATAGGATGATTGCTATCACCAGGTCTCTTATTTTCAGAGAAATTATTTTTGAGAGTTATTGCAAGAATATTGGCCTTCTGTTCGTCACTGTTAGCAACGCCAGAAGAGCTAGAGGGAAGGAATGTTAGATCTTTTTTTACGGAGAAACTTTTGACACTGCCATAAGCTATTATCGCGTGTGTTAAGAGATTCTAATTTATTATTCCAATTTTGTTGTGAGATCTTTTTAAGTTCTTTTTCTTCCTGTAATCTGTAGTAGTTTTGTTTATGTGCGGGATTTAAAGTGTTATTGAATTGTTTCTTAGCTCTATTTTTGTCGCGAATGAGATTTCGAATGTAGTTAGGAGTGAAGGCGTGTTTGGTGTTTGCTATTGGTTTAGAAGCGAACTGGTGGGCGGAGCGAACGGCTGCGGTGAAAAATTCAATCTTTTCTTCGAGCACAGTGGGATTTTTAATACCTTGAAAGTCTAGAATTTTGATATTATTTTTTAAGTTATTTTTAAAGGCTGACCAGCAGGTGGTAACTGCCCTAGCGTTGTCATGATGAATTGGGGGGAGAAGGGAAAAATTTAGAATAACGGGATTATGATCTGATGAAAGTTCTGCTAACGAATTAATATTGTATGGGAAGTGAAAATTATTAATAATCGCGAAATCTAATGTGTTAGCAGATCTGTAGCCGTACCTAGTAGGGGTGTCTGGAAATGCAATGCTGAGATCGAGAGTATCGACGAAAGTTTTAAGTTGACAACCTCGAATAGAATTATTGAGGCAGTTCCACATATTGTGTGTAGCGTTAAAATCGCCAAAGATCACACAATTACTGTTGGTCTGAAGCAGATTTTCAAGATCGAGAGTGAAGAGTCTTTCGTCAGAAGATGGGGGAACGTAAACGGATATGACTGAGATCGGATTTAAATTTTGAGGGGTAATAACTACCACTGTGGCTTCAATATGATTAAGGGTGGGGGTGGGGATGTTGTAATGCGAGACATTTTTTTTAGTTAGAATTAAAGTTCTGCTGCCTGCGCGTCCGTCACCAATACGATCGTTTCGGTAGCAGTTATAGTATGGTATGTTAATGTTGTGATGTGGTCTCAGATGTGTTTCTTGAATTAGAAGAAGATCGGGAGAGTACTTCTCTACGAAAATTTTAAACTCAGAAATTTTGTTAAGAATGCCGTTTGCGTTCCAAGAGCAAAGTTTCAAACCAATCGTTTTGTGACTAATCATCGTCATCGTGGTCGAGAATAGCCTCAATTAGGGCGCTTAATTCTTTCTTTTTTTTGAGCTTTATTAGATTTTTTGGGTGGGGGGGGCTAGAGCATTAAAGTTGAGTGAAGCAATTTGTTGAGTCAGAATAGCAAGGGTATGCATAGTCTCTGTTGAAGAGTTTGCACAATTGCAAACTGTGGGCTATTTTCGATTAAGTTAAGTTCTTGAGTAGCGGGGGTTTATTGAATGGACGATTGGTTTGATTTTTGCGAGGAAATAGCAGGAGCGTAATTTACTGGTGGTGCCATCTGTTGAGTGTTTTTGTATTGATCTGATTTCTTATTGTTGGTGGCTTGCGCGTAAGTAATGTTAGGTCGGACTATGCTATCGACTACAGTTGTGTAGTTATTTTTAGTAGTTTTACCTTTACGAGGCTTAGGGAAAAGTGGGCATTTTGAGTAGTTGGCCATATGGCCGTAAGTTTGGCAATTAATACAGTATGCGGTCTCGACGCGTTGTATGGGGCAATCTTTTGTTTGATGTGCTTCTCCGCACTTCAGGCATCTAGGGATCATGTGACAGTTGTCGGACGTGTGGTTAAATCGGTTACATTTGTAACATTGCGTTACTCCTGTACCCTCATAACCTTCTACTCTAATGGAGAGATAGCTAAGTGTTTTAATTTGAAAGATTTTAGCGTTGTTTATATTCCGAGGGAGAGTTATCATGAAGACGGGGAGTTTTTGTTTGGTAATTCTTCCGATTAGTTGTGAAACTTTAGTGTCAGTGAATCCTTGATCGGTTAAGTCTGACTTAATGTCGTTAATATCCGTGTTACAGGGTAGTCCTTTAATAACGACCTTTATGGGTCATTCGTCCTTTGGTGTGATGACGTGATATTGAAAATGGTGCTGGTCGAGTAAATTTAAAAGTTTGTGGTAGTCTATGGAAGTGTTAGTGTATAACTTAATGAGCTCTCCGGAGAGCTTGCTGCGGATGTTCGGGAATGCAGTAGTAATTACTTTCATGTGTTCTCGTGTTTTCTCAGATGCTTTAAGCATGATAGGTGGGGGAAGATAAGTTTTAGGTGAGTTGGTAGAGGGAGGGGGATCATTAGTTGTAGTGTTGTCATTCGAAGTTCCTGCTATTTCCTGTTGTTTAAGATTTGAGAATTTATTATCAGTTTCGAGAGTAAAATTAGGGCTAAGTATCAAGTTCGGCTTTTTAATGGTTTGTCTCCTGGTTGGTGAGACGAAACCGTCATCATTTTCCTTTCGCTTTTGCGAGTTAATTTTAGGGAGAGTCGGAAATTCCTGTTGAGAGATATTAGGGGTGGGAGGGGGTGTTCCATGAACAGTACAGCCTGGAGTAGAACAAGAAAGAGTGCCATACTCACATTCTGCGTTGTGGTGCTGCTCCTGGTAATATTTCAGCCGGGCGAACAGATCAACCACTTCCGGATCATTGACTTTCATGTAGGGCGAGAGGAGTCTCAGCGAGTCTTCGGTGCCCTTGGCAAGTAGTGAGAATTTCCTGATATTGCTGTGGATTTGAATGAGTTGTTCACAGGGAGTAGAGAGTTCCGGTGTAGAGGGCCTTGAGGTAGGAAGAGGGATGTTTTGGCATTCCATAATCGAATTCGAGTCCGTGGCCATGTCCGAGGTCTAGTATCCAGAAAATATCGTTAAGAGGTAGCGGCGAAAAAATCTGATGGATGTCGCCCTATCCTTTTAGCCCTAAAAAGAGCTATAGGACGACTGGCTCAATTGCCTCCAAAAGATCAGATCGTAATGCAAATGGTCGTCGAGCGAGGAAAAGTACGGAGCGTAAAGAAGACGCGACCGTACTCAAGCGTAGCTCAGAATCCTGATCGATCTATCAATCCCTCTATCTAGAATTCTCTCAGATTCATCTAGAACAAATTTCTGACAAACTGCCGCTTAAATAGAAATGATAAATGTCTTCAACTAACTGGAGATAATTTTTTTTTTATTTCGACGAAAGAGATTTATACGTAAATAAATAAATGTCTGCTTAAAATAGAATGGGCTGTACCAGTTTACGATCAAAACAAACGGTTTAGTTATTCTTTTATCTGAATTCAGTCGGTGGAAGCTTTAAAGAGATAAAGAGACTTAATAGACATACATCTGTGATGAAATTTCTAGAAAATCTTTTCAAACGAATTCTATATTTCTTTTCATTTATAAACAAAAAGAAAAAAAAATTGTTCTTTAGGTCAGATGTAACGCTTCTTCCTCCTGCAGTTAGCTCATTTAAGCAGAATATCTAAGTAAAGGATATATATATATATATATATTTTTTTTTGGGAAATGTACATTATTTGTTGAAAGATTTATTCATTATTTCAGTCAATTTTGCATAATAATTGGTTTTGTTTTTTAAAAAAAGAGAGAATATATCATATATTCATTTCCTTCTCTGTACGCGTATGACTCATTTATGAAAATACGATTTTAACCATTGCTGAGTACGGAAAAAATAAATAAAAGTGAGTGATTGCTCAAGGTCATAAGCAGAACTGTCTTTGCATCTCTGTGTTGTGCATTTTTTATATTTTATTTTATTAGAGTTAAGTGTAATAACTTATTTTTTCTTTTGAATACTCTATTAAGGAATATTATATCTGCCAAGTAGAACTTGTATTTATGAGTATATGATTTTTATTTGAAGTATCAGGTATGTCAAACATGTTTTTTTAGATTACTGATGATTTTTTTATTTTGGCTAAAAGGTTGATTTGATTTTATTTTTATTTGGATTTATTTTGTGAAAATGAGAGATATGAACACATATATATATTTTTTTCTAATTGTTATGATTTATGAAAATCTTTAGAATTACAAATTTCGAAAAATTGAGATATTTTATGCAGTAGGATTCTGTATTATTATTGTAGTAATAGTATTTTGTTGAATTTTTAATGTTGGTCTATCATATGTGCTAAATTTATCATCCAAGGTATAAATTTGAAAATTTTTACTTAAGAAAAACAAAACATTTATTTTTAAAAATACGACCCACCTTGATTAATTAAGCCTACAGTTGTGTTTTGAAATTAGAGTGTTATTTGATTGATTTAGAATAACTATAGGGCGAGATGGCATTTTTAGAAAGGGGATCAAAAGTAGATTTGCAATATATGGCTACGGAAATGGGGGTTGAAGATGTCCTTGGGATGAGAGTGTTTGAGTAGAGAGATGCTATCTTGAATAGTGAATACTTAAACGAGGAGTTTTGTAGAGAATTTTTAAACACTATTATAGAGGAACGCGAGAGAAAAGAAGAGATAGAATTGAATGAGAGGAAAAAAAAAGAAATAGAATTGGATGAGAGGAAAAGAAAAGAAGAGATAGAATTGGCTGAGAGGAAAAGAAAAGAAGAGATGGAATTGGCTGAGAGGAAAAGAAAAGAAGAGATGGAATTGGCTGAGAGGAAAAGAAAAGAAGAGATGGAAGTAGTTGAAAGGAAGAGACGGGCCGATTTCAAACAGAGGATGAGGGATGTCGAAATGGAGTTTGAAACCCAGAAAAAACTAATCGAGTTGGAAGGAGAAGGTCATTTCACAAGAGCATGCCTAGACATAGAAGTGTCCACAGATAGAGGCAACATTGGAAACGAAGTGAGATCCAACAGCAGAGTGAGACCAGACTCAAGGTTGAAGTGGAGGATGGACTTAAGGCTGATGAGGAAGCCAAAGAAGTGGAGGAAGGGCGGAAGATGGAAGAAGAAGGAAGAATGAACGAAAGAATAGCTTTGGAAGGAGAAATGAGATTGAAGAAAGAAAGATGGCTTGTGGAAGAGCAGATGCGGCATGTTCAAGAGGAACGTGAAACGAGCATGAAAGAAGAACAGAAGTGTTTACCAGAAGAAAGATGTAAAAGAATGAACGAGCAAAATCAATTGTTAAACGAAGAGGAAGAAAAATTGTCAGATGAAGATATGGAGGTAACCCAGGCAATCGAAAAGGTTCTTGTGTCTAAAGGTGAACAAGTTCAGACGTGTATTGCGGATCAATATGCCGTAGCACAATCTGTTATTGTGGAAAAAGAAAAGGAAGAAATATCAGTTGATGTGACAAAGGATAAATATGACATTAATCCCGTAATCCTTAGCAAAGAGCGAATTGACTTTGATGAGGATGAAATTGAAGAAAAGCCAAAATTGCCTAAAAGAAAACGCAAGAATTTAAGCAGAATGATAGTTGCCGAGTTACAACAAAAAGTCAATCAAAAAACCTCAAGCAACATGGTACTTATACCCCAGCACTGGAGTTTTAGAGGCAAATATTCGCAGGACAAAAGTGGAATAGGAAAACTTGCATGGAAACTGACGGATTTTATCAAGCGAGATGGTACTGTGAAGATACGATGATCATCGCGAGAAAATCGAATAAGGAAACGATTTCGATTTAAGTTGAGAACACACGACAACATCTACTGGGACGGGAAGGTTAGGGGTGAAACCCGACCCCTAGACTTTAAAATCGTTGACCCAGCGTGGATGAGGAAGGGAGTTGTACGTAAATTGAGGAAGAGTGAAATAGAATTTCAGAAACTTTGTTTTAAACGACGTGCCTAACCGAAAGTGACTATTCGGGTAGACAAAGCCTCGCTTATTCTGGGACCGAGGAAAGAGGAGTAGCAGAGACATAATCATAATGTATCTTTACTCTTATTAATGTTTTTTTGTTAATGTTGTATGTGCATATATAATAATCGTCATATTCGGTTAAAAGTGAAATTTTTGTAGTTACTTTGAAAACGTCTATTATCGATTGATTTATGAATGAGCGGTTTTGGAGAGAATAATGTATTCTTATTCTTATTAATGTCCTTTTTTTGTTAATGTTGTATGTGCATATATGATAACCGTCACATTCAGTTTAAAGTGAAATTTTCATAGAGTATTTGGAAAACGTCTATTATTGATTGATTTATGTATGAATGTTTTGGAGTCTAATGTATCCTTAGTCTTATTACTGTTTTTGTTTTAATGTTGTATATGCATATATGATAACCATCATATCCGGTTAAAAGGGAAATTTTCATAGTGTATTTGGAAAACGTCTATTATTGATTGATTTATGTATTAGCTGTTTTGAAGTATAACGTATACTTATTCTTATTATTGTTTTTTTTGTTAGTGGTGTATATGCATATATGTCAACTATAGTATTCATTTAAAAGTAGAATTTCCATAGTTTGCTAGGAAACCGTCTATTATTGACTTATTTACATATTTAGCATATTTTTACCTGTGTACTCTTAGAAATAATACTAGAATGCTATTGAGTAGCTCGATATTCATAGTAAGATAGTGCACTCTCTCTTTAACTAAGGTTTGGACATTATTTGTGTGAGTGGGTGTGACTAACTAACCTCTTTCTTGTAGCACCTGGTCATTTAAGATGACGCATGTGCTTACGTTGGTGGGACATGTAAGATTCGCTCGGAAGTTTAAAAATCTTTATAGGTGGCGCGGCCATCGAAGAGAGAGGAAAGACGGACGAAGGGGGGGAAGTCAAGGGAAGAATGGAACAACATGGCGGAGCGAGAGGACATGGCAGAATGAGCGGGATAGTGATTACGTTGGCGAAGATGGTAACAAAATGGTGTTAACAGAATAAAACTCTTTAGCCATTAAGGAAGTAGTGACTTTATTGTTCCTGGATTTCTGATGAAATTGTTTATTTGAAGTGAAAGAACCTACAAATATAATTATTGGCATCCGTAAACAACTCAAATGGCTTTTCAAAATCGGTTAAATTTAAAACTGGCGCTTCCGTTATACCCGTTTTAACCGTGTCAAATGCCCTCTGCGTCTCTTCTGACTAACAAAACTTTAAAATTTTTTCTTCAAATTATAAAGGAACTCGCATAGATCGGCATAATTCCTAATAAACTTCGAGTACCACTGGGAAATTCCTAAGAATTTGGATACCTCTTTAGAATTCTTCGGGAATTTCATCTCAACTATATCTCAAACCTTTGTCTCGTCCGTCGTAATTCCATCTTTACTAATTATCGAATATAAATATTTCAATTTATAACAACCAAATTTACACTTCTCTTTGTTCAATGTTAGTCCTGCTTCCTGTAATGATCTAAAAACCTCACTTAAATGTTCGACATGGTGAGTGAGCGATGGAGACGATATGATTACGTCATCCATATAAACATTCACAAACCTCCCTATCACTGGTTTCAAAATAATATCTATCGCCTTCTGAAAGTTGGGAGCCGCCCTGACAGCCCGAAGGGCATACGCCGAAATGCGTAAGTACTATTCTTCGTTACGAAGGCCGTCTTAACTATATCACTGGGGTTTACCTCGAGTTGAAAGTACCCCGATCTCAGATCCAGGGTCAACTTAATTGTCGTATGGGGAATTTTTGTTGTCAAATCATCAATTAAAGGTAAGGGATATCGTGGATAATTCGTAATGGCATTCAGCTTTCGATAGTCCACGGCAAATCGATACGCTTCCGGATTCTCCGGGGGAAACCCGTTATTTTTTCTACACAACAAAACCGGTGATTCGTACAGAGATTAAATCGGTATTATGGTTCCCTCTTTCAACATTTTCTCTTTATGGTAGTTTAAAATGCTTTGCTTAACCCTCTCATAATGATACGGCCTAAAAACAACTGGTGGCTTATCCCCCTATCAATCTCATGATACAAAACATGTGTGAGCCCCGGTTTGTCTGAGAGCAATCCTTTAAAATTATTAAGTAAATCCTGCAACACCTTTTTCTGACTTTCTTCCAACCTTGTTTTAGTAAGATCTATTTCCTCATTTCCTTCCTCAATCGTTGTAACAACTTTTTCAATCTGTGGATCCGGGATTGCTAACGCTTTCCGATCAAAATCTAAAACTAATGGAGTCACTAATGAAGTCAACACGTAGGTATTCTAAATTTGCCAACACGTGAAGTATCCAAGGTTTCACAAATTCTCTGATCCGCACATTCAATTCAACTATCCAACATTTAGCTCTCTGTGCCGTGATCACTTGAGCACGCGATTTTTTCACTTGCTTATAAAAAAATATTTCCTATATATATCCTGGGATATAAATGATTTATCCGCACCTGTGTCCCATAAAGCTTTCGTAAAAGTTTCATTTAACAAAATGGGAACCTATGGAAGTTTTACCGGAGACATGCATATAGCAGATATTTTAATTGGAACCTCTTTTACTGACTGCGACTGATCATTTTGATCACATCTTTACCCTTCAAAACATTTAATCGACCCCCTTGCCTTTGATTACCTCTACTAAAATTTGTATTCGAACCCCTATTTCTACGGTCCCCTCGACTAAAATTTTCACTTTGAACTTTATTACCCGACTGGTATCATCTATCAAATCTTCGATCGTCCCTATTTAGTTCATTCCTGCTTTCGAACCACTGATTTCTTTGACGACCAGACTCGTAATTACCCCTTCAATTATTTCTGCCATTACTCGGTCTACGTAAAACTTCCGAATTTCTCTAATTCCTCTGTCTATCGTCATGATTGAACCGCCTACTCTCATTCCATCCTCGTCGTTCAACATTACCACTATTTTTCGAACCCTGCATTTTCTTGTACGAATATCTTTCTTCGAATTTCGCTAATCACTCTTAACAGCTGAGCTGTTGTTGTCGGGTTCCTAACCTCTCCGTAATCTTGCACTTGTATTTCGAGACGAACAAAAATATGGTCCACTAAAGCTTCTTCGGTCATACGAAGTCCCAGTTTTTTATGTACTTTGAGTTGATCATAAATAAAATCTGTCGGATCCTGATCCCTGTTCTGCTGGGACGCATAAAAAACCGGCTTTCTAATTCTTTTCTATTACGGACGATGGGGAAATTCTTAGTTAAAGCCGCATTCAATTGTGCAAAGTCTGTGGCTGCATTTTGCATTAATGCTGACCCAAGTATGTCATACCAGTCTCGAGCCCTACCCGGGAGATGACCTTTCAAATACGAACATTATAAATCACTGGGTATCTCTAGTAGTTTAATCTGATTGTATCGATGCCCTCAATAAAATCCTCTACATTCTCGGACCTAGAAAATATACCTCCTGCAAACCTCCTAACCCTGCTGCACCTCCTACCTCAGAGTCAGGGAAATTAAACCGAGATGGGTGCCATTGTGAAGTTTTCCCCGTGGGTGATACCTTATTCCTAAGTTATCTTTGTTACCTAGAGGTGTGGAATTGAATGAAGAACCAGGCATTGTCAAGATCTTAAAATGTCTTTATTAAGATCTTAACTTAAACACTAACAATGATAATATTTATATTATAACTTAGCGGATCTGAGGTGAGAAAACACACAATGCGTATTAGCAAATAAGCGCGATCTTAACCACTATATTTAACTTTCCTGACTATTCCTAATCTCTGTTTATATCACAGTTACTAATAGATACTAGAATGATCTTACGTTAATCTTTTGTTTAATCGCAATCCTCTCGGTTCCTCAATATCTTTAGATTATCTCGCGTGGAATTGGATCCACCTTGACTTGATCGTTCTGTCACGGATAGCTTCACACTCACAACGACGGCTTTCTTTTCTTCCTTCAGTTCACGCGCTTAAACCAGACCAGCATAGTCACTTACCAATAGGTCATACGCTTACGTTTAACTTCTGCTGTTTAAAAGGTTTCTAATTTGCATGTTCACGTTTCGCTTCTGGATTCGGTTGGAAAGAATTTGCCTTTATCGGTCCCAAAGAACCCAAGAGAAATTTTAGTAGAAAACGCGATGAGCCCGTCACAGGTTTTTAAATACCAGGCAAATTTTACACGCCCCATCAATGAAAGCACATGCGTCATATTCAATGACTAGGTGCTAAATGAAAGAGGTTAGTCACACACTCACGAAAGAGTCCTCCTTCTGAAACATAATATCTAAACCTTAGTTGAAGAAAGTGCACTATCTAATTTAATAACACGTGAGGCATGACTAAAAAAAAGTAAAACACAGATATATTGAAAAATAGGCAATAAAATACTGTTATATAATCATGAATATAATAAGATTAGTATTTTTTCACACTAATTCAATAACACATGAGGCATGGCTTGCAAAACTTTAATACACATGTGAAAATTCACCAAAACTAATTACTCACAGCTTAGAAAAGAATGAAGATTTCACACTAATTTAATAACACATGAGGTATGACTAAAAAAGAACCATTAATACACAATATATTGAAAATAAAGCAATAAAACAAGGTTATTTAATCATGAATATAATAAGATCAATATTTTCACACTAACTCAATAACACATGAGGCATGTTTTTTTAAAAAGAATCATTAATACACATATGAAAATTCACCAAATCTAAATACCCATAGTTTAGCAAAAAATTAAAATTTATGATACAATCAATGCTCCTTTAACTTTTCCTCACTCTCTATATTCAGTAGTAAATAAACTAAAGCAATCTTACTACGAACATCGAGCTTCTCAAATAACATTCTTGAATTAGTTCTAAGAAAACACATGAAAAAAAACCATACTAAATATGTAAATAAGTCAATAATAGACGGTTTCCTAGCAAACCATGAAAATTCCACTTTTAAATGAATACTACAGTTGACATATATGAATATACAACATTAACAAAAAATAATAATAAGGATACATTATGAATTAGTATATATTAAGATACATTCTATTTAATTATTATACATTATGATTAGGTATCTGCTACTCCTCGGTCCCAGTATGCGCGAGACGAGGCTGTATCTCCCCTAATAGTCACTTTCGTTTTGGCACGTCGTTTTAAACAACGCGTTTCTGAAATTCTATTCCACAATTTACGTATAAGTCCTTTCTTCATCGTAACTTTCGTTGTCTTTTGATCTTTTCTCACTCGTCATGATAGTCGCACCTTCATAATATCAATTCGTTTGATAAAATCCGGCAGCTTCCAAGCAAGTTTTTCCATTCCTCCTTTATCCTGCGAATATTTACGTTTAACACTCCGATGCAGGGGTATAAGTATAACGTTGCTTGAGGCTTTTAAATTCACTTTTTGTTGTGATTCGGCAACTGTCATTCTGCTTAAATTTTTGAGGTTTGTTTAGGCAATTTTGGCTTTTCTTCTTCAATTTCATCATCATCACAGTCAATTCGCTCTTTACTAAGGATTACGGGATTAAGATCATCTTTATCTTTTATCGCATCTACTGATGTTTCTTCTTTTTCTTCAAACATCTCATCCTCTGCAGAAACCTCCTGTAAGCACTTCTGTTCTGCTTTCATGCTCGTTTTACGTTCCTCTTGAACATGTCGCGTCTGCTCATCCACAAGCCATCTTTCTTTCTTCAATCTCATTTCTTCTTCCAAAGCTATTCTTTCGTTCATTCTACTTTCATCTTCCACCCTTCCTCCACTGTTTTGGCTTCCTCCTCAGCCTTGAGTCTGACCTCCACTTCAGCCTTGAGTCTGGTCTCACTGTTAAGATTGGATCTCACTTCGTTTTCAATATTGTCTGCGTCTATCGACCCTTCTATGTCTGGACATGAAAACCTCTTCAAATGTTTGGACTTCACAGATGATTGAATTCTTAATTTCATCCAATTTAATCTCTTCTTTTCTTTTTCGCTCCTCTATAATAGTGGTTAAAAATTCTCTACTTAGCTCCTCGTCGAAATATTTATTATTCAAGATAGCCTCTCTCAACTCAAATACTTTCAACCCAAGGACATCTTCAACCCCTATTTCCGTAACCAAAACTTGCAGGTATACTATTGATCCCTTTCCTAAAAATGCCATCTCACCCCTTACTATAGTTATCTTAAATCAATCAAATAACACTCTAATTTCAAAACACTAAAATATGCTTAATTAATCAATGTGGGTCTTATATTTTTAAAAGATAAATGTATTGTATTCCTTAGTATAAAATTTGCAAATTTATGCTTTGGATGCTAAATTCTGCACGTATGATGGAACAAAATTAAATTAACCAGAATACTAAAAAAAAACAATAATAATACAGATTTCTGCTGCATAAAATAATATCTCAATTTTTCGAAATTTGTAATCCTAAAGATTTTCATAAATCACAGCAATTAAAGAAAAAAAATCTGCGTTCATATCACTTTTACAAAATAAATTAAAATAACAACAAAAGAAAATCAACCTTTTAGCCAAAATAAAAAATCATCAGTAATCTAAAAACATAATTGACATCTGACACTTCAAAAAATAATCATATACTCATAAATACAAGTTATACTTGGCAGATGTAATATTCCTTAATAGTATTGAAAAGAAAAATAAGTTATTATACTTTATTCTAATAAAAAAAAATGCACAACCCAGTTGCAAAGAAAGTTCAGCTTATAACCTTGAACAACCACTCTTTTTTATTTATTTTTTGCGTACTCAGCAATGGTTAAATATCCTATTTTTATAAATGAGCCATATTTGAATCTAATACCAGTACAGAAAAGGAAATATATCGTCGGTCTAACTGTCAGACTGCGTAACTCCAACTGGGATGCTAATTTGATACAGTAGGGCAAGGCGCCAAGTTGTTGTTATTGTTCGCCAAGACAGGCGATAATATTACAATACGGTTTACTTTGATATTTTTATCGTGTGATAATGTGGTTGCCATGGGGATAACGTATATTAGTGTTAGTTTTTTGTTTTTTTCCCGCGGGATCTCTGCTCAGCAAAAGTAACACATTGTTACAAATTTTGTGTAATGAACGCTTAAAATTGTGTAAATATTTTATATCTGGAAGTGTAATACGTTAATATTACTTTCTGTTAAAATCTTGCCACCACCTCTCCCTTCGAAATCTAGTTTTGTTATGAAATAAAAAAAAGTAGTGATTACACTGATCGAGGAATAAAGTAAAAGCGGAGCGTGCTCTGAGACAAGGCGTAAACAAAACAAAATGATTAAGGAATCGTTCCAAAAAGCTCTTGGCGTGTTGCACTCCTATATCAAATCAGTTACACTGGTGGATCTACGCAGTCTGATAATTAGGCCAACGATATATGTATTTTTTTTCTTTTTTAAATCACCAAGTATTATGCAACTGAGTGAAATAATGAACAATTCTTTCAACAAATAATGCACATTTCACATAAAAAAAAATTATACTCTTTGTAAGGATCTACTGCCTGCACCTGGCAACAGGTCGAACGAGACACACGATATAGAGAGAAGGACCTGGCAACGACAGGGGAGACGAGACCGAACGAGGAGAGAAAGGAGAGCGGTGGCGCGAAAAAACGTGGTCGAAAAGAAAGGCGACGGGACGATGGATTGTAATCTTGGATTATTTTAATATATTATTTTTCTTATGAAATGTCCCATGGAAGGTGTGCAATAAAACAGAGGGACAAAATCCTGACTGCAATTATTTTCTTTTCACAATTCGAAAACGACCCGATCCGAAAAGAACCCACAAGTTTACATTGGTGTCAGAAGTGCGATGAAATGGAGCAGAAGTTAAATGAACAAAATATTTCAAATTGATCGGTGTTCGTACTACATAATTGTGAACAAGGTTCTAGTGGGCATTCAGTTTGAAAGAAAATTTTTAACAAGGAAATATAATCCTGCAGTGTATTTTCAAGTTGATGACCACGTGGATCCCGGGATTTGTCCTGCAGCAGTTTCAAGTGAAAAAGTTGAGCTATGGAATAAACAGATGCCGTATTTTTCTTCAGTTTCTGATTAATGGAGCCGTGATCTGAAAACAACGAAGGAAATCCCAGTAGTGTTCAAGTACAGAAACAGCGTTCATGTCGAGGTAAGTGACTATTGTTCCCCTAAGTTAAAATATTGTGTAAATATTTAAAAGAGTAATGGGATGCAGTCATATTTAATTTGTTTTTTTTTTAAAAAATAAAATAGAAAAATCACATATATCTGGAAAAGAAAATTTCATTGGTTTATTGCAATATTCTATGTTGTTGGATTATTGTTTAGACGAAATAAAAAGATTATGTATTTATATTTTACCTGGAAATAATAGGGTATCATTTTAAATGTTGTAAAATATGTTATTTAGAGTTCTACATAGCGTTAAACTATAATTTCTTTTTTTGTCATCGTTCTTTACTGTTTGAAGTTGTCTCAAAAATTAAAATTCGTGAATAGGAAGTGCTTTGCATAACAATTCAGTTTGCAGAGTTAAAAAAAAAGAATTAGTTAGATTAATTTATCTTGAAAAAATTGTTGGGAAAAATGTATGTTGGAGTCTGTGAAAAATATCCATTGAAAAAAATGTATATGTATTTCAAGTAGACTTCCTGTTAAAATGTTGTAAATAAGAGATGTTATAGGTTATTTATGACTCAGAATATGGCATGTTTTTTTTTTGAATATTATATGATTGTTTTTCATTTTAAGCAAAAGTGTTGCAATTTGTCAGTTGGTTGATGATTTAATGCAGTCTGAGGTTATTTCTTTTGCTCATAATTTAGGATATATATATATATATATATATATATATATATATATATATATATATATATATATATATATATATTATATTTATTTGTTTTTTTTTTGTTTCCTGCATATAAGATTCTTCTTTTAATTAAAAAAAAAGAAACTAAGAGTAGGTTTATGATTTGAGAAATAATTCTATGGTAATGTAGCTAAAGTATGTTGTTAATTGTGTTTTTTTTTTGAAAAATGTTCTGCGTTTTGATTAGTAACAAATAGCTGTGACGCATACAAGTTTTATTGCAAACATATTTCGTATTGTGTTTCTGGAATTTGAGTACTCTTAGAAAAAACGAGTGTATTATTATTTTTTTTTGCTTGGTAAATATATAGTACTAGGTCATTTAAGTGTTTGTACTTAAATTTGTCAGAAGGTAATTTGGCATTAGGTTTAGCTTGATTAAAAATGGCATTTCTCATTAGAAGTAAGAAAATTGACTTAATTCAATTGGCGCGGGACTTAGATGAGTCACCTGATCCGTCTATGTCTAAAATTGTTTTAAGGAATTTAATAATCTCTAGTAAATATTACAAGGAGGAAGAGGCAAAAGAGTTATTGGAAGTTATTACAGCCGAAAGGTTAGAGACAGAACAGCAGCAAAAACTAGAACAAGAACAATTATCAATTGAAAAATTACGCTTGGAAATAGAATTATCTAGGAACGCTAATCAGAGTGCTACTCAAAATAATGGTCAAACCTCACGTGTAAAATCTTTAGATGAAATAGTTAAAATGGTTAGAGCAGTTTGTTGTATCTCGAATGGTCGATATAGACATTCTGATACAAATTTGGAAAAATCGTGTAAAGCAAATTGACTTTGTATTAGAATGGTTGGGTCGGAAATCATACCGTCTAAAGGCAAATTACAGCCGTGGGAAAGTTTTTTTCGTGTACGTAATATAGATTTAGTGAATTCATTGAGCATTCATTCATGAGCTAATGAAGTAAACATGGTCCTGATTAAGATAAGGACTATGTTGTATATGTTTAGTATTGCTTTTTTTGTATAATGTGTTTTCTATGTATCTGTTTGCAATCCCATTACAGTTTAGATCTTTATGGGGACATAGTCACTTATTTCAATTGGGTGAACTATTAATACTATTTCATGTGTTTGTTTTAAGGAACTTTGACTAGAACAAACATCAAGACTTTTGACTGTTGCAATTATTGTGTGTTCTGTTTGTGAATTTTCTGTTTCACGGTTTGTGAATTTTCTGTTCCTGGTGTCTGAAATGGTAAAATCAGCCACAAGGGGCAAATTTTACTCTTAGGTGAGGCATGTAAGGATCTACTGCCTGCACCTGGCAACAGGTTGAACGAGACACGCGATATAGAGAGAAGGACCTGGCAACGACAGGGGAGACGAGTCCGAACGAGGAGAGAAAGGAGAGCGGTGGCGCGAAAAAACGTGGCGACGGGATGATGGATTGTAATCTTGGATCATTTTAATATATTCTTTTTCTTATGAAATGTCCCATGGAAGGTGTGCAATAAAACAGAGGGACAAAATCCTGACTGCAATTATTTTCTTCTAATATTCAATAATGTTTCTGATGAAACCCAATAAATATCTGAACTGATGTTTAATAGAATAACATATCTAATATTCAATGTTTCTGATGAAATCCAATAAATATCTGAACTGGTGTTCACAATAGAAATAATATATCTAATCTTTTATAATGTTTCTGATGAGACACAAATAATACTTTTAAACTCTTGGAATAGATGATATCATTAATTAATTCTCAATTTAAATCAAAAGAAAATTTTTTTTCTATGACAGAAAACTAAATACTTTTCACAGTGATCATTTAATGATTATAATGAATCACATCGAACAATGTTTCCTATGGCAGAAACTAGCATATTTCTCGCAGTGATCATTCAATGACTATAATGACTCACCCGAACTACGTTTTCTATTTCAGGGATTATATAACGAATCAACGTACATACATAAGTTAGACTGTAACTTAACATATCATCATAACTTAACATATCATCTATTCCAAAGCAAAATACAACTAATGATAATGTGCACTCTTTACATTTTCATTCAAACAATAATAACTTTAACTTGTCAGTGTGGACACCTCCCTCTTACCTGGTATATCAATGAAATCTTCATACATACCAACTGCGCCAATTAACTTCTTACTTTGTGATTTAGGTTCTTTGTTTCAAATGAAGTTTCACCAGCTACCAGGCACAATAAAGTCACTAATTTTTTTATGGCTAAAGATTTATTACTCCAAAGACAGCCACACACACAACACAAGACAACATAAAAAGAAAACTAACTACAATACATTTAATTTTAATTTAACACCATTTTGTTTCAACGCTCACCAAGGTAACCGCCTTCCCGCTCATTCCTCCATGTTGTCTCTCTCCTCACTCTGTCTGATTTTCATGGCCACGCCACCTATAAAGTTTTTAAATATGCCAGGGGAATCTAGATATATATTATAAAAACGAAAGTTTGTTTGGATGTTTGGTCGTCTTTAACGCAAAAACAACTGAATGGGTTTTAATGAAACTTTACAGTAATATAGCTTATACATCAGAACAACACATAGGTTATAATTAATAAAGATATTGTGTGAAGTGTCCAAAATATAGCGATATTTGTCAAGTAAGTAGGAAAAAATTCTGCCATCTGCAAGCAATTCCCACTACAGCATATACCTACCTTTTATTTGTGAAGAAACCCTTTTTGTTTTGGCTACGCAAGGCGCTCGCTTATAATTTATTCCTGTAGTTAGCGAAATCCCTAATTTTTTTTTTATTTCAGAAAAAAAACTGAATTTTGAAGGAAGAGGTTGTTATAAATCTCTCTTTATTTGAATATTTTTTTTTATGATTTTATTATGCACACATTTGATTGTAAGAAAATAATCTTTTTTTCAAAATAAATACTTTTATCGCTTCTGGCACTTTCTCTTTCACACTACATCATTTGGATAAATTTATACAATATCTTTGTGGCTAGTAAATTATAAAGCTATAATTTTAATTGAATAGGCAGATTTTGCATTTTTAAGTATAAAAATAATTATAACTAATGTACTGTATTTTTTAGGGTAAGTGAATATCAACGTCGCACTGTTCAGCTATACAAGGGCTTTTGGCGACGGACCACATAATTTTGAACCATGGTCGTGACGTGGACGACACTTGAGCTGGCACCCCTTCTCCTAACTACCACACAGCACCAACTTAGCAGGAATATTCTACCAAAACTTAGCAGGAATATTCTTTGAAATCCACTCTTCCAAGATTTTTGGCAGCACGGATTCTACGATGAGTATTTTAACGGGGAAGGCGAATAGTTTTGTAGCAGATATAGTGTTTTCAGTTGACGACGTTTTCAGCAAATTGCAAAGATTATCATTTTAGTCCCGAAAATATAGTTAATGTCAAAATTTAGGTGTCTTATGTTTTTGTATGGCAATGAAGACCTTAGAAAACGATTTGACTATTTATTTAAAGTGAACGGTGCATATAGTTAATTTTACAGTGGAATATCTTTAATTTATTTATTAGCTCTAACGGATTAAATTTCCCTAAGTGGAGTATTTTGTCTATGTATATCCCTTAATTTTCAATGTAGTGATCCAAAAAAAAATATTGCATGAAAAAAACTGCAGTAAATCATAATGCAGTTGATAAAGCATTAACGTGCATCGCTTCCCTACACGGCGAGTCTTACAAAGTTCTAATAAAGCTCGAACTTTGAAAGTAGCTAGACCTTTGCCAATTTGAATCTATCGTCAACATTTCGCAACGTTTTTCATTGAATCGTCATTATGACTTAAGAAACGGCGGTGCTTGCGAATATTACAATTTTA
Organism: Trichonephila clavipes; assembly: GCA_019973935.1. Taxonomy (NCBI): domain Eukaryota; kingdom Metazoa; phylum Arthropoda; class Arachnida; order Araneae; family Nephilidae; genus Trichonephila; species Trichonephila clavipes. Next base: position 166,037 of record BMAU01021393.1, on the reverse strand, counting down.
ACATAAAATAAATACAACAGAAAGTAATATTAATGTATTACACTTTCAGATATAAATTATTTACACTATTTTAAGCGTTCATTACACAAAACTTTTAACAATGTGTTACTTTTGCTGAGCAGAGATCAGCTTAGGTAGGTATTTTCAAAAATCGACCCTCAAGAGTGTTACGGGGAGTTATAAATAAAAAAAATCCTTTTTATCAGCTATTAGACCTACAAACTTAAAATTTAACAAAGGTGTTTTTTTCTTTCTTTTTTTGTTCAGCTAAGATATGCAAAAAGCTTTTTTTGTTTAATTTGCAATTCACGTAAAATTAACTCATTAGAAACTTCTTTATCCTTCAATCTGTGTTGTTTAGTTTTTCAGTTCACCCGTGCGAAGAACGGATATTGTTCAATGCTCAAAATCGCAACTCATTCACACCGTGAACTGAATGAGATTTAAATGATGTGGCTACGAATGTTTCTCAATTTAAATAAAACATTTATTAAGCTATTTACATGGATGCATAAAAAGGGTTAATTATGATCGTGCACGTTCATAGCCGCCTACTCCCTCCAAACGCATCTAGAGGAAATCCCTGTCCCCCCTTTTGGAGCGCTTTTCCTCCCTCTGTTGCCACTCCAGTAAAGAGAAACTAGGCTGCTCTCACCACTCCTCGGGTCAAACACCCCTGCGCTCCTTGGGTGCTTTCACAACAGGCATACGAGCTAGTTTTACAATAATTGAAAGGAATGTAAGCGTAATTGGCATTTTTTTTGAATAAATTAAATGTTTCAAGTATTTACGTTGTAATTTTTTCTTATATTTTTTGTCCTCCTTTTCATTGTAGAAAAACTGGTCACCTTAGTTTAGTTAGTATACCAGCTATCACCTCTTAGCTTAACTGGGCTGCATCCTCTTGCCTTCCTTTTAAGAAAACGAAACACACTTTTTCATTACGTAAAATTAAACTACCGTAAAATCCGGCGTATAACGTGCACTGCCGTATACCGAGCACCTTTACTTTCAAGTGGCATTTTTTAATTTTAAGGTATGTTCACTGTGTGTATAACGAGGCACCCCATTTTTTTTTACGAAAAAACGTGATATACAGTCAACCCTCTCCTATAACGCGGTACGCTCAGAATGCGGTTTCTATATAACGCGGAGCTAAAATTGTGACATCCCTCCTATAACGCGGTACTCTTACAGCGCGGTTTCTGTTTAACAACGTCCCATCAGTTCTTTCCGATAGGGATAACGTATATTAGTGTTAGTTTTTGTTTTATTTTTTTTCACGGGATCTCTGCTCAGCAAAAGTAACACATTGTTTCAAATTTTGTGTAATGAACGCTTAAGAAATAGTGTAAATAATTTACATCCCGAAGTGTAATACATTAATGTTACTTTCTGTTGTACTTATTTTATATGTTAAAATCTTGCCACCACCTCTCCCTTCGAAATCTAGTTTTATTATGAAATAAAAAAAGTAGTGATGACACTGATCGAGGAATAAATTAAAAGTGGAGCGCGCACTGAGGCATGGCGTAGACAAAACAAAATCAGTAACGCCGGTGGAGTTTATCTCGTCTTTTGTATTTATTGGTTTCCATATAACGCGGTACGAATGATGTGATTTGTACTAATTCTGAGTTTCTTATAGCGCGGTTTCCATACAACGTGGTAGACGGTTTCCATAGAACACGCTACGAATTAGCCTGGTTTGTACGGTTAAATCCGAGTTTCTTATAGCGCGGTTTCCATATAACGCGGTACGCACTCACCGCGTTACAGGAGGGTTGACTGTATACGTGTGCAATGCTCTTATGTGCTTTGGTGTCATTTTTATTCGAAGTTTTCCCCTAGATTTAGAAAAATTACTACTATATTTCTAGTACTACAACCTTTTAAGTTCATAAGGAATATCATTTCTTTTAAGGTATCCGACTACGTTCGGAACCGTTATTTTAAAAAAGCGCATAAATGGATAATTTTCATGATATTTAGTGTCACTCAGATTAGAATACATTCATAGAATTGTTTTAAGGACATTTTTTTTTTTGACAAAGAAATGATTTAAATACACTATTTTGGCAAAAGATTAACTTTAATAACCTTTTTTCAAAATGTTCTCCTTTTATAAAAAAATGCTTTTAAAATAATAATATTTTGCTTATATAAAGTAAAGGCTTCTCTCCAGAGAGTCTGAGCTAGAAGTTTTGAAAAATTCATATTATTTTTAGAGTTACCACGAATTGAAATAATTATTCGCGTTTTTTTCTTCTTAAAATTGCTCCCCTCTGTTGTCGTAAAACATGGATAAACTCACTTCTAAGTTATATATTTCAAAAATTCTAGTTCAGCCTCTGAATAGAGGTCTGAGCTATATACACAGGCAAAATATTATTACAATAGAACTATTTTTCACAAAAGGAGAATATTTAGAAAAAAGAATGTTCTAAAAAAATAAAGTAAATATTCTAAAAGATAAATGGATGAACCATACGCCTTTTCAGATGCGTCGCTAAATGCATGTAACTCAATGCTCTCCGCTCTGTGAATCACAATACATCTGTCAATAGAGATGTTATTCACGGCTTCCAAAGAGTAGGTAAATCGACGCTACTCCTCTTCTTTATAAGGAAGTTCATCACTCCATCCCAATTCCAGCAACCACAATCTTTTCATAAATATCTTTGCCCAAGTAATGATCGGTCCGAGGAGACCCAAAGGGTCAAAGATTCTTTCAATAGTAGACAAAACCATTCTTTTGGTATATGAAGTTGGCCTTTGTTGCTCTATTCTGAATATGAAACAGTCTAACTTAGGATTCCAAATTATTCCTAGCTTTTTAGTCTCATCAGAATGCAAAGATGCCATTGCGAGTTATAAACGCGGTTTTCTCGATATCTTTCGGACTAATCACCAATTGAAAATAACCACTTTTTAAATCCAATGTCGACATGATGCCGGTGTGCGGAATGTTTGTGATTAGATCATCAATCACCGGTAATGGATATCGGGGGTATTTAGTAATGGCATTAAGTTTGCAATAATCAATCATGAATCGATACGCCTCTGGAGAATCTGGAGGAAGGCCATTATTCTTGCGCGTAAAAACTAACGGTGACGCGTATGGGGATTGAATAGGACACATTTTACCCTCTTGTAACATTTTCTCAATGTGATAATCGATTATTCCTTGTTTGACCCTGTCATATCTGTAGGGTCTTGACACTACCGGTCCCTTGTCCCCAGTATAGATTTCATGGTTTAAAACATGAGTTAACCCCGGTTGATCTGAAAATAGCCCTTTAAAACCATTAAATAAATTCCTCAATTTTTGCTTTTGCCCTTCACCGAGCTTTGTATTTGATAGATCAATCTCGACCGGTTTTTCCACTTTTGGCAACTGCTTAATTTGGTCATCTGGAATGATCAGAGATTTCTGATCGAAATCTAATGTCAATTTGGTCTCCTTCATAAAATCAATGCCTAACATGCATTGGTACTGCATATTGTTAAGAATGTGAAATATTCAGGCTTTCTGGAATTCTCGGATCCGAATATGTAATTCGATCCGACCTAAGTGACAACACGAGGCTCCCTGGGCCGTCACTACTCTATATTTCGTCTTTTGACGAGGTCGACACGAAAAATATTTGCGACAGATCTTCTCTGATATGAAAGATTTCTCCGCTCCCGTGTTCCAAAGGGCTGTAATGAATGTCTCATTTAAAAGAATGGGGACATAAGGTAAATCTACTGGAGTTATTCGTAGTGAGGATATCCTAATAGTTCGGTGTTCCGTATCTGGAGGATTTTCTGTACATCGGGATCGATCACCCCCATACTCGCATCGATCGCTTAAAAGTTTAAATACACTCTGTCGCAAAAAAATATATGCACCCAGAAGAAATCAGGCTACAATCACGAAACTCGGCAAGAATGTAGTCTGGTAAGAGATATGCAAATGATTAAAATTTCGAAGCCAATGAGACAAGGCTAAGTGTGCTATGCGCATATTAGTTGCGCAACTGGGAGAGTTTAAAAGCATGAGTACGAGCGCCGTACGGCTATCCAAACGAATCTGATGACTTTGATGGACGATATTGAGACTTAGGATGCCTCTAAGACGTAACCGGCGGCAGTACGAGCAGCTGACGGACTTTGATAGGGGCCGTATAATAGGCCTCAGAGAAGCAGGTTGGTCGAATAGACGTATCGGCCGCCACCTCGGTCGGAGCGATATGGTAGTTGCTCCGTGTTGGCAACAGTGGATCACAGAATGTAGAGTGTACCGAAATATTATTCGTCAGGACGTCCCAGGAACACAAATGATCGCGAGGATCGTGCAATCAGAAGAGTGGCCACTTCGGCACCAACAACGTCGCTAGCATCGATTCAACGCCACTTACCTCCTTCCAGACATCCAGTGCCATCAAGAGAAACCATAAGGAGACGACTGACCGAAGTTGGCTTGAGGAGCCGACGTCCGCTAAGACGCTTACCACTGACCCCACATCATAGGCAGTGTCGACTGGATTTTTGCCGACCTCGAGCAGCTTGGAGTGTGACAGACTGGAGACGTGTCATCTTCAGTGATGAATCCCGATTCAGTCTCAGTGCTGATGACCACCGCACACGTGTCTGGAGGCGCACCGGCCAGATCCGGCATTTATTGTCGAGCGGCATACAGCAATTTCACAAGGTGTGACAGTGTGGGGAGCAATTTCTTGAACACACGATCATCTTTAGTGGTCCTTCAAGGCACTTTGACAGCTCGCAGATACGTGGACGATATTTTAACGCCGATTGTGCTACCCATGCTATCAAGTCGCCCAGGTGCCATTTATCAACAGGATAATGCTCGTCCACATACTGCGTGACTCTCCCAACAATGTCTTCAAGGATATGACGTCCTACCATGGCCTGCCAGGTCACCAGATCTTTCGCCAATAGAGCATGTCTGGGATGCGCTGGGAAGGCAACTGCAGCCGTCCCGATATATAGGAGAATTAACTGCGCAGATGCAAAGACTATGGCAGGATCTTCCACAGGGGGTCATAAGTGATCTAATTGAATCGATGCCACGCCGAATTTCGGCTTGTATAGCTGCCAGAGGTGGCTTTACTACTTACTGATTTTTAACCTTTTGCAAGCTGTAACCGCTTAATAAAATGATATTTTGTTCTGAATTTTTAATCATTTGTTTATTTTCATATACACTACATGCATACCAAATTTCGTGAATGTAGCTCAATTTCTTCTGGGTGCATATATTTTTTTGCGACAGAGTGTATCTGTTTTGATCATTCTGACCCCTGAAAGAACTGTTCCTCGAACCACCTTGTCAACCGCCTGGATTGTGAAATCTATGATCAGATTGACCACCTCGTCGTCGACCATCGAATCTCCGATTATCCGCAACCCCTTGACTCTCAAATCTATTGAACTCTCTCCGTGGTCTGCTATTGTCCGAGTATCTACTGTTACCCCTCGTTTCCCTCCAATTTTCCTGCCGATTCCTGTTAGGAAAACGATTGTTCTCGCTTGGGTTTGTATCTCGAAATTCCCAACTCGAACCTCTGATCTTTCTATTTCGAAACCTTTCCTCACACTTATCAATTATTTGTAGAAGGTTAGATGTGGTTTGCTGATGCCTAACCTCTGCATAATCTAAAATCTGAGGTTCTAACCTACTAATAATATGATCGATCAATTTTTCCTCCGTCATTTCTAGTTTTAAAATTTTGTGGATCTTTAATAAGTCATACACAAAATCAGACCGTTTTTGATTATGCTTTTTAGATGATGCGAAAAAACGAGTTTCTAGTTCCGACCTATTCCTAACCACGGGGAACTGTTTTGTTAAAGCTTGCTTTAAGTGCGCGTAATCCGTCACCTTGTCTTCAACATCCCTATAACCTAGAACCTCAAACCAATTTAGTGCCCGTCCTGTTAGATGACCCTTTAAATATGCACAAGCTAGTTGTGTGGGTATCTCGTAATATGTTTAGTTATTATCTATATTTTCCAAGAACTCTGCCACGTTCTCCACCCCCGAAAAATACTGCTCAGGGATGATTCGAAAATTAGATCCGACTCTAAACTCGGGATTTACTCATTGGGCGCCACTGTGGAGACCCTCCTGGGTCTCACCTTGGACACCAAGATTAATTTGAGGCAAAGAACCACTAAGAGCCATTTTGTATAATAATAATATTTATTTATTATTTCAATTTCTCAGAAAAAAAAACTCTAATAACATAATACTTTTATGTTACGTCAAATAAAGGGATTTACCTTTATACTAAATTAAATTACGAATGATGTAACTAATTAATAATTACGCTCAAGATCAAGTAAGGTCTATCGAAATAGGAGTCCGAGAAATACACGTACTCGAATTCTTAACTTTCATTAACTTTAACTAATTCGACTAAACTAACGCTTATTTTAAGCGTAAGTAAATTATATTTACCGCTGGCTATATCAGCTTTCTGGTACTTCCGTAGAGTCGCAGCAGTACTTATTCACTATTCTAATATCCTGGAATCCTCTAAGATTGAGGTTAAAGTTGCTGGCTCAATAGCCTTCCATCATCTACCTTTCTATTTTACAACACACGACTTAAATACCTTATCTATTTTGCATATCCCGTTCATCTTTTCGGAGTTGATTGGAAATATACGCGAATTTATATTCCCCTAAAAGACGCCTAAGAAGATTAGTGGAAAGGTTCCGTACACATTCGTCACAACATGGTGGCCACGGTAGTCTAATGATGAAGTTAACGGACTTGTGGCTGACGTGTCATGAATTCTAGCCTAGAACCGTTGAAGATCCTCCGTGCAGAGGCGGCTGATGCACGTTAAATTTGGCAAAGTCCAAATGTCCTCCTGTTGGTGTGGTGTGGAAGTTAGGAGAGAGAGGCGCCAGCTTAGATGCCGTCTTTGTCACTGGACCACAGTTCAAAATTATGAGGTTCATCGCCAATAGCCATCGAGTAGTTGCATAGTGTGACGTTAATATTTACTCTTTAACTCATGGCATCACATGATTTTTTGAAATGAATGGCTGGAAACAAGTGATTTTTGTTATCATATGACTATGACGTCGCATGAATTTACCACATTACGACATTTGTGAAATATTTTCAATCTAAATATCAATTTATTTAAAAAAAAATTCTGTGCGTGATAAATTTACACTCATGGAGAAAAAAAATAAGCTCACCAAGACATAATTACCGGATTGTGACGAAACTTGGCATTAAAGTACATGTCGGAGAGAAATGCAGCATGTTTCCGCATTAGCTATAGCCAGTAGAGGGCGTTTAACGTCGTTCTCCGTGGGGTATAAAACAGGTAACCAAAGCTTGTTTGAGTGTGCTGAATCGTTTACAAAGGAAGAGCTGAGGTAGACATGCCATTACGCCGTTTTTGAAGACAATATGAGCAGCTGTCACAGTTTAGAGGGGGAGAATCATCGGCATGATGGAAGCTGGGTGGTCAGCTAGGCTCGTCAATTAGGCCGCTCTGATTATGTTGTGATGAGGTGTTGGGACCAGTGGATCCGAGAGATGTGATTTACTCGAAGACCAGTCTCAGGACGCCCTCGACAGACCAGTCGTCGAGAAAACCGCTACATCGTAAGAAATGCACGTGTACAGCCAACTGCTTCATCGGCCGCCATCCAGCTACAAGTAGCTCCTTCACTAGGGGCCCTTGTACCTTCTCGAACCATACGAAGGCACCTAGATGAAGGACATTTGGAATCGTGGCGACCATTAAGTGTGCTGCCCTTGACGCACACCCATCGACGCCTCCGTTTGGAGTGGTGCCGCGCACGCGGAAACTGGACAGCAGCGGAATGGAACCAGGTCATCTTTAGCGACGAATCCAGATTCAATCTCAGCAGTGATGACAATCGTGTTCGTGTGTGGAGATCCCGTGGCGAACGCCTCAAATCTGCCTTTGCTTTACGGCGACACACCGCTGCAATGGTATGGGGTGCCACTGCCTTCAATCCACGGTCTCACCCCTAGTATTGATCCGTGGTACCATGACAACCCAGCGGTATGTTCATGATATCCAGCAACCACATGTATTGCCACTCATGCAAGGGCTCCCAGGAGCCATTGTTCAACAAGACAAGGCTCGGCCTCACACGGCAAGGGTGTCACAAGACTGTCTCTGCACTATTATTACCCTTCCTTGGACTGCCCGATGCCCAGATTTGTTTCAAATTGAGCATATCTGGGGTCATTTTGGAATGACGAGTCGGCCATCCCACGAGTTTGAACGAACTAGAGGCAAGGTTACAGCAAATATGGAACGGAATGTCTCAAGACATCATACGGAACTTGTATCCTCAATGCCCGATCGTATCGCATTGCGCATTCGTGCTGAGGGGTTTCAACAGGGTATAAAATCCACCGTTCTTTTGTTTTTTTCTTTGATTTTCTCTAATCATTTATTTATATCAAAGTAGTCATTACGTAAGGTAAAAATTCATTTCATATTGACGACTCCTTGGTGCTCTAATTTTTTTGTCCATGAGTGTATTTAGAAATATTGAGGGAAGAAAAAATCATAAGCATTATTTTAAATGTTATCAATTGTAAGCAAATCTTTCATGTTTTTCTTTTTAACACGTTTTTATAACTTTCACATTTGTATATAACGGAATCTTTCAACTCGATTTTTACCCGTTTTAAAAGGCCAGATTAATTGGAAATTTTGCACACTTGTCAGGAACCTATGACGATACAATAATTTCATAATTTCGTTCCATTATCCCGACTATTATCGTCAGGAATAACGATTTTCAGATTTCGCGACTAATTCATTATACCGTTTCCAGATTTGGCTACTAATTCATTAAACCGTTTCCAGATTTGGCGTCTAATTCATTATGCCGTTTACAGATTTGGCGTCTAATTCATTATGCCGTTTACGGATTTGGCGACTCATTCCATTTTCCATTTCCTGATTTGGCGACTAATTCCATATACCATTTGAAGACTTGGCGACTAATTCCATATACCATTTGAAGACTTGGCGACTAATTTCATATACCATTTGAAGACTTGGCGACTAATTCCAGATCCCATTTCCAGATTTTGCGACTAAAAGAAAAAGTTACAACCTTATAAAAGCGCAAACGTTTGCTTCAACAGTTTTTCTTAAGATAATATAAACACTTCTCTAGTTTTTCTGAAAATAAAAATAAAAAAAAAGACTCGTACATATTAAATTTAAAAACTTACCCACATTTATTTTCAAATTAAAGCATTTTTCTCCTACGTAAAGTATCCAATCTCTTATATTCAAATGCACTTTAAAATTTAATTTAACTGCAATTCTTAACTTTTAAATTTTTAATACTTTAATGCAGTTCTGGGCTAAGGTAAAGCCGAAGCAAAGCTCATCCAAAGTTCAATGATTGGAGGTGAAATTTCCCTGCAGGAAAAAGAAACAGGAACTCCGTAACCATTTCACGTATAAACTGTGCGGCGCGCTCTCCTTGGAATGGGGGGGGCATGATAACCCTACGTGGGCGGGGGGTGAGCATATCGAAAAGTTTAAAATAAAAGATTTAAAATAGTATTGATTTACCGAAAGGAAGCAAAACAAAATACATTCTGACATGATAAAAAATAAAATACATATTTACACTGATATAAGATACAAATGTATCAGTGCGGCAAAAAAGTATTTAATAATTGATTTATATCAATACTAAATTAAAACTACTGACTTCCATGAGCTTGTTATATACAAAATATAATATATATGTTGATAATATGTGCAGTTTATAATATAAAAGTCACACTGTAGCTTTAGCGTCGAAATACATTATTATTGCATTCAATACATTGTTGTTGTATGAGGGTGACACGATGAAAATTATGAATCAAAATTGGGTCACAAATATGGAAAGTTTGAGAAGCACTGTTCTAACCGCTAAACTCGTAATTATAGTCTGTTTTCTAAATTTTCTTGTCGGATCTGTGGAATGAAACATCATTCATTGCTTCATTTTACCAAAATAACCGAGAATTGATTCATAGTTCTCTCACCGGATTAAATAATTTCTCACAAACTCTTCGATTCAAAAAGTGTACTTTTGCGTCTAATACTGATGCAAGTTTCAGAGAGAACATTGAGCTCTTTTTAAAGAAAAATATCATTGACTTCACACCTTCTTCCGCATGAAATATTTCAAACTTAGCGCTTCCAGATTTCCTTCAGTTGGCTGATCTTACATTTTGCAGACCAGGCCGTATCGACGCTCTGATAGGATGCCAATGGGTATTCAAAATTCTAAAAAATGACGCATTTAGGATTAATTCATCAATGAATAAATGATAGCTAAAAAAACTAAAAATGCATGCTTCTGTGGTAGGTCGAACTAAAAAATGAAAAATAAATTATAGTTTAAAAAAGCTAAAAAACACGCTTTTATGTGTTACATAAATTGAGCTAAAGAGAAAAAAATAATTCTTATATTAAGAACTATTTTTTTTTACTTTTTAGCTCGATATTTAACATATAAAGTCGTGTTTTTTTTAGTTTTTGCATACTATAATTTATTTATCTTCGTTTTGTAAGAGAAAATACGTCAGAAATATTTTCAGTGAGCTTCAAATAATTTTTTTTGGTATAATAAGTGCTCTCATGTATCCATGTAACACAACGAGAAACTTATTAGAGCTTTCTTTCATACCAAAATTACTATCGAGAAACCATTTTTGACTGACCTTGAAATTCTTGCATATGTCTCTAATAACAGGGACACGCGATACCGAAGTAACTTCCTTGTTCGAGCTCAGTTACCATCGCGACGAAATATCTAATATAATTTGCTCTGAGTTAAAAGTTAAACTTATGAATCACGGCTTTTAGTTCAAGAAAAATGACGCAAATGCATTCATGATCGGAAATTTTAAAAAACTCAAAATAAAGAGTGTTTGCCTTTATTTTCTTTTGTAATGATTTGTAATTTTGAATGGAGATTAGCTTTGGAAAATTAATTCTAACAAAAAAAAATTGTGTTTAAGAAATAGATCCAATTTACCTGTTCAAAAAAAAAAAAAAAATTCAAAGTCATTAAAATAAATGTATAAATCTCAGAAATTAAAAATTTTTCAAAAAAGAAAAAAATACTTGCGCGAGTTATCTAATATTTATGTATTGAACTTTTATATATATTATTGAAATTTTTTTAAAGTCTGTGATGTATCGAAAATTAAAATACTAATCTGATTTTACTAATAGATAGAAAGCTTCACGTTATTACAAGGTTAAAATTTACACATTTTTCGAACTCAATTCTTGTGCTTTAGTACTGAATGGATTTTAAGATAAAGAACACTAAAATGTACAAATTCCGTACTAATTATAACAGTGATAAATAGCCGGCTGGGTGGCGTGGTGGGTTTGTCGCTAACTATCTGTACCTAAGGTTGCGAGTTCGACCCCGACCCAAGTCGGTGAATTTTCATTATGCAGATAACCGACAGCGGCCATGTCGTATGATTATACGGCATATAAAAGATCCATAGAGTGTCTATTTCGCTTGGGTGTTCTCGGCAAAATTAAATCCTAGTATATGTTAGCATCGTGAAGAGCTCTGGTATCCACCTTTCTGGTGCTTCACTAAAAAGAGATACTAGCTTCCTGCCAATGTACTAGGTCTGCCATAGTAAAACGCCCATTAAACATAAAAAAAATTATAAATACTGTGAAATATACTTCTAAGTGCGAAAACGCTTAAAATGAGATATCCTTTAAGGTATCCGACTACATTCGGAACCATGATTTAAAAAAAAGCGTATAAATGGATAATTTTTGTGATATTTAGTGTCACTTAGATGAGAATAGATGTATAAAATTGTTTTAAGGCCATTTTGACAAAAAATTATTTAATTACAATATTTTGGCAAAAAATTAACTTAGAATAACCTTTTTTCAAAATGTTCTCTTTTTATAAAAATGCATCTAAAACAATAATATTTTGCCTATATGAAGTGAAGACTTCTCCAGAGAGTCTGAACTATTTTTTTTTAAAAAAAATTCACATTATTTTCAGAGTTACAACCCATTGAAGTAATTTTCCGCGTTTTTTCCCCTTAAAATTTCTCCCCTCTGTTGTCGTAAAACACATGGATAAACCCACTTCTAAGTTATATATTTCAAAAATTCTAATTGAGCCTCTGTACAGAGGTCTGAGCTATATGCAGGGAAAATATTATTATAATAGAAGCATTTTTCACAAAAGGAGAATATTTTGAAAATGGGCCATTCTATGTTCATTTTTGTCAAAATATTGTACTTAAATAATTTTTCATTGTAATAATAGTCTTATAAAACCATTTTATGTACATTTTCTAATCTAAATGACACTAAATATAAATATTATTCATTAATACCCTTTTGCAAAATCACGGTTCCGAACGTAGTCGGATACCTTAAAACGAAATACGAGTAATACATATCACGGTCCCGACAAACTACTATGCATTTTCCTGCATTTTTTTCTTAACACGAAGCGAAAATCGCTTAACACGAAAAGGTTTCCCTTTTGGGAGAGGGAGAATGTTGAAACAGACTCGAGACTTAATAAATTGTTTGAGAAAACTTCTGTATTATTGGACTGTCCCACTGTGCCATCGGAAAATTCGTTCCAGTAGAAAATGATAATCCATGAACAGCCCCAATTATGGCAGACAAAGTCATTTTTAAGTTTGTTCAAAGCTCAAAAAATATCATCGATTGCAAATTGGAACGACGAAAATGAAACGAATAATGCAGCTCCTGTTCCCACATCATCCGAAATGAGGATCATAGAAAGTATGCGCAGTTATTTTAGACGCACATTCCAATGGTGAATTGAATAACAAAATGGACGGCATCGAATAGTTTGTTGACTGTGTTTGATGCTAAAAAAAGACAATACTAAGAAAAATGTTAAATTATTTTCTAAAAACTCAATACATGTTTGTTTTTCAAAAAACTTGAAATTTTTTTTATTAACCCTTAACTTCTCACTGTAGCATTTCTGCAACATTTGATTTATTTTAATTTAACAGACTCAATATATTTTTTTAATTCCCTACAACTCACTTATCTGAGAAAAAAAGATTACTGGAACGAAATACATGTTAATTTTGTCACTAGATGGTAGTACATTTTTTCCAGAAATCACAACAATTATAAAAATCTCTAATGCCTCAAGAACCGTGTTTTTGCTATAAAAATAATCCATCATATTGTATGCTTCTTCTTGTTTATTGACGTAATAAATTTCTGGGTAAGAAATTGAAACATTTTATGCTCATTTAAAAGTAATTTTGATTTTCTAATGGAAATTCTTCTTGATTTTAATTATATGTTGCATGTCTGCAACATTAGTCTTTGGTTACCATTTTGACATGCCCCAAAAGCGTACACTAACCCAAGATGAAATTGATAGATATATGTGGCATGCAGCCAAAAGCCGAACAGTCTTCGCGCGCAGGCGCAACTAAGTGAAACAAAAACTGAAACGATGAGACGGTGAACTTTTAAGAGAAGCAGCAGAGAGAACGAGAGAGGTGCGCGAGCAGGCGTTACCTTCTGCATATCATCGTCAAACTTATCTGTTAAAATAGCTACCTTTTTAATTAATTTTTGTTTAATTTTAAAATAAATGTGAAGTAAGACAAATGTCTTGGACCCCTTGTTGTCTCCCACAAATTATGGGGGCTCGGCCGGGATCGATAAAATTTCGAATTTGAACCAAAGTCTGGACAATGAACAAAAGCGTCCGTGAAGGAGACGCTCCGCCATTTTTCGGAAACTTCGTTCAACCCGTGTAGAGGTTTGAACTCAGCATAAATATTCCGCCTGTGTAGAGGTTGGAACTGTTGAATAAAATAACCTGTGTAGAGGTGTATTTTTCAACGAACCATCGATAAATATTCCGCCTGTGTAGAGGTTGGAACCCATCGACGAAAATTCCGCCTGTGTAGAGGTTGGAACCACTCACATATAACCTGCGAAGAGGTGTCAATTCAAACAATTTCAACTATATTACCTGCGAAGAGGTGAAATCAGTGGAATCAACGTTTTCATCAAATATTGGATACATCGTAAGTGCGAGCAACAACGGAGCCAGAAAAAAAAGGTAGGATCTTTCCATATTTTTCTAAAATGTATAAAAACGCTCTTAAAGAGGATCTCATAAGAGTTGTTGAGGATCTAGACGGTACTGTGGAGAGTACAGACACCATAGCTAAACTAAAGACTAAAATTGAGAACAGTAGTACATTTGAAAGTGATCCAGATTTCGTTAAAACTTTAATTCAAAACTGTATAGATGAGAGAGTATCGCGAAACGAAAGAGAGGTAATTTTAGAAGAACAGAAAATTGAGCTCGCGGAACTTCAGTTAGTAAAATTAGAAAAAGAAATCGAACTTCAAACGGCTAAAAATAAAGCATTAAGTTTAAATCCTGCAGCTAAAGTCGAAGATAAACAGTTCGAAACTAACATAGAAAATATGATAAAAAGTATAAAAACTTTATCTCTTCCTGTTCCCACCAGATCTGAAAATTTTAATCTGTTCTTCCAATCATTAGAACGCGCATTTTTAACCAAGAAAATAAATGACGAATATAAATCTGAAATTTTAATAAATCTTCTGGGCGAAAGAGCTCATAACGTCTTACTGTATATTAAAGAAGAGGAATTAAATGACTATGAAAAACTAAAATCTATAGTACTCAGAGAATTCCAATTAACCCCTCGCGAGTGTTTAAACTCATTTAAAAATGCTGTAAAATCATCAGGCGAGACATACATCCAATTTCCTGCAAGATTGACGGCAAACTTCCAATATTATTGTTCGTTAAGAAAAGTTAATTCCTTTGAATCTCTATGTGATCTTATAATTTCTGATAAATTATTTGAAACTTTAAATAAGGAAACTGCAACTCATATTGGCATTCGAGAAGCAGAAGATTGGTTCAGGCCTATTGATTTAGCTAAAGAGTGCGATATTTATATTTCATCTAGAAGCGGATCACATAAAGAAATTCCTATTACTTATGGATATACCCAAGACCCCTTTAAAAATAGATCACAAAACTTTAAACCAAAGATTAAAGAGAACTATCCCCAATATCTTGAAAGAGAAAATAAAAATTGCTTTATATGCGGTGATTCATCTCATTACGCAAGAGACTGTGAGAAGCGTTTTAAACCTAAATAATCTAACGACCACACCATAATAGAATAAACGTGAATACTTTGAAAGTCGAGAGCGAAAAACAAAATAGCGATGAATTTGCAAATCTTCAATACGTAAACATTTTTGTGGAAAATCAGCCCGTAAGAGCCTTGATCGATTCAGGTTGCCAGATCCCAGTTTTAAATTCCTCACTAATTAGAGTGCAAACACCTTCCGAAGAAATCATAACATGAAGTTCATGTTTTGGCGAACAGCGAATGGTAGAAGTTAAACCCATAAATATTTCTCTTAATCAACACTCTTCCGGTCTAAGTGTTCGAACGGCAATATCACCGACCTTGACCGAAGAATTTATTATACATCCCAGTGTATATGCTGAAGTAAAGAAACTAGGCCACGCAAAGAGCGATGTTTTGTTGAGTGAAAGTGGATCCTCTTTGAGTGCAGATTCTGGTGTTTCTTTTCCAAATGTTTCTGTTTCAAATGTGATAGAAAACTCTAGTTATGATTTGCCACATGTTAAAAACTTTAATACTAGAAATGATTTGAGTTCTCTAATTAAGGATTATAAATGTAATAAAATTAAGAGTACTAAGTTAAAATTGAGTATTATAAGAGAAAAATGTTCTGATATAGTATTGTGTAAGAAAGTAAATGGTGCCATGAAAACGAGTTCCGTGGAATTCATCTCCCGCTCATCTACCCCTTCACCTATGGAACGTAATTATCGACGGTTTGTGTTGCTCCGAAGGATCTTTGAGCCCTGGCAGTGGAAACGGAGGAAAAAGAGAAATCGTTTTGAACAGACGTCCAGAACTGTAGAGAGGAAAATATCGATGCGTTCAACCAAAGATCAACTTGTTAAAAAAGACGTTCTTATGCCTGTGAAACACAATGTTTTCCTGTGGAACCTTCCGGATGTCGAAGAGGTGCCTTCACATGATGGAGAAACTGTCTAGTTCAACAAAATTATGATATGTTAAATCTCTATGTATTTGTCGTACAGTCCTTGTCTGTTCCGTCTTTTTTGTATATTTCAGATTCTCCTCTGGTCTCGATGAAAAAGGAAAAAAAGGAAGACGTACCGCTGCGGACAGCGTACAGTCAGGCTGGCCGTTGTGGCATGCGGCCAAAAGCCGAACAGTCTTCGCGCGCAGGCGCAGCTAAGTGAAACAAAAACTGAAACGATGAGACGGTGAACTTTTAAGAGAAGCAGCAGAGAGAACGAGAGAGGTGCGCGAGCAGGCGTTACCTTCTGCATTTCATCGTCAAACTTATCTGTTAAAATAGCTACCTTTTTAATTAATTTTTGTTTAATTTTAAAATAAATGTGAAGTAAGACAAACGTCTTGGACCCCTTGTTGTCTCCCACATATATGAACAATTAGAATGAGTTAAGTGAGGATGGTCTTGAATATTCTGATGATGTTGATTTTTACCTGATTGTGTGTAATTTAATGAAGATTCGGATAGCAACTGTGAAAATAGTATTGGTTCGCAAAATACAATTCAGAATATAAAAAAAAATCCGATGATGATAATAAATTAGAAATATTTCATTCAGAGAACCTTTTTTAAATTTAACTTTTAAGAATAATAAAACCTTGTCAAAGAATTTTTAATGGAAAAATCAAAACATTTCATTGAATGAAGAAGTAATAAAATTCCATGGAGATCCCTAAGAGAAATTATGGATTTGGAGCGCGACAAGTGTAAAGTAGCACTCTAATAAACTATATATACTCAATTTTGTTGAATATAAGGTTGTTTTTCTTACAATATTCTTTAAAGCGAAATTCTGTTAACACGAAAAAATATTTTAGTTCCTTCAATTTTGTGTTAAATGATTTTCACTGTCATTATGTAATTAAACCAAAAATACTAAGTTAAAAAAATGTTTATTCTTTGTCAAATTAAAAAAAAGATTATAAATTTTTATTTTTATTAGTTTTAAGGACATAAGTTATTAAGTTAGTACAAATATCATTATCTAACCATACTACAGTCAACGTAAGGAGTGGTCTTGAACTCGTGGTCATTGTTGTTCCTGTCGAGCCATGCGCACCTTGCCATTTGCCCGTGATTCAAAGTTGAGAAATATGTTGCCAATATCTTGCATATAGCTTCTAAATCTATAATCACTATCACAATCTTATATTAATATTGAACCAGTCTTGCACATAAAAAATGTTTTTTTAATCAGTTCCTTATTCAAGCAAATTATAAATTTGCTTAGAAATAAAATTAACAAATGAATAGGCTTGATTATTTTTTAATGAATTCTAAAAAAAAAAAGAATGTTAGAACAGTAGAAGATTGTTTTAGAAATGGCATAAGGAATTAGTCGCCAAATCTGAAAATGGTTTATGCTATTATACGCCAAATATAGAAACGATATAATGAATTAGTCGCCAAATCTAGGAACGATATAATGAATTAGTCGCCAAAAAAATCTCGCAAACCCTTAAAATCCTTAATTATTAAAATCCTGATCAGGACAATGAAACAAAATTATGAAATTATTGCATTGTGGGTCCTTGACAAGTGTGCGAAATTTGAAATTAGTCTGAACTTTTAAAGTGGGTAAACATCGAGTTCAAAGATTCCATTAAATACAAGTGAAACTTATAAAAACGTGTTAAAAAAGTTTGAGAATCACTGTTCTAAGTAAATCACTTCATCTTGAAATCAGAACACGACCTATTCAAATACTACACACATTATAAGTTTATTTGAAGTCTTCCCTCCAAACGATAACCGTTTGTATTTAATATGAATAATATATTTCTCAGTACCCTTTGTAGAGGGGTGTAGTAACTATTTATATTTAACTCATATAATTTCATACTTTATTCAAAAAATAAAACTATATCTTTTTTTAAACGAAACTTTTTTACAACTGATGCCAGATGTGATTCACTCAAGTTTTTACTGAAAGAGTTCATTAGAAATAAAAACAGTGATGATCACAGTTCAACAGCGAATGTTTGAGTTACAATCTTTAACACGGCAAAAACGAACTCCAACTATTCTGTTGTTATTAAACATCCAGGGCATGATAAGGACCATTATTTCATATACCCTTAGGTAGTCCACAAACAACATTGGATTGTCTCTAGTATTCTGTCAAGAAAGGTCCAGCCACTCAAGGATTTATTTTGGGGGAGCAAGCCCAATGGTACACTCGGTAAAGAGTGCATAGCTCTTGGCACTGCTATGATGTTGCTAAGATGCAGTGCTGTTGAGGCAGCTGTTAAGGCCAGATCACTCCTGTGATTGGCTGCGCTAGGACGGTGAAGTGAATCTTGAGGTCATTTGGAGAGAGAATCCTTAGGGGTGTGTTCGGGGGTCGTGGAGTGTTGAAATTTCTAGAAGTTTTTCTCTAACTTCTGTGGAGCTTTTTGAAATATCGAGTGGCCGCGGTAGCCGAGTGGTATAGGTATCGGATCGTGGTTTGCCTAGTCACGAGTTCGAGCCCAGTACCACTAAAGACCCGCCGTGTAGGGCAGCGATGCACGTTAAATCTGTCGAGAGCTAAAACGTCCTGCCGTTGGTGTGGTGTGGTAGTAAGGAGAAGGGGATGCCAGCTCAGGTTTCATCCACGTCACTTGACCATGGTTCAAAATTCCATCGCCAAAAGCCCTCGTGTAGTTGAACAGTGTGACGTTACTATTCAATCAATCAATCTTGGAATATCGAGAGTCTCCGGGTTTTCCTTTTGGGTGTCTTTTTGGAGGAATACGTCATGCCAACAAAAGCGACATGTGAGACACAATCATTTCTGATTGGACAAAGCCGGGATTACTATTCGGCTATTGGTCCTAGTTACCCCTCACAAGGTAGATTTTGAAGCCGGTGAAGGGCGTGGGAACTGCGCCGGTTAGCTCTCTGTCGGCTGGATAGAGGGAGGTCAAAGGTTGACTTGCCTTAGAACATAAGCGTCGGTGTGTCCGGTCTCGGATACTTTCCCACGTGAAACTCCCTGACCATTGAGATGTCACTAGTTCCCTAACAGGAAATGGGTCCTTTAGTAGAGACCACAGCCGCACCATCAGTTATGTCAAAGATCTAAGATGACCACTGAGAAAAAGCGTGGTTTGGTCCTGTCTGTTGCAACCAATTGTCGGAAAACCACCAGGATGTTTGTTCTGATATCAGTAGTGATGCGGTGGAACAGACCAAATGATTTTGTTTTTTCACTTTTCTCTGGAAAAAAGCTCTAAATAGGTAAGAGGTACAGATCCTATAGAAACATCACAGGCACCAACTGAGACCAAAGTCTCTACATTCCCATTGCCTTCAGCACCAATATGTGAAGGAATCCACTGGAAGTGAATCCAAGTAAGACCTGGAGAATCGTTTTACTTTATTCAGAATATTTATTCCTATATTGTCTCCCACACTGTGCCGATTGGCCAAGTATTGGATAAAGTCATAAGCACTAAGTCATCAATTTTGCTGTTGATATGCTTTACTTCATTGTAAGTTTTTGCGTTAAATCACAATTTATCTGAAAAGAGTTATTCATAAGTATCCAAAAGACGATTTTGTGTTTGCTTATACACATGTTCCTTTTGATGGAACGTTCTCGAACGGAGGTGTGGCCGCGGTCGCCGAGTGGTATAGGTATCGGACCGTGGCTTGCCTCGTCACGAGTTCGAGCCCAGTACCACTAAAGACCCGTCGTGTAGGGCAGCGATGCACGTTAAATCTGTCGAGAGCTGACACGTCCTCCCGTTGGTGTGGTAGTTAGGAAAGGGGGGTGCCAGCTCAGGTGTCGTCTACGTCACTTGACCATGGTTCAAAATTACGTGGTCCGTCGCCAAAAGCCCTCGGGTAGCTGAACAGCGACGTTAATATTCAATCAATCAATCAATAAGTATGTATCGCAAAGCTATAAAAACTAAGAAAAGTAAATAAAAATACACAACACGAAATTTAGCAATTTAGGTTATCTTTAATTTCAGAGAATTAATATTAAATAAAAAGAAAATTAACTTAAAACATTATCAGTATATATATATATATATATATATATATATATATATATATATATATATATATATATATATATATATATATATATATATATATATGTGTGTGGAAGACAACAAGGGGTCCAAGACGTTTCTTTTTCTTATGGTTTATTTAACATTAAACAAAAATTAATTAAAAAGGTAGATAAGTTTGACAATGATATGCAGAAGGTAACGCCTGCTCGTGCACCTCTCGCGTTCTTCTTTCTCTCTGACTCTGCTCTAATGTCCAAGAGTTTTAGTTTCATTTCAATGCGCCTGCGCGCGAAGACTGCGTTGCTTTTGGCTGCATGCCATAACGGCCATTCTGACTGTACGCTGTCCGCAGCGGTATTTCCATGGAGACCAGAGGAGAATCTGAAACATACAAAAAAAAAACGGAACAGACAAGGACTATACGACAAATATAAAGAGATTAAACATATCATAATTTTTCTGAACTAGACAGTTTCTCCATCATGTGAAGGCACCTCTTCGACATCCGGAAGGTTCCACAGGAAAACATTGTTTTTCACAGGCATAAGAACGTCTTTTTTAACAAGTTGATCTTTGGTTGAACGCATCGATATTTTCCTCTGTAGAGTTCTGGACGTCTGTTCAAAACGATTTCTCTTTTTTCCTTCGCTTCCACTGCCAAGGCTCAAAAATTTTTCGGAGCAACACAAACCGTCGATAATTACTATTCATAGGTGAAGGGGTAGGAGATTGGGAGATAAATTCCACGGAACTCGTTTTCATGGCACCATTGGCTTTCTTACACAATACTATATCAGAACATTTTTCTCTTACAATACTCAATTTTAACTTAGTACTCTTAATTTTATTACATTTATAATCCTTAATTAGAGAACTCGAATCATTTCTAGTATTAAAGTTTTTAACATGTGACAAATCATAACTAGAGTTTTCTATCACATTTGGAACAGAAACATTTGGAAAAGAAACACCACAATCTGCACTCAAAGAGGATCCACTTTCACTCAATAAAACATCGCTCTTTGCATGGCCTAGTTTCTCTATTTCAGAATATACACTGGGATGTATAATAAATTCTTCGGTCAAGGTCGGTGATATTGCCGTTCGAACACTTAGACCGGAAGAGTGTTGATTAAGAGAAATATTTATGGGTTTAACTTCTACCATTCGCTGTTCGCCAAAACATGAACTTCATGTTATGATTTCTTCGGAAGGTGTTTGCACTCTAATTAGTGAGGAATTTAAAACTGGGATCTGGCAACCTGAATCGATCAAGGCTCTTACGGGCTGATTTTCCACAAAAATGTTTACGTATTGAAGATTTGCAAATTCATCGCTATTTTGTTTTTCGCTCTCGACTTTCAAAGTATTCACGTTTATTCTATTATGGTGTGGTCGTTAGATTATTTAGGTTTAAAACGCTTCTCACAGTCTCTTGCGTAATGAGATGAATCACCGCATATAAAGCAATTTTTATTTTCTCTTTCAAGATATTGGGGATAGTTCTCTTTAATCTTTGGTTTAAAGTTTTGTGATCTATTTTTAAAGGGGTCTTGGGTATATCCATAAGTAATAGGAATTTCTTTATGTGATCCGCTTCTAGATGAAATATAAATATCGCACTCTTTAGCTAAATCAATAGGCCTGAACCAATCTTCTGCTTCTCGAATGCCAATATGAGTTGCAGTTTCCTTATTTAAAGTTTCAAATAATTTATCAGAAATTATAAGATCACATAGAGATTCAAAGGAATTAACTTTTCTTAACGAACAATAATATTGGAAGTTTGCCGTCAATCTTGCAGGAAATTGGATGTATGTCTCGCCTGATGATTTTACAGCATTTTTAAATGAGTTTAAACACTCGCGAGGGGTTAATTGGAATTCTCTGAGTACTATAGATTTTAGTTTTTCATAGTCATTTAATTCCTCTTCTTTAATATACAGTAAGACGTTATGAGCTCTTTCGCCCAGAAGATTTATTAAAATTTCAGATTTATATTCGTCATTTATTTTCTTGGTTAAAAATGCGCGTTCTAATGATTGGAAGAACAGATTAAAATTTTCAGATCTGGTGGGAACAGGAAGAGATAAAGTTTTTATACTTTTTATCATATTTTCTATGTTAGTTTCGAACTGTTTTTCTTCGACTTTAGCTGCAGGATTTAAACTTAATGCTTTATTTTTAGCCAATTGAAGTTCGATTTCTTTTTCTAATTTTGCTAACTGAAGTTTCGCGAGCTCAATGTTTTGTTCTGAAGTTACCTCTCTTTCGTTTTGCGATACTCTCTCATCTATACAGTTTTGAATTAAAGTTTTAACGAAATCTGGATCACTTTCAATTGTACTACTGTTCTCAATTTTAGTCTTTAGTTTAACTATAGTGTCAGTACTTTCGACAGTACCGTCTAGCTCCTCAACAACTCTTATGAGATCCTCTTTAAGAGCGTTTTTATACATTTTAGAAAAATTTAGAAAGATCCTACCTTTTTTTTTCTGGCTCCCTTGTTGCTCGCACGTACGATGTATCCAATAAAAACGTTGATTCCACTGATTTCACCTCTTCGCAGGTTATATCGTTAGATGAAAATAGTTCTTGAAATTGTTCAAATTGACACCTCTTCGCAGGTGTTTGTGAGTGGTTCCAACCTCTACACAGGCGGAATTTTCGTCGATGGGTTTTCCAACCTCTACACAGGCGGAATATTTGTCGATGGTTCGTTGAAAAATACACCTCTACACAGGTTATTTTGTTATTTGTTCCGACCTCTACACAGGTGGAATATTTGTCGATGGTTCGTTGAAAAATACACCTCTACACAGGTTATTTTGTTATTTGTTCCGACCTCTACACAGGCGGAATGAAGTTGAAAAAATTCAACCTCTACACAGGTTGAACGAAGTTTCCGAAAAATGGCGGAGCGTCTCCTTCACGGTCGCTGTTGTTCATTGTCCAGACTTTGGTTCAAAATCAAAATTTTATCGATCCCGGCCGAGCCCCCATAATTTGTGGGAGACAACAAGGGGTCCAAGACGTTTCTTTTTCTTATGGTTTATTTAACATTAAACAAAAATTAATTAAAAAGGTAGATAAGTTTGACAATGATATGCAGAAGGTAACGTCTGCTCGTGCACCTCTCGCGTTCTTCTTTCTCTCTCTAACTCTGCTCTAATGTCCAAGAGTTTTAGTTTCATTTCAATGCGCCTGCGCGCGAAGACTGCGTTGCTTTTGGCTGCATGCCATATATATATATATATATATATATATATATATTACATATATATATAATTCTTGTTTGGTTTAATTAAATAATATTTAAGGAATAATAATCCACAACTGTGTGTGGTTCATATTTCAAGGACGTACGTAATGTGGTACCGAAATAACCATCAAGCAAAAAAAAAAAAAAAAAAAAAAAAACTATCCCATTGTCTGCTAATGTCGTTCTTTTCTCTGTCTTTAAACTTATTGACACTCAAATTTCACTTAAGAATACCAGAGCATTCTTGAAAGTGTTAAATGCCAAAAATAAGACTATTTGTTTATGGGATACATATCTTTAAAAATTTTCAATAGAGCTTAAGGGGTGTTGGAAAGCTAAAATCTTATTTTTTTGACAATTTGAGATTTTTACATTTTCAAATTGTATAGATTTTAACCTTTCTAAAAATACCTTACTTGAACCCTCTAGGGTATTTAGAAGCCCTTAAAATGTATTTTTAAATAATCGTTGAATTTGGGTCACGCCCATTTTAATGGCGAAAATTGTAAACAAATTACTTTGTTTTTGCTTAAAAGTGTAATGACTGATATGAACCGAAACATGCATATTTTATTTTAAATTGAGCCTTTTATTTTTTTATTTCCCAGCCAATTAGAAGTATCTCTCTCTCACTGTATACATTAAAATCAATTTATCTCAAAATGTAAATTTTAATGTGCGATGTACCTTTTCTGAGAAACTACTGTTTACAGGTATGTAAATTTTTTATGAATTATTTATAATGATGTCTAATATATACTAAAATGAGCTTTTTTTAAGACACTGAAAAATTTAATTTTTACAAATTTTTTAAGTAAAAAATGGGTCAAATTTCGCAATGTTTGATAAAATATTTCATAATTTCTTAAAAAATTCAAAATTAGCTAAAAGCTCATTTTAGTATAATAAGAGAGATGTACTTTAATAGTATGAAAAATTTCAAGCATATACATAAAACAGATTTTGAGAAAAGGTGCATCGAAAACAGCCAATTTAACATTGTCAGTATAGAGAGAGAGAGAGAGGTTTCCAACACCCCTTAAATATTTTTATTTATTTATTTATTAATTTTTTGTGATCTTATATATGTATAATAAAGATATATATATATATATTTTAATCATTCTGTAGAAATACGGAAAGAATTTTTTAGTTATGTTTTTTTTCTGTTTAACATAAGTTGCACATAATTTTTGAGACCACATAATGCTTGCTTATACTTATAGGTACCCTTTTTAATATATATATATATGTGGGATTATTGTACGGTTCTAGGGGTATTCAATAATCACACTCTTGTTTGTTTCTAATCTAACGTTTAATTACACAGTTCTACTCACTAAGACAGATGTTTACACATATAATACAGTATTTACAATTCGTTTAAGCCCTCGCGCTGAGAGTGACCTGCGCGTCTCTCTCCTGGACAACGGGTTGGTGGGTCCCTACTCGGACACCGTTCTCGTCACTTCCTTCAGCCCCGGATCATCGACCTGCGCGTCTAGAGTCCGCTGGCTGAATTTCCTCCCTCCTTCGTTAACTCCCGGTGGCTGCCTTGACAGCGCCCTCTATTCAATGTTCATGTGGAAATTTCCCACAACTCTCGGCCATCCACACAAGCAGTGTCCTCACTGCTCACGCACTAAGGATCTGAAATAAACAAACTAAAAAAAACAAAAAAAAACAAAAAAAGAACAAAGGTTAATATACAGTCACACAAACATTTGAAACAAGTTCATTCCTCCTTTCTCATCAATGCCAAGTCCATGGCTTCATCTGGTCTGCTGATGCTGACGTAACATTGGGCCCCTCATGGTCTCCAATCTTAGCCACATCATATCGGTCATGGGGTTTCACTTTGGTCACCTGGTATGGTCCAAAATATTTTATTAGCAGTTTCAATTTGTTTCCAAACTGAGTCCTCATGATTGCCACCAAGTCACCTTTCTTATACAGATGCGCTTCCTTCCGTTTTCGGTTGTAAGTTCTTCTGTTTTCTTCTTGAATCTTCAAAATGTTCTGCTTTGCCTCTCTTCTCAGGTTATCTCGATGTTGGAAGAGTTGCTCGTGACTCTCTTCTTCAAGCAGATTTCTTATCATGACATCTTCAGGATTCTTCATTTTAACTCCTATGAGCAATTCAAATGGTGAATACTTTGTACTGCGTGAAGGCACACTGTTCAGTACACGTTGTAGTGAATCTACATGCTTAAACCACTTAGTCGGGTCTTCGATGGACATCTTGATCAATACTGGAATTAGTACTCCATGGATTCGCTCAACTTGTCCATTCCCTCTTGGTACTCCCGTTGTTATTTGCACATTGCTAATTTGCTCATCAGCACAGTAGTCTTCGAATTCTTTAGATCTGAACGCTCCTCCTCTTTGTCACTAATCACTCGTGAAGGATTCCCAAAAGTTTTCTGTTGCAACTTCAGTCTTTCAATGACTTCTTGAGCTGTAGTGCTTTTGGTTGGATATAACCACGTAAACTTTGTAAATGCATCAATAACAGTGAATATGTGATTATAATTTTTATTGGTCGTTGGTAATGGTCCAATAAAGTCCACGTGATATGTCGACAGCGGTAGATCTTCTTTAGGAATAGGGTTTAAAAAGCCTTCTCCCTTTCCCCTCTTCTTATTGACTAATATGCACTCAACACAGTTCTTAATAACGTTTTCGATACACTTTCTCATGTTCGGAAAATAATAATCTCTTTTCACCAACTCCTCAGTTTTTGTCGCTGCAAAATGTCCAAATGAGTGAGCTTTCTTAATCACATCCACTTGCATCATCTCTGGAACGACTAGCAACTCCTGATCCTCACTTATCTTGTACAGGATTTTATTACTAACGATGAATTCAGAAGTTTTACCTTCTTGCAACATCTTCTTAATAGTCCTAATATATTCATCAGATTCTTGAGCGTTCACGATCTTGTATGTTAGTTCATCACTAGTCACTAGCATAACAGGATGTCTGCTCAACGCATCTACATGTTGCATTTGTTTTGCAGGACGATGGACTACCTCGTAATCAAAATCCGTTAGAAAAATCGACCACCTAGCCATCTTTGGTGTTAATTCCTTCTTGTCGAGGGTTTTCGCAAATGCTGCACAATCCGTTTGAATTCGGAATTTCCTTCCCAGTAGGTAATTTCGAAATTTTTTCAGAGCCTCTATAACCGCCAGTACTTCTAGTTCATAACTACACAGTTTCTCTTCTTGAATGGAAGTCTTTTTGCTCATGTAATGGATAGGATAGAAACGTCCATCTTCACCTTGTTGTAAAAGTACAGCACCTAGCCCTAGTTTCCATGCATCCGTATGTAATTCTAACTTAGCACCTTCCTTAAAAAGATGTAATACGGGTTCACTGGATAAAGCGTTCTTTAGATTTTGAAAAGCTACTTTTTGCGCATGCCCAAATTCAAAAGGATTTGTTCCTCTTAACAAGTCACTAAGGGGCCTAGCTATCATGGCGTATGAAGGGATATACTTTCTAAAATGCCCTGTTAGCCCAAGGAAACTTTGCACATCTTTGGCGTTTTTAGGCTCCGGAAAGTTACAAACTGCCACTGTCTTTTCCGCCGAAGGTTGAATTATACCGTTCTGGATCACATGCCCTAAAAAATTAATCTTCCCCTGCAAAAACTGACATTTTTTTAGATTTAGTTCAATGCCGTATCTGGACGCGGTTTCTAACACACGAGCTAATTTTTTACAAGCCTCTTTTTCATCAGTAGCCGGAATTATTATATCATCTAAATAAATAATTAATGTACCGTCTCTTAGCAACTCTCTAAACACGTAATTAATGTATCTTTGGAAATAGTTACTGCTAATAGACAACACCCAAATGGCACTTTTAAAAATTCATATTGGCCAGTTTCCGTTACAAATGCGGTATATCTTCTACTGGCTTCATCAACATCTACATGAAAAAAATGCATTCTTTAAGTCAAGCGTTGTGAATATTTTCCCATTCCCTAACTTATCTAAAACCTCTTCAATTATAGGAAGTGGATATCTATCCTTAACTATTTTCTTGTTTAATTTTCTGTAATCTATACACAATCGCATTGTTCCATCTTTCTTTTTACACACCACAACCGGAGATGAAAATTCGGAACAACTCTGTCTAATTATTCCCTGCTCTAACCACTCATCTATTTGCTTTTCTACCTCTCTCTTTTCAGGCAAAGATAGCCTACGTGACCTCTGAGCAATGGGTTTTTCATCCGATAGAATTATTTTCATTTTCAGAGCAGTTGTCTCTGTTTTATTTGGACTGTAATTTTCTATTAACGTCTGGACTTTATACATTATTCCACTATTCGAAATATGTGATACATCATATAAACATTCATCAAATGTCTCCGATACCTTAAGTAAAAACAAATTACACCCATCAGTGATCTTCCCCGAGTTAGCTATACCCCTTGTCAGTTCCACGTCACCTTCTCCCCCTGTTTCATTTTGTAAACACACCAGCTTGCACGACGCGTTCGTCGACCCCGCTTCCTCTGACTCACTCTTTAAGAACTTAAAAACTTTCGAGGGTAACAATATTGCTGCCTCTATCCTGCACACTGCCGCTAGTATTTTTTTCTTTTCCCCACCCTTCAATGAGATCGTAAATTCTGAAACATTCGCACTTCTCTTTTCTCCAAAACAACTCGTCAACACGATTTGAGAATGAATTCTTTTTCCTTCCGAAACGTACTTTGAATTGATAATTACTGAATTCGCGCCTGAGTCCAAGGTTGCCCTTAATGGGGTATCATCAACAATAACGTCTACGTACTGCAATTCATTAAATAAAAAGTCATTTTGATTAGAAATAGAAGTTTCAATTTGATTTACGGCATGACCTGTATTCGTATTTCTCTTTTCTGAGTTCATCGTTTTCTTCGTGCAATTCCTTGCGAAATGCGGGCCTCCACAAATATAACACGATACTGTTTTGTCTGATCTAACACTTTGGTTATGTTTTGGAAACTGTCTTTGGAATTGATTTGTATAACCCATGTTCGCGCTGTTCTTACTACAAGCATCCTCGTTTTTACTCTTAAAAGTATTTGGGTTCCGAGAGTCATGCAGAGATCTGTTTTTCGAAATGAAAAATATATCGCACGCTTTTCCTAATTTATCTGGCGTCATCCATTGATCCGCCTGCATAATTTTAATATGTGAAGCAGTTTCTGGCTCTAAAGTATCTAAAAATTTATCACTTATCATTAAATCAACTAAGGATTTAAAATCAACAACGTTCCTAATTTTCAAGTAGTATTTAAACATCGCACTTAAACGTGTGGCGAATTGCACATGGGTTTCATCTGCTTGCCTTTTGGCTTCTCTAAAATTAAGTAAACACTCCTGCGCAGTGGGCTGGAACTCTCTTAAAATTAATGATTTAACTAAATCGTACTCTTTTATTTCGTCATCTTTAATGTACAGTAAAATATTGTGTGCTCTCTCACCAAGAATATTAATAAGGATTTCTGCTTTCAAGTTTTCGGGGACATTTTTTACTCTAAATGACCGTTCTAGGGATTGGAAAAAAAGACCAAAATTTTCAGTTTTCGTTGGGATTTGTATAGTCAGCGTTTTTACACTCTTAATTAAATTTTCTAAATTAATTGTATCTCCTTTTGAACTTTGTTGTGTTGCTTGCCCTTCTGCCAAAGCTTTCTGAAATTCAATTTCTCGTTCAATTTGCTGTAGTTTAATTTTTTTCTAACTCTAGTTGTGAGTTGGTCTCTTGCAGCTGCCGTTCGGCTTTTGCCTGCCTGTCCTCGACGGACAAATTTAGCAGATTTATCACAAAATCGGGATCGTCTTTAAAAGCTGCGGATTTTTCCAATTTGGTTTTCAATTCAATTATTGTTTCTTTAGACGTCGCTTGTTCTCCAATTTCCTTGAGAACATTTATTAAGTCCTCCTTTCTTGTATTTTTGTGGAACGACATATTATATACAATTATACTTATTAAAATAGAAGGATATTAAAAGGTACATACCTTTTTTTTTTTTTCTTTCGTGGAACTCCCTTCTACATGTACAGGCAAATAGGTATCCAATGAAATGCACACACAAATGTTCACAGTCCAGATCGCGTTAGTTGCAGTATTCACACACAGTCCTTACAGTCCATATCGCGTTTATTCAAATATTAACAACAGTCCTCACAGTTCCTATCGCGTTTGTTGAAATATTAACAACAGTCCTCACAGTTCACATCGCGGCCGTGCCCCCATATTTTGTGGGATTATTGTACGGTTCTAGGGGTATTCAATAATCACACTCTTGTTTGTTTCTAATCTAACGTTTAATTACACAGTTCTACTCACTAAGACAGATGTTTACACATATAATACAGTATTTACAATTCGTTTAAGCCCTCGCGCTGAGAGTGACCTGCGCGTCTCTCTCCTGGACAACGGGTTGGTGGGTCCCTACTCGGACACCGTTCTCGTCACTTCCTTCAGCCCCGGATCATCGACCTGCGCGTCTAGAGTCCGCTGGCTGAATTTCCTCCCTCCTTCGTTAACTCCCGGTGGCTGCCTTGACAGCGCCCTCTATTCAATGTTCATGTGGAAATTTCCCACATATATATATTAAATATGTAAAATATTTCTTGTACATATATATACAAAGTATAGGGAACCTATTTTTGTAGTAAAATATTAAGATAGTCTCTTAAAAAATTATAAACTTTTCTATTTTTTCTCCCTTTTTCAAACATAAAACCAATTTTTAAAAAACTATGTACTACTTTGACTATAAAAAAACCAGATTCACCATATGCACAGGTATCCTGTATAGAATTTAAAAAAATTTGGAACCCTATAGTGCAATAGTTTTTATAAAAGTATAGCTACAAGCAAAAAATTATACTTCGGAGAAAAAGTGAAAAGCTAAATATTTGTAAACGCTTGTTTACATTTTGGTCAATTACTTTTTCATATTTTAAAGTTAGTTTATCAACGAACATATAAGTGTTATACTTTTTTAGAGTTAGAAAAATATGTACTATTTTTTTCAATTCCTATTAGTTCACAAACTCCTTATGTCTTGCTAAAATTTTCAATCGTTAAAAAAATACATTTTAAAGCGCTCAGTTGAGCTGAAATTTTATATACATGATTATTTTGGATGACAATACAGTAATTTAATTTTAATTAAAGAAAATTAATTGCTTAAAGCTAATTATTCAAAGAATTACAGATACAGCCTCGTTGGCAATAATTTTGGCGACTTGTGTCAAAACTTTAAAAGGTTTTTTTTCTCACATTTTAAACCGCTCATTTGAGCTGAAATTTTCTATACGCGATGGTTTTGGGAGACAGTACGAAGATTTAATTGTAATTAATTAAAATTAATTGACTGAAACTAATTATTTAAAGAATTACAGACACAGAGTCACGTCGACATCATTTTTAACGACTTGGGTAAAAACTTTAAAAGATATTTTTTTTTCTCGCGTTTCAAAGCATTCAGTTCAACTGAAATTTTTTATACACAATTGTTTTGAATGACAGTACGATACTTTAATGATAATTAATAAAAAATAATTGCCACTTATTATTGTGGTTCTGTCATATGTATATGCATATTTATAATAGTTTTAATTATTTGATAAAAAGTAACTAAAATAAAATTTTTCTTTGTTGTCTTCAGTAGGAATTGATTAAAAATTTTTTTCTTTTATATTACTTGTTAAATAGAAAAATCGAATTTTTGAATGTGTCTGATGTCCTGGTTTTCTTAATTTGCGCCATAATATTATTTTTATTTACTATATATAAACATTATTCATTCATACAATATATATTACTTCTTTTTATTTGAATTTAAATAAATTACAACATAAATCTAGATATATATTATAAATGCGAAAGTTTGTTTGGATGTTTGGTCGTCTTTCACGCAAAAACAACTGAATGGATTTTAATGAAACTTTACAGTAATATAGCTTATACTTCAGAATAACACATAGGCTATAATTTATAGCATATGCTATAATTTATAAAGATATTGTGTGAAGTGTCCAAAGTATAACGATTATAGCTGGTGTTACGTCATCAGCGCACTGTAGCGCCATCTGTAAAAAATTTGTAAAAGTAGACATTGTCTAGCTGTACCCCAACAAAAGCGGGTGCACGAATAAAGTAGGCTTAGCGTTGCGAAAAACACTGATTTTTTATTCTTTAACCAGTTTTACAGTCCACACAAATATTGACGAAACATTGGTCCTACGAAGCCACAGAAAATGGATAAAAAATCGAAAAATAAAAATAACTCCAACGTAACTACTGAAGAGAAATTGAATCGTTTAAAAGATTCAATCAAAGGAACTTTAACTAGGTTAGAGGCTTTTACCTCGGAGAAGACAGTGTCAAAGGATACTAGTGTCACTGAAATCGAAATTAAACTCAAAAAAATTGAGCAATTACAGATAAATCTAGATAAAATAGCTGAGGATTATTGTGAAATAGAAATTTTCGAAAGCTTGGAAATCATTCAGCTGGACATTGAAGATATAAATCAACGGATCGAGACAACAGAGGTAGGTCTCAAACTTTTAATGTATTCTTTGAAAAATTCTGAAAATGTAAACATTAATTTAAATGACAATGGTAAAAATAGTATCCGCTTACCTCAAATTCCATTGCCAGAATTTTCTGGTGTAATAGCAGAATTTTCTAATTTCTAAAATCAATTTATTAATTTAATAAGTAATAATGAGCAATTGAATGATTCGCAAAAACTATGCTATCTTCGAGCATCTCTAAAAGGAGAAGCAAAGCTCTTAGAGTCGCCTAGCGATAGTTTCGATTCTCTCTTTAAAGCATTAGAAGATCGTTACGAAAACAAACGGCAGTTGATAGATTCACATGTCCTTGAGATAATTAATTATGAAAAAATTTATAGCGAATCAGCCAAAGAACTGCGCGCTTTAATGGATTGTATCAGTAGAAACATTAGAGCACTTAAAAGTTTTGAAATATGAGCAGAATGATCTATCAGATATAATTTTAATAAATATAATTCTTCAAAAAATTGACAAAGAATCTAGAAAACAATTCGAACTTTCGTTGAAAACAGCAGAAGTTCCAACATTTGATTCTATTATGAAATTTTTAGAAAAGAGAAGTGCTGTGTTAGAAAACATAACTCGCATTCCTAGTACTAAAATGATCCATAAAAATACTGCAATGTCAACTAAAGCCAAATCGCTGGTAGTTAATAGTAAAAAAATAACTGTTAAACCTTGTATTCTCTGTCGAAATTCTCATCCTCTTTATAAATGTATTGCATTTCAAAATATGTCTGTGGAGTGCAGAAAGAAATTTGTTACCAATAACAAACTTTGTATAAAAATTGCCTCAGACTTCATTATGGTGCCTGCATGTCTAAATATAAATGCACAGTTAGTGGTTGCAAAGGATTACATAATTCATTGCTTCACGATTCTGCTGAACTTTGCTCTGCAGTTAAAAATCACACTGTAGGGGAAAGGGGGATAGAGAGCAATTCGAATTCTACTCGGTTTGAAGGTCAGCCAGAAGTTGCGGTTTTGACTTATGGAAATAAATGTGTTTTATTGAATACATTCATGATTTTCGTTAAAAGTGCTGATGGATATAGAATTAAGTTAAGAGGATTATTAGATAATGCGTCTACGGTATGCGTTATGAGAGAAGACATAGCAAGAGAGTTGGGATTTAAATTTAGGTCTGCAAACCAATCTATAACAGGCATTAACGGGATTACGCAAGCCTCGAAATATTCAGTAAAAATTGAAATTTCTAATCGGGATTATACTTTTGCACGCAATGTACAATTTTCACTTTTACCTAAAATTACCGATGCGATTCCTGTATCGAAATGTGGCATGCAGCCAAAAGCAACGCAGTCTTCGCGCGCAGGCGCATCTAAGTAAAAGCAGAACTGAAACTGTAAAAACAGAGACGCTTGAGAAAAAACTTTGAGAGAGAGAAAGGAGAACGCGAGAGGTGCGCGAGCAGGCGTTACCTTCTGAATATCATCGTCAAACTTATCTGCAAAAACTTATCTACCTTTTTTAATTAATTTTTGTTTAATTTTAAAATAAATGTGAAGTAAGAGAAACACGTCTTGGACCCCTTGTTGTCTCCCACATAAATATATCGGATTTAAATATTCCAGCTTCAATTGAGCTGGCTGATTCTAATTTCCATATGCCAGGTCAAATAGATATATTGATAGGAAGTGAACTATTTTTTGAAATTTTAAATCCAGAACAATATTATTTGTAGGAGGGAAATGTAATTTTACAAAATACAAAATTTGGCTACTTAGTCACAGGTACCCTTCCTCAGCCACAACAACAAGCCAATTGTTGTTTAATAAGTGAACCAAGCTTAGATATAACAGTAAAGAAATTCTTTGAACTGGAATCACTTCCAGATGATTCTAAGGAAATAACAAAAAGTAAAGAGGAAATTTATTGTGAGGAACATTTTGTTAGTACCTATAAAAGAGATAAAACGGGAAGAATTATAGTTCGGTTACCCATAAAGGAAAATGCAGAAACATTATTAGGATATTCCAAAGAGAATGCGATCAAACGACTAAATGGTATTTGGGAAAAATTAAACAAAAACAATACAATGGGAACTTTGTATAAAGAATTTATGAATGAATATGAACTTTTAGGCCATATGGAGGAGATTAAAAATGAAACATTAGATAAGATTAACTATTACATTCCTCATCATTCTGTATACAAACCAGAGAAGACATCCACTCCATTGAGAGTTGTCTTCGATGCAAGTGCAAAAACAAGTGGTTTTTCTCTAAACTCCATTTTACTAAACGGAGGAATTATTCAACAAGATCTCTTTTCCATAGTCAGTAGATTTAGAAAACACGAGTACGCGTTTAGTGCAGATATTAAAAAAAATGTACAGGCAGATACTTGTTGATCCTAATCAAAGGGATTTACAAAGAATTATGTGGAAGACTAGTGCAGATGCTCCAATCAAGACTTACAAGCTAGCTACCGTAACTTATGGGACAGTTTCTGCACCATTTTTAGCTACCAGGACCTTAAGAGCCTTAGCAGATGAAGAAAAAGCGGAATTTCCTGATGCAGCAGATGTGATTTGTAATGATAGTTATATGGATGATATTCTTTCTGGAGTCTACATTAGAGGGTGCAAAAAAAACTCCAAACCAGATTTTCTCAACTATTACAGAGAGGGGTTTTGAGCTACACAAATGGGTGTCAAATAGCCCAGAACTGTTGAAAGATTTATCTGCATCTTCCTATGTGTTTGATAAGGAATTTCAGGATGCTCCAGTGAAAACATTAGGTATGCTATGGGATCCAAAGGTGGATTGTCTCACATACAAAGTAAAGATTAGTGACAAAGTCAACTTCTCAAAAAGAGACGTGCTTTCAGAAATTGCAAGGCTCTATGACCCTTTGGGCCTGATAGGACCCATTGTTACGAAGGCTAAGATATTCATCCAAGAACTTTGGAAAATAAAATTAGATTGGAGTGAACAGCTACCACCAGATGCAATGGAAGAGTGGATGAACTTCTACCAAAAATTAGCGAAAGTAAATAATTTCAAAATCCCAAGGTGCATTCTACTTCCTGCAACAATACGGATTGAAATACATGGCTTTTCCGATGCATCAGAACGTGCCTATGCTGCTGTTGTCTACATAAAATGTTTCAACGAATCTGGACAATCTCAAACTAGATTATTATACATTAAGTCCAGAGTGGCTCCCTTGAAAACACTCACCATACCGAGGTTAGAACTGTCTGCAGCTTTACTACTATCGATATTAGTCAAAAAGGTTGTGCCAATTCTACAATTATCTATTCATAAAATTTGGATGTGGACGGAGACTCAACGATTGCTTCAGCGTGGATAAAGACTGAACCTCATAAACTCAAAACATTTGTCAGCAACAGGGTGGCGGAGATCCAAGCACTTTCAAAGGACTATCATTGGAAACATGTTAGCTCCAAGAACAATCATGCCGACTTAATTTCTAGAGGCTGCAATGTGGATGAACTTTTAAAGAACGAAATGTGGTTCTCGGGCCCAGATTTACAAACTGATGAATACGAGGACAATCAACTTTTTCCTGATCCTTCCTACAGAGATGAACTAAAATGTGCTGTGACTCTTTCAATGACTGAGTGTTCTTCAAATTTTTATGATGAACTCTTTAATGTTACAAATAATTTCATAAAATTAATTAGAATTTTTAGCTTTGTTTTTAGGTTCATTAATAACATCAAAGCTAAGGAGTCTTGTAATAAGGAGAAATATCTAACTGCAGATGAAGTAAAGAGGGAGTACGGAATTTTTAGCTAAAATAGCACAATTAAGTGAGTTTAAAGCAGAAATCGATGCCTTGAAAAAGGTAAAGGTGTTTCAAAAACAAGTAAGTTAAAGGCTTTAGATCCTTTCTTAGATGAGAATTCTTTACTCAGAGTTGGTGGAAGGCTTTGTAATGCTGATTTACCATTTGAAGCAAAATATCAAATAATTATACCTAGTAAACATAAATTTACTAAATTACTTTTTGAGCATATGCATAAGAAGTTTTTTCATATTGGTGCTCAGGGTTTAGTACATCAAATTAGAATGCAGTTTTGGCCCATTAATGGCAAGGGTATTGCACGAAACAGTTCATGATTGCATTGCATGCTTTAGACAGAAGCCTACTGGGGTAGATCAATTAATGTGAAATTTACCATCAGAGAGTAACTCCAAGTGCACCATTTTTAAACTCTGGGGTGGATTTTTGCGGACCTTTTCAAATAAAATTTAAAAATCAGAGAAAGAGGATATTTTCAAAGGTTTATGTTGCGATTTTTGTATGCTTGGCTACAAAGGCTATTCATTTAGAGGCAGTGACTGATTTAACAACTGAGGCATTTATTGCAGCCTTGAAGAGGCTATGTGCCCGTAGAGGCCGCATTTCTACATTAATGTCCGATAACGCAACTAATTTTAAAGGCGCAGCTGCAGAATTAAATCGTTTCATAAAATTAATTTGTAACAAAAACGAGACATTAGCAAATTATTTTGCTTCAGAAGCTATCCAGTGGAAATTTATCCCACCTCGTTCTCCTAATTTCGGGGGTTTGTGGGAGGCAGGGGTAAAATCATTCAAACACCATCTCTATAGAACTTTAGTTAATAGTAAAATAACTTTCGAAGAATTCGAGACAATAATAATTCAAATTGAAGGTATACTTAATTCACGTCCATTAGTACCATTGTCAGATAACATCAATGAATATGAAGTTTTAACTCCTGGACACTTTATAATTGGTCGACCTATCAGTGCAATACCTGAGCCCGCAATTTTAGATATTTCAGATAATAGACTATTGTAACGTTTGAAAAAATAACGGTGATATTCTTGGTTAATTAAAATATGGAATTTATTTACGTCACAACTATTGAAACTTATTTACAAAATGATACATATTAAAGTTATTAAAATTAATTATAGATTGTTAGAGTCCACTATTTTGTGAGAGGAGGATTCGTTGGTCACCGCTCGCGTGCAAGTTCAAAGCATCTCTCCCCTCATCTTCCGGTCGGGTCGCTAGATTCCTCGGGGTCAAACAGGGTTGCGCTGCACCTGAAGCTGCACGTGTGGGCGTCGGATCTACAAAGTAACCGACACCAGATGTTGTTGTTTTCGAGAAGTGACGTTACAGCTCTCGCCCTCTCATGGAACTTTTCCGTTGAGAAAAGTTTAATGGGATGACGATGAGACAACTGACAGATTACCGACACATCCCTTCATCAAGCACCACTATATTTCTGAGCTGCAATTTTAATTACTAAAGAAAACGCTGAACTAAATTTGGAATTACTTATTTCTAGTGAGTGAGTGTTCTTGCTAGGGAATTTACACAAATCCATATTACGAAATAGCAATGTAATCAATGTAAGAAAACATACTATACAATTAATAAAAATACAAACACTCCTATCACAATGCCTAGTATCAATTATACTAACAACATGTTATATCAAATGCTAGTGTAAGACCTTGCACATAAAATATTCTTCGCCACAATACTTAAATAAAATTATACTAACGACATGTTGATATGATATGTGAAGTGTACAACCTTACACACAAAATATTTTTCACAATATGCCTCTTGCGTAAACTAAATACTCATGTATATTTTAAAACCCTATACACAAAATTAAGCATATTAATACATTTGCTTTTCATGGCTTTATCTTTTGACACGCATCTCCATTCGATATGATATACAGTACTAGTAAATAAATAAAATTTAATACAATTATTAACCTTTAACTAAAAAACATAAGCAACAATTATTATTCATGAGCAAGAGAACATTGTTAACAATTCCTAATTATCTATCACCGATCTGCTGAGACTATCTGCATTTTTGTGACTTTTACCCGACCGATGTACAATTCTAAAATTATATGGTTGCAAAGCCAAAGCCCATCGCATCAATCTAGGGTTAGAACTAACATTTCTATTCAACCACACCAACGGGTTGTGATCGGTCATAACTAAAAATGAATTTCCATCTAAGTAATAATGTAACCTTTTAATTGCGAAAACAATACTAGTACATTCCTTCTCCGTCGTACAATAACGCTTCTCTACCTCTGAAAATTTCTTACTCAGGTAAAGGATTGGATGCTCCTCACCTTGTTCAGTTAATTGGGTTAAAACTGCTCCCATACCTGCGTTCGAAGCGTCCGTTTGAACAATGAATTCTCGTTCAAAATTTGGCGCGTACAAGACGGGCTTATCAATTAGTTTCCCTTTTAGTTCTCGAAATGCGTTTTCACACTCGGTCGTCCACTTAATTTCTCCCTTCTTTGCTCTTCCCTTCAACGCATCCGTCAACGGAGCAGCAATTACCGAGAACAGATTTATATATTTTTGGTAATAACCCGCTATACCTAAGAAAGCACGTATTTGAGTTTTCGTGCGAGGGGTAGGGAACTCTAGAACAGCCTGAACTTTGATCTCGGAAGGAGTGCGAAAACCCTGACCCACAATGTGACCCAAAAATTTGACATTTTGTTGCGCAAACTTACACTTTGAAGGTTTTATCGTTAACTTAGCTCTCTTTATTCTCTGCAGAACCGTTTCCATATGTTTAATATGCGACTCCCAAGTATCTGAGAAAATTGCGATATCGTCTAGATACGGGACAACGAAATCCTCGAGTCCGTTAAGTAATTCAGCCATGAGTTTACTAAAGAAATATGGAGCATTCTTTAATCCGAAACTCATCCTTAGGGGTCGGTATGTACCAAAGCTAGTACAGAAGGCTGCGTATCGCTGTGCTGTTTTACTCAAAGGTATTTGCCAATATCCCTTAGATAAGTCAAAGACGGTAATAAATTTAGCCGCCGATACTTTTTCTACGCGTTCTTCGATATTCGGAAGAGGAAAATATTCCGTTCTAATGATCCCGTTTAATTTCCTGTAATCTATACATGGACGAGGTTCTTTCCCAGCTACCTCAACTAAAATCATAGGGGACATGTAATCCGATTCTCCTACCTCAATGATTCCTAATTTTAACATTCGGTTAATTTCGTTTTTTAAGATTTCATTTTGTCGGTGCGACATTCGATAGGGCTTCGTCCTAACTGGTTGATCGCTAACTAACTGGATTTCGTGTTCAACCAGATTAGTTAAACCGGGATTGTTTGAAAACATTTAGAGTATTTATTTAATAATTCGCGCAGTCGATCCATTTGTTTGTCGTGAAGGTGTTTGTTCAACTCGCTAGCCTGGATTACGTCCTCGAAATCATAAATGAGAGAATTGTTTTCTAAGTATGGGATTTCTAACTCCTGGTCTGCGAGAGAGTTTTTTGTTTCATCATTAATAATTACGTTAACGTGTTCTGGCCTTTTGTAATATGGTTTTAGCATATTTATATGATAGATTTGAGATGTTTCGCGTCTGCCGGGGATTTCGACTAAATAGTTCGTTTCCGAAATTTTATTTAAAATTGTCCCAGGACCTATCCACTGCACTGCTAATTTATTTGCTCTGGATGTAGCTAACACTAGGACTAAATCTCCATCCTTAAATTCACGTTTTACTGCGTTTTTGTCATACCAAGTTTTCCGCTTAACTTGCATTTCCTCCATTTTATTTATAGCTACTTCTTGACATCTTTTTAATCTATTTATTAACTTAAACATATATTCAGTGACGAGATCACCCTCTTCTTCCGGTTCCATCCAATGTTCCATTACTAACGTCTCTGGGGTTCGCAAATTTTTCCCATACACCAACTCTGACGGTGTATACCCTGTACTTTCGTGCGATACAGTTCGTAACGCTAAAAGAATTGACGGAAGATGTTTGTCCCATTCGGAGCCTGCATCTAAACATAAGACTCGTAAGAGTCGTTTGCCCCCCCAGAGCCCAGCCCAGGCCCCGATTCCTGCCTGAACCATGTTAGCGTCAGGACGCACTGTCATTGCTCCTCATACGAGTTCCTGTGGTCAGGCCACGGCACGCTACTTTCGCCGGCTGAAAACGCTTTCAGCCCGGCACCTGCTACTTCTATTCAACTGAATTGCTGAATTGACTTTCCTGCGTCCTTCATCATGGTTCGGAAGAGACATAACCCGATTCCCGAACAACGACTTGCGAAGAAAACTTCGTCTACCAGGCGCAACAGCAAGGACTCTACTGCCACTGATGAGCCACCCGAAGTGACCGAGATGGACATTCCGCTTCCCGCATCACCTCAAGCCTCACGACCCGGAACACCGGAGAATGCCGACCCCAGACAACTGCACTGCGATAATCTACAAAGACTAACCGATCTCGTCAATGCTTACTCCAGGACGATCGAGACCTCGCAAAAGATACTACAAGGAGTCATCAGCTCAGGAATAACAGATCCGACCCACCCGATAATACAGATGGAAACACCTTATCTGGAGCTCAACAACTCAAGACTACAAAAAGCGGTAAGTGAGTACACCTCTCTACCCCCCTGTGGCATCCCCAAATGTCCGCGACACGACATTCAAAACACTCCACTTAACCCTAACGCACGCGGCCCAAGTACACCAACCCCGATTAAACGTAAGGAAGACACCGAAGGATTTACTACCCCCCCATCTAGAAAGCTAACCAAAAACTCTAATGTAATCCCCGAATCAAACTTTAAAATCAATCTTAACAACGCCTTTAGTGCTCTTGACATTACCGAAACGGACGAACCAATAGAATCCCAAGTTTTAACTAATAAATCACCCGTGGCATCTCCTAGTAAAACTAATACCACACAACCACCGAAATTGCCTCCCCCCATCATGTTACTGATAACTGACGAACTACGAATGCACACTACAACTCTCACTAGCAAAATGCCCATACTAAGAATTAAAGCCGCTGGAAATTACGTAAAATTGTACACAGACACTCAACCGCAACACGACACACTCAAACAACTACTCACTGAGCTAAAATACCCTTTCTACTCTTTTACTCCGAAACACGAGCGACCCATCAAAGTTGTAATTAAAGGCCTTCCCCGAACAACGAAAACGACGGAAATACAGTCCGATCTTCTTGATCTGGGCTACACAATTAACAAAGTCACTCAACTAACAGGCAATATCACAAAACAACCACTTTCAGTTTTTACAATCTCACTTCCCAGAAACGACTTTAACATGAATATTTTTAACTTAAAAACTTTAGGATATTTATCCATCACAGTTGAAGGCTTTGAAAGCAGAGGAGTAATCCAATGCTTTCAATGCAATCAATTTAATCACACGGCAGAACACTGCCACTTAACTCCCAAGTGCTTAAAATGCGGTGAGAATCACCAAACCCGAGACTGCCAGATTAAGATGCTCGACACCCGTTACTGCGTCAACTGCAAAGTGCACGGCCACATGGCCAATTACAGCAAATGTCCCCTCTTCCCTAAACCACGCAAAGGCGCTAATATTAATTCAAAATCAATTTTAACGAATAACTTTATCAGGCCCAATATCTCTTATGCTCAAGTAACGCAAAAAACTAATCAGTCCGACACGACACACCAGATGGCACCACTCGTGACTGCCCCGATCGGCACACAGACTATCAAGGAAATACCCACCCCCACTATCGTATCGAGTCAAATTCCCAACACCCAAACTGACTGCCTCAATCTAATCACTCAAACGCTCCAGCAAAC
The DNA here is from genome assembly GCA_019973935.1 of Trichonephila clavipes. Taxonomy (NCBI): domain Eukaryota; kingdom Metazoa; phylum Arthropoda; class Arachnida; order Araneae; family Nephilidae; genus Trichonephila; species Trichonephila clavipes. The sequence continues at coordinate 124,278 of BMAU01021393.1, read as the reverse complement.
CATTCATGCACTCGCTACACTCGTTCAAAACATAAGCTTAATGACATCCCAACAGACAGTTACCGCTCAACCAACACCAGGCCCCGCCAAAACAACTTCAAAGTCACCACTCACAAAGTCGCAAATTATAGCGCAAATTAATAACCTTCTCAACCATTACGATGGTGCGAGCGACTAAGATTTCTTCTTAGTCTTAATTTTTAAAGTGCATTAAATTCTATTATTTTTGCTTCGCCTAACTCTAACATCATCACCCCCTCCCGTTGCAACTATTGCGGCAACATGCAAACCAATAGAGAGGTTTACTCACTTTTCAGTTGGACCAATCACAGTGCTTCTTCTACTCCGACGACGAGAATTGACTGCTTCTGGACTTTTGGATTCTTCGCCTGCATGAACCTGTCACCTCTGCACCCCATCAATCATCCTGACTAAGAGCCACCGGTTAAGTGTCGCACGGCTCCCTGTGAACTGTCGCGTGAATGATGAATGGACTATGCTACTTTGAACTTTCAGTGCAAAATGTGTAACTTCAAGGGACTTTTACACAACCAAGGACTTTTTACATTTAATTTTTCACATATGAAGATCTCTGTAACACTTTTTATTATTTATTACTCCATTGTACCTTCCACTTTCCACAGTAAGGAATCGTATACAATATTAGATATGGGACGGAGGGTTAGCAAATAACCCAGTTTCCCAGTGACCCCCCAGCTCAAGAGTCGTTTCAACGTTCGATGAAATCGCTCAACAGGGTTACTCTGTGGATGATACACCGAACTATGCCTGACAAGTATTCCGAATCTTTCAAAAAACTCGGTAGTCAGAGCACTAATAAAAGAAGTACCCTGGTCACATTGTATTTCACGGGGAAACCCCATCCGACTAAAGATGTTTAACAGCGCATCTGTGACACTAACGGAACTAATATCAGACACCGGAATAGCTTCAGGGAATTTTGATGACATGCAAATGGCCGTGATAAGATATCGATTCCCTTTAGATGTGATCGGGAGAGGCCCACATGCATCAATATTTAGCTTAGTAAAAACCTCCTGAATAACAGGGACCAATTTTAGTGGAGCTTTCTTTTATCATTGGGCTTCCCAGCCTTCTGACACTGATCGCAAGTTTTTACAAACTGTTCCATATCTCTATAGCAATTCGGCCAGTAAAAATATCGGTTTAATTTGTCTTTGGATTTCGTAATTCCCAGGTGTGCAGATGTTCCCTCATGACACAAGGATTTAATAGGGTCGCGTAACCCTTCCGGCACTACTATTAACTTCACCACGTTACCTAACTTATCTTCACGATTTTTGACCAATAATTCCTTCTCTAGCGAGTAAACCTGATTGGTAACCTGCACTTGACTGTGGCTACCTGTTCGTATAAGGATTTAATCTTCTCGCTATTTTTTTGAGCATTGATTAAATTTTCTCGCGTAACCCTTAGCAGCGCTAATTCCGGAACATATTCCTGGAGTGCAGGTATTAAAATTTCGTCCTCTGCATCCGAAGAAACAATTATAACCTCATCGTCCCCTTTTTTAGCATCACCACTATCTATTCCCCTTTCTTCTCTAGCCGCTTTGACTTGAGACCTTGTTTGGACAGCATTCAATATTTCGACTGGCAGGAAATTATAGCCTAAATTTCCTTTTATTAGCTCGGCCGTTTTATTTCCAAGCAAATATCGACCGTGTTGATTTAAGTGATTTCCACAAACCGCTGCCTTAGTCTGCACCGTTCCAAAATTTCCGGAAATTACCACGACCGCCAAAGGTAAACAAACTAATTCTGGGCTTAACGGTTGTTTTACCCAAACATTTTCACCAGAGAAAGAAGAAGGATTTATGTATTTTGCACATACTAAATCTATTGTCGCTCCCGTATCTCTAAGAATGTCTATCTCGTGACCATTCACAGAGCCCTTTGTTGTATATGAATTAAGAAAATCCGGGTTTTCATTTCCTTCAATATTATTGAGAGTTTCCGTCGTTTTGTTTTTTATTAATTTAGGGCAACCGGCTTTTATATGTCCAGGCATATAGCAATGATAACATCTTTGTATCACGCGTTTTTCAAAAGTTCTCTCTCTAGTACTCTCCGGAACAGAAGCTCCTAATCTGGGGGGGAAGTTTTCCCAAATCTATTTTCTTTTTCCTTGATCCCTGAGTATGTCAAAATTTTATCATTTCTGCCCCACCTATCCATGGGTTTCGAATTTACCTTTCGGACGTCCTCATAATTATCAAAGAGTTCTGCTATTTGAGTAGCTGATTTAAGGTTTGCCCAATTATCTAAAAAATGATCTTTCATACTAGTATTGGCGCGTTTTTTTAATTGATCTACCACCATTAGATCTTTAAGATCTTGAAAGGTATTTATTTCTAAGCCAATCAGCCACTCATCTAGATAATTCGTAATTTCAAAAGTGAAATCCTTCCAGGTGCTATCGGATTTTTTCTGGTGTTGGACAAATTTTTGCCGAAAGACCTCCGGACTTAACTTGAATCTTTTAAATAATAATTTCTTTACATAATCGTAATTTTCGGCTTGTTCCTCCGGTTCGCGAGCAATAAATTGCACGATCTCTAGGGGTAACAAACCCAATAATTGCGCCACCTACTCTTTCTTTTCTATTGACGCCCTTTTAGCCTGGCGTTCAAAGATCACTAGATATAAACTAATATCTGACTGCTTAGGATCGAAATCTGGGATAAATTTTTTTAAGTTTAATTTAGAGGTTACAGAACATGCATTTGTAGAATCGTTTGATTCATCGTTTTCCCTAAATCCGGATTCTATTTGAAACCTTTCTAAATCAAATTTCAGCTGTAATTCTTTCTCTTTTAATGCCTGCTCCTTTACTAACTCCTCCAATCTCATTTTTTCAGCCCTTTCTAACTCCTCTAATCTCATTTTTTCAGCCCTTTCTAACTCTTCCAATCTCATTTTTTCAGCCCTTTCTAACTCCTCCAATCTTCTTCCGTTTGCAATGATAGTCTCATACAGATTTTTAACAAATTCCTCTTCATAACCTTCACTGTTAGTGATTGCAATTTTTATGCTAGGGACAGTCATATTTAAAGTGGCATTTATTCCTAATTCCTCAGCAAGTTGCAACATGTCTTGCTTTTTCCCTTTACCAAGGAAAGCCATTTTTTAAACAATATCAAATAAATGTCACGCTAAATTTTGCACTATTGTTACTATTCTCTATTAATACAATAACACTGGTCCCATGCATACACAGAAATACACAAAGAAAAACTTAACACTAAAAATAATCAAAATCATTCAAGAGACTTAAAACATAATAAATCTTAAGCTAAAATTGCACACAATGCTTGAAATACAATTACAATTCTCTAGAAACAAAATAACACTGTTCCCATGCAAGAAAAAACACTAAGTATTTCAAAATTTCTAAAGAACACTTTAACCAAAATTCCTAATACAATATACAGTTTGCAACTCAAAAATATAACAGTACTCACCCATTTGAAGTACTCAGCTTGCTGTCAGAAGCAAATTATGTGCACTAGTGGTTTTGAACTCTTAACAATAAGTGTGATCAGTTTGACCAGCCTTGAATTCACTCGTGGTACGGCTTCCGAAAATCGCTTTTCCTTCGGACACTCTCGCCGTTAACACTGTAGATCAGTTTGATCTTCTATGAGCAGGACGCTCTCTTTCTCCGAAGCTTAATTTAATTGCAGCACGGCTTCCGAAAATCGCTTTCCTTCGGACACTCTCGCCGTTAACACTATAGATCAGTTTGATCTTTGAGCAGGACGCTCTTTTTCTCCGAAGCTGAATTGAATCGCAGCACGGCTTCCGAAAATCGCTTTCCCTTCGGACACTAGCCGTTAACACTATAGATCAGTTTGATCTTCTATGAGCAGGACGCTCTCTTCTCCGAAGCTGAATTGAATCGCAGCACGGCTCTTCCGAAGATCTCTGTTTCTCCCTGCGTTGCGGTCCGTCCGTAAAAATCCAAAATTTTCCTCCTCTCACGGGTCCTGAATGCTAACTTTTTATCCCAAAGTGCTGCCACCAAAACTCTAAGCTGTAACGTTTGAAAAAATAACGGTGATATTCTTGGTTAATTAAAATATGGAATTTATTTACGTCACAACTATTGAAACTTATTTACAAAATGATACATATTAAAGTTATTAAAATTAATTATAGATTGTTAGAGTCCACTATTTTGTGAGAGGAGGATTCGTTGGTCACCGCTCGCGTGCAAGTTCAAAGCATCTCTCCCCTCATCTTCCGGTCGGGTCGCTAGATTCCTCGGGGGTCAAACAGGGGTTGCGCTGCACCTGAAGCTGCACGCGTGGGCGTCGGATCTACAAAGAAACCGACACCAGATGTTGTTGTTTTCGAGAAGTGACGTTACACTATCTAGGTGGCAGTATACAACAAAGTGTGTACAAACTATTTGGAAACGCTGGAAAAATGATTATCTTAATCATTTACAGCAGAGAAACAAGTGGCAGTTCGAGAAAAATAATGTTGCCGTAGGGTGTTTAGTGCTTTTAAAGGAAAATGATTTGCCTCCCTGCAAATGGACAATGGCAAGAATCTTGGAGGTTATTTATGGAACTGACGGTAAGGTCAGAGTCGTTAAACTAAAAACTGCCACGGGGGTTCTCACACGTTCTATCTCAAAAATATGTATCTTACCAATAGAAAATAATAATATAAATTAAATTGTAATGTGAAGTATATTATATTCTTAGAATATTGTATTTTTCTATTTTTGAATATTGTATTTTTTTTTCTTACTTTAGAATGTTGAATTTATTTGTATTTAATTCATTTAGGCATTTGTAAACTGTATATAGCAAATTGCATTTTTTAAATATATTTTTTGAAATATTGTATATTTCATCGCCGGGCGGAATGTTACGTCATCAGCGCACTGTAGCGCCATCTGTAAAAAATTTGTAAAAGTAGACATTGTCTAGCTGTACCCCAACAAAAGCGGGTGCACGAATAAAGTAGGCTTAGCGTTGCGAAAAAGACTGATTTTTTATTCTTTAACCAGTTTTACAGTCCACACAAATATTGACGAAACAGCTGGTACACCCGTTTTTCGCACGGGTAAACTGAAAAATTAAAGAATACAGATTTAAGGATAAAGAAGTTTATAATGAATTAATTTTACGTGAATTGCGAATTAAACAAAAAAAAGCTTTCTGCATATCTCGGCTGAATAAAGAAAGAAAAAAAAATACCTTTGTTAAATTTTAAGTCTGTAGATCTAATAGCTGATAAAAAGGATTTTTTTTATTTATAACTCCACGTAACTTTCTTGAGGGTCGATTTTTGAAAATACCTTCCTAAGCTGATCTCTGCTCAGCAAAAGTAAAACATTGTTACAAATTTTGTGTAATGAACGCTTAAAAAAAATAGTGTAAATAATTTATATCTGAAATTGTAATACATTAATATTACTTTCTGTTGTATTTATTTTATGTTAAAATTGTAATATTCGCAAGCACCTCCGTTTCTTAAATCATAATGGCGATTCAACGAAAAACGTAGCAAAATGTTGACGATAGAGTCATGTTGGCAAATGTTTAGCAACTTTCATAGCTCGAGGTTTATTAGAGCTTTGGAAGACCCACCGTGTAGGGTAGCAAGGCCTGTTAACCCTTTATCTACCTCATTATGATTTACTGCAGTTTTTTTCATGGAATATTTTTTTTTTTGGATCACTACATTGAAAATTAAGGACTATACAAAAACAAAATACTCATCTTTGGGAAATTTAATCCGTTAGAGATAATTAATTAATTAAAGATATTCCACTGTAAAATTGACTATATACTCCGCTCACTTAAAATAAATAGTCAAATCGTTTTCTAAGGTCTTCATTAACATACAAAAAACACAACACACTTAAATTTTGACATTAACCATTTTTTCCGGACAGAAATGATAATCTTTGCAATCCGCTGAAAACGCCGTCAGCTGAAAACGCAATTTCTGCTGCAAAACTATTCGCCTTCCCCGCTAAAATACTCATCATAGAACCCGTGGTGCCATATATCTTGGAAGAGTGGATTTCAAAGGATATTCCTTCTAAGTATTGGTAGGATATTTCTGCTAAGAGGGTGTGGTGTGGTCGTTAGGAGAAGGGGGGTGCCATCTCTGATGCCGTCCAAGGCACTTGACCATGGTTTAAAATTACGTGATCCGTCGTCAAAAGCCCTCGTGTTGCTGAACAGTGCGACGTTAATATTCACTCACCTAAAAAATACAGTTCAATAGTTATTATTATTTTTATATTTAAAAAATGCGATATCTGCCTATTCAATTAAAATTGTAGCGTTATAACTAACTACTCACCACAAACAAAGTTTCAAATTTGTCCAAATGATGTTGTGTGAAAGACAAAGTTTATTTACTTTAAGTAACAGAAGCGAAAAAAGTATTTATTTTGATATAAATATCAATTTCTTACTATACCAAATGTGCATAAGAAAAACGTGCATAGAAATAAATTATCGATTTTTATTGTATGTATGGTTCACTATTTTGGCGATAATGGCTTACACATGAAAAAAATCAATAGTAACTATTCAAATAAAGATAGATTTAAAACAATCTCTTCCTTCAAAACTTAGTTTTATTCTGAAATAAAAAAATAGGGATTACACTGATCACACAGGAAGAAAATTAGAAGCGAGCGCCTTGCGTAGACAAAACAAAAAGTATTTCTTCACAAATAAAAGATAGATATATGCTGTCGCGGGCTTTTTTGCAGCACACGTCAGAATTGCTTGCAGATGGCAGAAACTTTTCCTTTTGTTTGTGGTTAGTAGTTAGTTATAACGCTATAATTTTAATTAAATAGGCAGATATTGCATTTTTAAGTATAAAAATAATTATAACTTCTGTACTGTATTTTTTGGAGTGAGTGATTATTAATGTCGTACTGTGAAGCTACACGAAGGCTTTTGGCAACAAATCACGTAATTTTGAACCATGATCAAGTGACGTGGACGACACCTCAGCTGGCACCCCTTCTCCTAACTACCACATCACACCAACTTAGCTGGAATATTCTTCCAATACTTAGCAGGAATATTCTTTGAAATTCACTCTTCCAAGATATATGGTACCACGGGTTCTATGATGAGTATTTTAGCGGGGAGGGCGAATAGTTTTGTAGCAGATATTGGGTTTTCAGCTGACGGCGTTTTCAGCGGATTGCAAAGATTATCATTTTAGTCCCAAAAAAATAGTTAATGTTAAAATTTAGTTGTCTTATGTTTTTTTATGATAATGAAGACCTTAGAAAACGATTTGACTATTTATTTTAAGTGAATGGTGCACATAATTAATTTTACAGTGGACTATCTTTAATTAATTTATTAGCTCTAACGGATTAAATTTCCCTAAGTGGAGTATTTTGTCTATGTATATCCCTTAATTTTCAATGTAGTGATAAAAAAAAATATTGCTTGAAAAAAACTGCAGTAAATCATAATGCAGTTGATAAAGCATTAACGTGCATCGCTTCCCTACACGGCGGGTCTTACAAATTTCTAATAAAGCTCGAACTTTGAAAGTAGCTAGACATTTGCCAACTTGAATCTATCGTCAACATTTTGCTACGTTTTTCGTTGAATCGCCATTATGATTTAAGAAACGGAGGTGCTTGCGAATATTACAATTTTAACATAAAATAAATACAACAGAAAGTAATATTAATGTATTACACTTTCAGATATAAATTATTTACACTATTTTTTTTAAGCATTCAATACATAAAACATTTAACAATGTGTTACTTTTGCTGAGCAGAGATAATCTTAGGAAGGTATTTTCAAAAATCGACCTTCAAGAGTGTTACGGGAAGATATAAATATAAAAAAAAAAATTCTTTTTTATCAGCTATTAGATCTACAAACTTAAAATTTAACGAAGGTGTTTTTTTCATCTTTTTTTTTTGTTCAGCTGAGATATGCAAAAAGCTTTTTTTGTTTAGTTTGCAATACACGTAAAATTAACTCATTAGAAACTTCTTTATCCTTCAATCCGTGTTGTTTAATTTTTCTGTTCACCCGTGCGAAAAACGGATATATCAGCTAGTACTTCATAAATAACGGTAGTAAAATAAAAACTTATTTGTCACACAAATAGAATAGTATAGCTAACTTTCGATTTTTCTGGAAAACCAGGGTGTTATAGTTGGGTAGATTTTAACATAAAATCGGGTAACTGGTTTTGGTTTTTACTGACTTGTAAGTTCTATAATAGTTGAGACTCGGAAAAGTCTTCCGTTAGCATAATGGGGAAGGTAGGAGAAAGGGGTGTCACACAGCTGAGATGTCGTCCTCGTCGTCTGATTGTGGCTTAAAATTAGAGATTCATCGCCGAGAGTCTTCGGGTTGCTCTTGAAAGTAACATTAATTAGTCATCAATGAACCCGTTCAAACGAATACTTAACGGTTCCTACATTTATAAAGACTGGCTTAATTTTTTTTTGAATTCGATTTTATGACATTTTTTTTAATATCTTAAATTGTATCATCTCTTGCATAATTATGGCCAACTAACTTATTAGTTCTTTCGATTCTAGATTCTAAAAACAACTCTTCATATTGAATGAGAAGAAATGTTAAAACGGAAATGAGATTTGACACCAAGGTGTTTAAGTGTCTAACAGGTATGGATTGAAAATTGAGGCATATATATATATATATATATATATATATATATATATATAATATACAATGCCCTAAGGTGTCATATTTGTCTCCTGTACATTGCTTAAATTCATGAGTTTCGACCCGCGGGCTGCAGGTGGTTATGGCCCATTGGACTAAAAAATTCAATTATTTAAAAACAATGTATTAAAAATTCTATCAATAAAACAATCAAAGGTATCATTTTGGCCATCGATCTCGTGCTGGTACGAATTGTGAGGTAATTGTTTTTCTTTTTTACAAATGATTAGTGATAATAAATAACATTGGAGTAGCGACCATATTACGGGTGCCAGTAATTTTTAATTAACCCTCATGTCTTCCAAATAAAAAATATTTTAAGAATATATCGTCGGTCTAATTATCAGACTGCGTAACTCCATCTGGATTGCTAATTTGATACAGTAAGGCTAGGCGCCAAGTTGTTGTTTATGTTCGCCAAGATAGGCGATAATATTACAATATGGTTTACTTTGATATTTTTATCGTGCGATGTGGTTGCCATGGCGATAACGTATATTAGTGTTAGTTTTTTGTTTTGGTTTTTTCCCCGTGAGATCTCTGCTCAGCAAAAGTAACACATTGTTCAAATTTTGTGTAATGAACGCTTAAAATAGTGTAAATAATTTATATCTGGAAGTGTAATACATTAATATTCTACTTTCTGTTGTATTTATTTTATGTTACAATCTTGCCACCACCTCTCCCTTCGAAATCTAGTTTTATTATGAAATAAAAAAAGTAGTGATTATATATACTGATCGAGGAATAAATTAAAAGCGGAGCGCGCACTGAGGCATGGCGCAGACAAAACAAAAGGATTAAAGAATCGCGCCGAAAAGCGCTTGGCGCGTTGCACTCCTATATCAAATCAGTAACGCCGGTGGAGTTACGCAGTCTGATAACTAGGCTGATGATATATCATTTCAAGACGATTAAGATCTTGACTATTTCGTAGAGAAAAACAAACACGGATCAACAACTTGTTTGATTTGCCGTGAAAATGTAATTTTTAAAAAATATAATTTTGCTCGTCACTATACCACTAAGCACAAATTTTTCAAAGGCTCTTTTTCTTGAGAATCTCTTTCAAGACGAGATAAATTAGCTGTCTAAAAAAAAGCAAGATATTTTGTTGGCGGTAACATCAGAAAATTCTGAGATAACAGAAGAATCCTATAAAATTCGTTACATTATATACCTGATAAACATATGAAATTATAAAGGATAAATATATGAATTGATACAGAAATTGTTAGAGTGCTTCTTAAATGCTTCCGATGTTTTCTTTGATAAATTCAGTCATTTGCTCAGGTATATTTTTTAGTAATATCAAAAAGTATTTGAATAGATATGGAACAAAAATGCACGAGCAAGTCTGAACTAATTTTAAGACTACTGATTAATGTCCGGAATTGAGTGAAGACTCATTTCTGCCATCCAGCACTTGATAAATTAATATCTGAAATAAAAATAAGTGAGGCTTTATGAAAATAAAAAATACAATTATCTAAGTACAAGGCAGCCTTTGTTTTTACGACAGTAGAATGCAAATAAGGGGCTTGGGACCATTGATGAAAGGAAATTACCCCATAACTGGATAAAAAATGCATAAAACCAATTTTTTCTGAGTTGAGTTTGATAAAATTTAATATAGTTTTAATATAAAACCCAGAATTATGATTTTTAATATTTTGGATAATTTTTCAGCATTTTAAGTGTTTTCAATCTTAGCGTCCCCCCATTCTATCCTCCTGTGGCGGCCCGCGTGAAACAGTTGTGATATGTATGTGGCCCGGTGGAAGAAAAGATTGAGTACCTCCAGTGGCGAACATAAGTGGGGCTCCTCTGGGTCCGGACCCTCCCCCCCTCAAAGCCCTTGATTTTTTTCCGATTGATTATAATTCTAAGTATATAGTACGTAAAATTTAATTAAGTATTTGTTATTAATGATTAATTTTATTAATTAATGCTAATTATTTATTCAATAATTAGTTTTTTACTATGTTTTGTTCCCGAATATCGACAAAATCAAAAGGAGCATGATACAAGAATGGTGAATTTACGACCCCGGACCCCCCCCCGAAAAATTCATGTGTGCGCTACTGAGCACCCCTGCTTTAGAGCATTGTAAAATATTTAATAAGACTTTCCAGATATGCCATTGAAACTGTAAAAGTTTGCAATTTTTTTTTACATTTTAATCCCACCTTAAAATTTGTATGTTTCTAAAAAAAAAATAACACTTCAGAGTTTCAGCTCTAATTTTTGATTCCATATAAACATTCTGATTAACTTAATTTATTACATTGGATTGAAACTTTTAAATAACACACTTTTTTTTACATCTAACAGTTCGCAAATGAAACTTTTACGCGAACTCTCTCTCTCTCTCTCTCTCTAAAACATTTAATTCAAAAATCTTTTTCTTCAATTGTTTCAACTCTTTTGTTTGAAATTTTCTCTTCCTTTCAACCAATTATCAGTTACGTGTGTAAACAACAGCGATAACAACATGGTGTGATTTTTTAAAAAAATATGCATATATATAAAATTTAATTTTGATTCTAATTAAAAATTGTTATTAATTATCTGAAACACCTCCAAGAAAAAAGAATAATTTTAAAAATTCAAAATTTTTTTCCCCTTCATAATTATATAGAGCCAGACTGTGTCTGTAAACCGCACGTGCAGAGGATGAAACCTAAAGTTGGCAAGAATCCCAAAACAATAAAAGTCCCGCGCTGCGGGCGCCGACACAAAATACGACAAACAATACATCCAAACTATGACGTCATTTACTACAGATTTGTTACTGAAAGTTATGAATGAATCGATGGGACTGGTTTCTCATGGAGAGAAGTTTCGGTTCTATTAAAGTAGAAGGTATTTAAGAGAGAGAGAGACGCGTTTTTGGAAGAGAAAGATAATCATTCCATTTGCGACGCGCTGCTTTTGACACTGAGGGATCATCGGATTTATTTCTGCAGACGATTAGTTTGGTAAGCAGTTTTGACGATTTTAAAATTTAAAGATAAAGTGTGTATTGTGAGATGTTTTTATATTTCTTTGATTCGAAATAATTGAAATGAATACTTAAAGTTAAACTGTGTATTGTGAGATGTTTTTATATTTCTTTGATTCGAAATGAATATTTAAAGTTAAAATGTGTATTGTGAGATGTTTTTATATTTCTTTAATTCGGAAAGAAGTGAAATCATTACTTAAAGTTCATTGTGAGATGTTCTTACACTTATTCAATTCGAAAATAAGTGAAATCAAAATTTTATTTAAAGTTTGTATTGTGAGATATTTTTATATTTCATTCGGAAATAGTGAAAATCCATATTAAAAGTTGAAGTTAGAGAGTTCCATATTAAAATATTTTACTGAAATTCGTGGAGAATAATCTAGATTAAAACATAATTCGAAGTTAAATATATTAGTGTATTTGAAAGTAAGACATGTATAAAATTATGAATTAAATAACAGGAATTATTTAAAATGGGAAATAATGATTTCTCCGGAAAAAAACCCGCTGTACTCGATTTAATTTTTGATAACAAAATCGATTTTTATTTATGATGCAACTTTAAATAAAAGCCGCCGATTATTTTAAAAACTTCTCTTCATATAAGTTATTTTTTACTCTCTTCACCATCCATTAAATGGTAATATTCTTTTTTTTCGATATTCTTTAATATTCGGGATTGACTTAAAAATTTTTTAACTTAAAAGAATGAAAAATCAGGAATGAAATGCGATTGTGGAGGTATAAATTGATAAAATTAGACATTCTTAATATGTTCTAAAGTAAATTTCAAACTAGTTTTGAGTCCTTTGTTTTTTGAAACTAAAGTAGTAAAATCTACCTTAGTTGTAGCATGGATTCTAAACTGATTCTTAAGAAAGATAAAAGCGTTTTAAAGGGGATTTTTATGTTTGATTTTTGTTTATGCATAAAATTGTTCTTCTAATATCAATAGTAAGTGAAGTATAATCAAAATAATTGAAATTCAATAAAAAAGTGAATGAAGTTATTTTTAAAGTGTTTTTAAAGATAATGGAAATGAATTTATATTAGAGTTTTTTCAGATATTGTGTATTATCAAATGTAAAAAACAGAAAAAAAAAAAAAAAACGTTTGGTTGCATTTAAACCTGAATAATTTTTTGAATCAGAAATTTTTACACAGTATATCACCTTTAATGTCTTAATCAGATATTTCGAAATCAATTTTTAACGTCTAATTAATTTTCTGAAAAACACAAATAATGAATAATGATATTTTCTCAGATTTTTTTTCTCAGAATTATTTCTTTTAATTAACTTTCTAATTTATTTATCGTCTTTTTGAGCATTTCATTGTGAATCAAGATTAATTAATATGTAAAATCGAGTTTTTTAAAAACTTTTTTGAGTATATTTCAATAAAAAGAAATTTGTAATGATGAATCGTACCATATTTAGCCCCTTAACATAAAAGCCCGATGATACCTGTGTATCTTAACAATGTTGTATTTATGATAAAAAAAGAATATATAATTATAACATTACAATAAATTATGATATATATAAACAGTGCAATATTCACAATATTAGTTTATACTTATAATAAAATCAAAAAATTTTAGACTATATTTTACAAAATAATTTTAAAGTTAAGAATTTAAGGAGTAAAAATTATTAAGTAAATAGCTTGAAATTTTCTTAAGACTGGTGTAAATGTATAATTGCTAATGAATGCATAATACGTACATTTAATTCAAATTTTATTTCTGACAAATATTTAATACTGAGCATTAATAATAATTAAATTTTGTCAACAAGTTAAAACAAAACGATGTGAAAATATTTCGAATTATATTTTACGTAATTAAAACTTTTTTTTGAGAAATATATTAGTACTGTGTTAATGGTTAGAGTTATCTTGAAGTTAAACTATTGTTTAATTCATTTTTATGTAAACAATGCTAATTTACTTTACATTAGGTTTTAGGCCTAGAATTTAAAATGTTATTTTATATGTTAATTATTATTAACTGATTTTGTTTTAAGAGAAATTTCTTCTATTTTAACACGAATATGTATTTTTTTTCAAGAATCAATTTTTAAAAACCTTCTCTCTTTGGCGCGTCTCACGTTTTTATCTATATACTAGCTGGTATACCCGTTCTTCGCACGGGTGAACTGAAAAATTAAACAACACAGATTGAAGGATAAAGAAGTTTATAATGAGGTAATTTTACGTGAATTGCAAATTAAACAAAAAAAGGGAGAAATAAAACACCTTTGTTAAATTTTAAGTATGTAGATCTAATAGCTGATAAAAAGGATATATTTTTTTATTTATAACTCCCCTAACACTCTTTAGGGTCGATTTTTGAAAATAACATCCTAAGCTGATCTCTGCTCAGCAAAAAAAACACATTGTTAAAAGTTTTGTGTAATGAACGCTTAAAATAGTGTAAATAATTTTTATCTGAAAGTATAATACATTAATATTACTTTCTGTAGTATTTATTTTATGTTAAAATTGTAATATTCGAAAGCAACGCCGTTCATTAAATTATAATGACGATTCAATAAAAAACATAGCGAAATGTTAACGATAGAGTAAAGTTGGCGAATGCCTAGCTACTTTCATAACTCGGGCTTTATTAGAGCTTTGTAAGACCCGCCGTGTAGGGAGTGATGCACGTTAATGCTTTATCCAACCGCATTATGAATTACTGCATTTTTCGTAAAATATTTTTTTTTGGATCACTACATTTAAAATTAAGGGATATACATAAACAAAATACTCCACTTTGGAAAATTTAATCCGTTAGAGCTAATAAATTAATTAAAGATATTCCACTGTGTAAAATTAATTACATATACCGTTCACTTAAAATAAGTAGTCAAATAATTTTCTAAAAGGTCTTCATTAACATACAAAAAATAAGACACTTAAATTTTGACAAACTATTTTTTCCGCTAAAATACTCATCATGGAACCCGTGCTGCTATATATCTTGGAAGAGTGGATTTCAAAGAATATTCCTGCTAAGTTTTGGTAGAATATTCCTTCTAAGTTGGTGTGGTGTGGTAGTTAGGAGAAGAGGGTGCCAGCTCAGGTGTCGTCCACGTCACTTGACCATGGTTCAAAATTATGTGGTCCGTTGCCAAAAGGCCTCATGTAGCTGAACAGTGCGATGTTAATATTCACTCGTTCCAAAAGATACAGTACAGTAGTTTTAATTATTTTTATACTTAAAAATGCAATATCTGCCTATTCAATTAAAATTATAGTGTTATAATTAACTACTAACCACAAACAAATTTTGAAATTTGTCCAAATGATGCAGTGTGAAAGAGAAAGTTTATTTACTTTAAGTATCAGAACTGATAAAAGCATTTATTTGGAAAAAAGATCAATTTCTTACTACCAAATATACATAATAAAATGTTAAAGAAACATTAAAATAAAGAGAGATTTATAACAACCTCTCCCTTCAAAACTTAGTTTGATTCTGAAATAAAAAAAATAGGCATTATATCAGAGGAATTAATTAGAAGCGAGCACCTTGCGTAGCCAAAACAAAAATGGTTTTTCACAAACAAAAGATAGATATATGCAGACGTGGTTTTTTTTGCAGCGCATGCCAGAATTGCTAGCAGATGACAGAATTTTTTCCTACTTTCTTGACAAATATCGTTATATTTTGGACACTTCATACAATATCTTTATAAATTATAGTTTATGCTATAAATTATAGCCTATGTGCTAATCTGATGTATAAGCTATATTACTGTAAAGTTTCATTAAAATCCCCATTCAGTAGTTTTTGCGTGAAAGACGAACAAAGATTTTCACAAACTTTCGCATTTATAATATATATTAGATATATGAGACGCATTTGTTGTTTGTCTGTCTGTTTCCTTATAACTCAAGATCCAGACAACCAAATAACGTGAAATTTAGTAGACATTCACAAAATTACATGGGGAAGGTTCTTAAACAGGTTTCGTTCCATCCCAACCTCACTCTGGCATCCTCCATCCAAAAAGAGTGCTCCATGTACATGTTCTGAGACATGGGTTCATTTTAGAGAAAACTTTACTAAACAAAAGCGGTAAGTAATTTGCAATACTTCTTTGTTATATTTACTTTACTGCAAGCAAATACTGCAACAAATATCACATTACTTACTACATTCAATTCCATTCCTTTATTAATAGGAATGCATTGTCATTTTTGGCTACAGTCATTCCTCTGTGAAAAAGGGGGAGAGTATAGACTTGCAGACACCATGCTTTTCTCATGGGCAGTTGTATGTGGCCTGCTCTAGAATGGACAGACAGGAAATTATTTTTGTACACACTTCAAATGGAACTGCCAAAAATGTTGTCTATCACATTGCTTTAAGATAAATGTACCCTTTTATTGCATGCAAATAAACAGTTTTGTAAGCAGACAAACAGACAAAATTCCGATAACACCTGTGTCTCGTCCTTAATTGCCATTCCAAATAGTAAACGTTGATTTAATTGGTCCTGTAGATCCAGTATCATCACAAGAACATAAATACATACTTTGTTTGATGGACCAGCATTCTAGATGGCCGGAAGCAATCCCACTCAAGTCACTAATGGCTAAGAGTACGTGTGAAGCACTGCTCGAGAAATATTCAGTAGAACAGGAATTCCAGAAGTGATCGTAATGGACAATGCAAGAAATTTTATGGCCAGTTTAACGCAAGAGTTTTTGAAGATTTTAGGAGCTTGTCCGCGTTTTTCAACACCATACCATCCAGAAGGAAATGGGTTAATTGAGAGATGGAACCAAACTCTCAAGAACATGTTGCACCACATTATCAGAGAGGAAGGAAGAAGTTGGCATAGGCATATACCGTTTTTACTATGGGCTTATCGTGAAGTTCCAAACGCAACTACCGGTACACCACCTTTTCTACTAATGTATGGAAGATATCCGAAAGGACCGTTGTCTATACTGAAGTCAATTTGGACTGGGAACACGTTGTTACCTCTGAATATGAAGGGATCAGTAGAGAGTTATTTGAAAAAGCTAAAAGAAAAGTTAAAAGTAGCAACCCTCAAAGCAAAGTTAACAAGTGACGTGCAACAAGGTAGCTACGCTAAATATTACAACAGGCAAAAGAAACATCGAGAATTTTCACCAGGAGATCAAGTGCTTGTTTTGATACCTGATTCGACGAATAAGCTATATGCTAGATGGATAGGTCAAGTTAAAGTTGTTAAAAGAGTAAAACCAAATTCATACTAATTGCAGATGGCTGGAGGTAATTTGAGATTGCTGCATGTTAACAAGATCAGAGAATACAGAGCGAGAGTTCAAACGGTTGGAGTTATTTATGATATTGATGATGAATTCGGTGAGATATATGAAACGCCAACAGCTCCTGCAGCTGAGAAGAATGACGAAGCATTGGACAGAGTGACGTTGGATTACCTATCTAAGAAGCAACAAACTCAACTGAAGGATCTTTTACATCGACACAGGACGGTGTTTTCTGGAAAAATAAAAAGAGCAAAAGTTGGTGAACATGTGATAAAACTGAAGAATGAGGAGGAGATGATGAAACCCAAAACTTATAAGATACCAGAAAACTTAAAGAGAAAAGTAGACGTGCAGGTAGACGAATTGTTAGAGTTAGGGCTGATTGAACCTGTTGTAAGTGAAATAGCACACCCCGTGGTATGTGTTCATAAGAAGGATGGAACAATTCGGTTATGTATAGATTTCAGAAGCTTGAATGCCCTTACCATACCGAACGCATATCCAATGCAGAATATGATGGAGTTGAATTTCTTAGTAGGGAAGAAAAAATTCATTACTGTACTAGATATGTTGAAAGGATATTGGTATATACCAAAGGAAGACACAGCAAACATCTAACAGCCTTCCGAACTCATCGAAGACAGTACCAATGGAATGTGTTACTATTTGGGTTAAGAAACGCTGCTGCAACCTACCAGAGCCATGTCTAAAGTGGTTCAAGCTATATCTGATTTTGCATGTGCGTATATCGACGATTTAGCAATATTCTCTGATACGTGGGAAGAACATTTAAATCATCTAGAAGAAGTTTTCAAAAGATTGGAGCATTCTAATTTCTCAGTGAATTTAGGAAAGTGTGAGTTTGCAAGACAAAAAGTTAAATACTTAGGACATGTCATTGGTTCAGGTGGGCATTATCCTGACAAAGAAAGAATAAAAGCGATTCAGAACTTACAGGCACCAACGACCAAGAAACAACTCAGAAGTGCTTTGGGATTGTGTAATTTTTATAGACAGTATATTCCGAACTTTGCAAAAATTTCTCTACCATTGACGGAGCTCACTAAAAAGAAAGTCCCTAATGAGATTCCATGGAGCAAGGAGGCTGAAAATGCTTTCAAGGAGTTGAAGACAGCACTATGTGGAATTACAGAGTTGCAGTACGGTTTCTCTATGTCTGGCATAGAGAAACCGTACTACTTGCATACGGATGCTTCTCAGACGGCGGTCGGATCTGTCTAGGCCAATTGGATGGAGAAAACAACATTCATCCCATAGCTTTAGGGAGCCAGAAACTGAACCCAAGCCAACAAAAGTGGTCAACAATTGAAAGGAAAGCGTATGCTATTATTTGGGCTCTAAAAAGATTTGAAACTTTACTGTGTGGAGCAAAGATTTTCTTACTAACCGATCATAATCCTCTAGTATTCCTCACTAGTGCTGCACCCCAATGTCCGAGATTGTAGAGGTGGGCGTTGGCCATTCAACGCCATGACATTGAAGCAAGCCACATGAAAGGATCTAAACTAGCTAATGCAGATGTGCTATCCAGACTGTAAATGTAAACTGTAATTAAATAAGAACTTTGAGAAGGATTTAAGATTAATTTAGGTTTTAAACATTTTCTTAGCTTTATTTTTAGATGATTAAGTTAAGAAGAATATTTGTGTAAAATTTAATGTTGAGTATTTTTATGTAAATCTATAATATTAAGATAGTGACTAAACAGTGTTTCATTTTGGTTGTAACATGTGTCCCTTAGATTGTTTTAGCCATATTTGATCTTTGGATCTAATATGACTCTCGGGGGGAAGGTGTCAGGGTTACACAGTAATGTTATTAAATTACTCGTTTTTACGATCACGAGATAATATTTTGAACGAGCTACTTTTGTATTTTGTCTTTGGCAACGAGCCAAAAAAAAAAGTAGTTGATGGAATTCGCTAAAATAAAATGTTGAATTTGTGCTGTTCTGATGAATTTTTCGTTTTTGAATATAAACTGGGTTCACGACTGACACCATCCAATCATGGTAGAAATAGTTTTTCAATTGGATAATTAGTATTATTTGTTTGAATGTAGACAGATGAATATATCTTTGTAAAAATCTCAAAAGTAGCAAAGAATGTCATTTATAAAACTGGCAACGTGCCTAATTTTGGCATGTGCATGTGGTTTCGTTTCCGGAATTTTTACTATTAGTTTTGTTTTTATGGTTTTAAGTACTTCAGAGTTTTACTATTGCTTTTGTTTTTTCAATTCCTACTATTAGTTCAAAATCTCTCTATGTCTTGCTCAAATTTTCAATCCTTAATAAAATACATTTTAAAGCGCTCAATTGAGCTGAAATTTTATACACACGATTATTTTGGATGACAATACGGTTATTTAATTGTAATTAATAAAAATTAATTGATTAAAACTAGTTATTCAAAGGATTACATATACAGCCACATTGACATCATTTTTGGTGACTTAACGACCATTTTGGCGACTTGTGTCAAAACTTTAAGAGGTTTTTTCCTCACATTTTAAAGCACTCATTCGGGCTGAAATTTTCTGTACACAATTGTTTTGGGTGACAATACGATAATTTAATTATAATTAATTAAAATTAAATGACTGAAACTAATTATTTAAAGAATTATAGATGCAGTCACGTTGACTTCCTTTTTAGCGACTTGGGTCAAAATTTAAAAAAAAAAAAACTTCTCACGTTTTTAAACATTCCCTTGAACTGAAATTTTATATACACGATTGTTTTGGATGACAATACGATACTTTAAGGATCATTAATAAAAACTAATTGCCACTTAATATTGTGATTCTGTCATACTTTTATACATATTTATATTAATTGTAATAATTTGATAAAAAGTAACTAAAATAAAATTTTTCTTTGTTGACCTAAGTAGGAATTGATTTAAAAAATATTTTTATTTTACTTGTTTAAGTATTCGTTTTGTTTCTACTGAGCGTTAAAATAGCTTCTTATTTCCTTTTATATCTGAACAGAAACTGAATAGTTTTGCGACCTTTTTATCGTAGGATGTCATTATTAGGAAATTCTGCAGGTGAAATTCATTATCCTTTCTTTGTTACTTTTCTTCATGCTGCTTTTTCTTTGAACACCTGCCCTTGTTTGCTTTTGATTTTATTCTCGCCGATCAAATATTCATCCATTCACCGTATAATTGTTGTAATGAAGTCATCCAAAGGTTTTCAAGTCTGTTATTCTATACGCGTGATCAAATATCTCAGCATTTTACCTTAAACATATTTTCACTTATGTAAATATATATGTGTGTGTGTTGCGGTGAAAGTCATAAATCTGACTATTATCAATAAACCTCGTTTATTATTCATAATAATCCCATTTTTTAAAATTTGATAAATAATGCACATTAACCGATAATTATTAATAATTATCAATGAAGTTCTGTCAATCTGATTCATTATCATAATTTATCTGTCATCCTGTTTGATTATCAGCGTTCATTAATGTAATTTTTTATACGTCTAAGTTCTGTGACAATAAATCTACAGTCGCAAACATTAGAACAGTTAAAATATTTTACTATCTTAACCCTTTATCTACTGACGGTACTTAGAGGTACCACTCACTTTAAAATTACGTTGCCATTTTTACGAATACTATAATGATACTTAGCAGGAGTATTCTTTGAAATCCACTCTTACTAGGTATATGGCAGCCCGAGTTCTATGATGAGTATTTTAGCGGGGAAGGCGAATAGTTTTATTGCAGAAATTTCGTTTTCAACTGACGACATTTTCAGTGGATTGCGAAGTTTGTCATTTTTGCTCCGAAAATATGGTTAATGTCTAAAGGTCACTGTCTTATTTTTTTAATATGTTAAAGAAGACCTCAGAAAACAATCTGACTAATTAATTTAGGTGAACAGTGTATATAATTAATTTTACAGTGGATTATCTTTAATTAATTAATTAGCTCTAACGGATTAAATTTCTCAAAGTTAAGTATTTTGTTTACGTATATCCCTTAATTTTCAATGCAGTGATTAAAAAAATATTGCATGAAAAAACTCAGTACATCATAATGCGGTAGATAAGGGGTTAAAATCGTGGATTTTATCAAAAGTCAACACATTTTTTTACATAATTTTGTTTTGTATGCCATCTTATAAACTTTGTGTATTAATAATAAAAAGTTTTTTAATTTGTAATCACTGGAACAAAAGTTTGTGATGTACCTCCCCTTGGAAGTACATCTCTCGAAGCATCAGCGTGAGCTAGAGGTGTAGGGTTAACGAAAGAACTAGGATCAAACATTATCTTAATATGACTTTATTAAGATATTTAACTTAAACTTTGAACAAATATAATATTAATAATTAATATGATAGAATCTACGATGACGCAATAAGCAACACACAATATAATTCAGATCAATCTCAATAATCGAACCACCTAATCTTCAAATATAGTAATAAGTAATCAATCCTACCTTATATTTATTCTGTAATAAACTTGTCTTTATCTACAATGGTATGTAGCTTGACGTTTAACTTCTAGTCAATCACCAATATGTTTATCCACGACACGTAGAACTTAAATCTTGAACCACGAACTTCAATAATCATCAACTGCCACAACGCACGTCAATTGTCTAACATTCCTTTACATTGCCATCACGCTTACTCTAAGATCCTATATTTATCCTATATTATTTTTATTTCTTCACTTCCCGTTTCTTGGATTTGGTTGGAAAAGAGTTGCCATTAATTCTGGCCCAAAAAACCCAAAGGATTTGTTAAAGAAAAGACGCGTAAGACGTCACAAGTTGCAATTGTTTTAGCAAAAGCAGATGTCACATCCTGTTGGTAAATGTTTACCGAAAATAGTATTTTCAAATCAAAGTTAAAAACTTTTTCGGTTTCCTTCCCCTTTTTAAAAATGTTTCTTGAAGTAAGGAATATTTTAATTAAACACTACAAAGAAGCATCATTTATTATTCTTTTTTAAATTAAGTTTTCAAATCTCTTGCAATTTCAGGATATCTATCTTTTTCCCTTTTACTTTTGCATGTTTTTAAAATATTTCGATAAAAATAACTTTGGGATTTTCCCCTCATCTCTCTACCCACTCACCCATTTGTATTTGGACTCTTCAGTTACTATAAAATACTGTTGCTACACTCGGATTACACATTTTTTAGGAAAACCATTACATTAAGTGGAATTAAATAATATAGAGAGTGACAACGGCCAAATTAAGTTTCGTATTCATTTATTTCTAAATTTTATCATTTCTTTTGATGTTCATTTAAGAAAATGACACGAAATAAAATTTTTCACACATTATTCACACAATTTTACAAACTTAATTTCTTTTAAAAAATTTGGAAATTTTTAAAATTTTTCTCTTTTTGTGTTATTTTATTCTTGGACATGAAATTTTGGTAATATTTCTCGGGATATTTTAAACACCTTTAGGGATCGGTTTTACAATACCTTAATTAGTTTTGGAGGAAAAAAATAATAAAATGATATATATATATATATATATATATATATATATATATATATATATATGTCAGGTTTGAAAAGTTTAGGTTCAAAATTAAGGAAGTAATAAATGAAAATAGAGCGAACTCTTTACCATCGCGTAAGGATTTATGAGTAAACAAGCCTGTTAAAAGGAGCAACGAGCGCTGACGAAGGCGAACGCATACTAAGGAAGGACTTGGCTGGTGTCTCCTCGCTGCGATGTTGTATTTGGTAACGCCCGGTTGCGCGGCAAAAGGTCCGCCATGTTAGATTATATATGATGAAGGCGTAATAAAGGAATATTGTGAAGATGATGCCCTCCTCTTTTTACCAGCAGGCCTGGGGCCTGTCATATATATATATATATATATATATATATATATGCTAAAATTCAACTAAACGCCTAATATTTCCCACATTTGATTTTTTTTAAATAAAGAAGTATTCAATTTACAGTAAAATGATTCCCTAATTTTGTCACATGCATTATATATAAGACACAGGGGAAAAATGGAAGTGATTGGTAAATAATTGTGGGAGAAGTGGTATTTTTTTAAATGTGAAAAAACACAAAACCAGAAAAACCATTTTAAAGTTTATAATTCTGAAAAAATAATTATTATAAGCTTAAATAAACATAAAATATCACACTCGTATATATTTTTCTTAAAAATAATAAAATATAATATAAATCTTACTTCCCCAACAACCACGCATCATTCGACTTGGAGAAGAACTTTTCATTCCTATGGCACCTCATCCATTTTCCCCATACATACAAGCAGAAATTTTTTACAATTTTTCTAAATTTTAATTGCTGCTGGTCCTCATATTTATCAAAGTCCGTTGTAGTCCTAACTAAACTCAAAAACAACATAAGTTTTGCGCTATTATCTTGCTCTTCCTTTCATACATTGAATAAGGCACGCCCAGTAATACCATCGCCAACGATGAAAAAAAATCATAACTGTAGGAGTAGCAGCTAAATTTGGTATTAAATTAAAGGTCTATATCTGGTCTATATAACTTGTGTTACTGTGATCAATCCATGTCAATCCCAAAAGTTCTAATCCAATAAACACAAAAAACCGACATATGTTAGTAGGAGTTACATGCTGTGTTTAGTGTTATGTTTTTACAATTTTTAATCAAACTTGAACCTAATTTGAAAGTCAAATCAAGAAATTACATACCCATGGCACGTATTTAAAAACTGCATTCGCGTACTGACGAAAACTGTTTACCACATGGCTAGGGAACCTATGAGGACCATAAATAGTTGTTTTTTTTTATTTCGCGCAATTTCATTTTTGGACTTTCCGAGCGCTAAAACTGCCCACAGTGCGTCACGTCGTTCCATCGTCTTCCGTCTCTCAAATGCTACGCACCCGTCTTATTTCCTGTCGTTTTCCGCTCCATATCGCTATTGGTCTATGGTTCCCGCGTTATCCTTTTAACAAACAAAAATAATAGTCCACCAGCATATATAGAAAGGAAAACCGCTCGTTATGTCCCTGTAGCGCGTTGGAGTTCTGATCCAAAGGTCTTGGTTTCGAATCCCACCTGGGATGGCCAAATTTCTGAGAATATGATTTCTTTCTTTTCTTTCTTTTCTATGATTTGCACTATTTTATTAGAATAATTCAATTTAATGAATGAATAAATAGTAACAAACAAACCAAAAATAGTCCAACACAGTACATAGAAAGGAAAATTGCAAGGAAAGTAGCTTTCTATTTTGTCACTTAAAATTGTGATTCTCTGTCATATTTATATTAATTGTAATTATTTAACAGTACAAAGACTGAAACTTAATATGTACCTATATTGCCCCAAAGCAGTCACGATTGTGAAAGAATGATTAATGTGTAAAGAAATTTGTTTAAAATTAACTCTTTTAATATTTTTTACATTACTTGCAGTCATACAACAGGTTATTAGTAAATATTAACAATAAAAAAAATTCGCTTCACTTGGAAAAAAAATATACTCTAAAAAGTTCTAAGAAATTGTGCGCTACATATGTAATTGTTTTTCTAACTGAAATTATAAAGCAGTCAAAATGACTTCCTTGGGCAATTTAGTGTTAGTAAAATGTAACTAAAATAAAAGTTTTCTTTGAAGAGGTAAGTAGGAATAGACTTAATTTTTTTTATATTACATGTTTTTTCTTCAGAAGACTAACAACTAAATAGGCAAAATCATTTAACCATTGAAATCAATTGATGCAATTGTCCCAATCTTGCGTAGCTAAAAGTATTTTTGAGTGAAAGAAAAACATGCAATTTATCCTGCATAAGGCGAATGAATTTCTAACTTTTAGCTTAGGCAGCTTCAAGGTTCAGTTTTCCCGTTCTCTTTGGTAATAAGCACAATCCCTTTGTAACTAATTGCTGCGTTCAAAAGTTCAAATTCAGGAATTCGTACGTATATAAATCAACCATTCCCTTTTCCAAATACATTAACTGATTCTTAAAAGCTTGGACAAAATTATATATTTTCATATACAGCAGAACGTGTTTTTGTGTGGTCCCTTTTCATGCGATTTTATTTTTATATGATTTTTTGTGCGATCTTTTTTTTTTTTTTTTTTTTACGATGTATGAATTTCAATGGTTTTGACGCCACTGTAAAGTTTTCAATCAGTGTACATACATACACTTCAAGACGCTCTGTTCTTTGATTTTAAACAGTCTCTCGACAAAGAATGTTCCGTTGCTTCCTTTCAACGCTCTAGCAGCACGCACTTGATTGAAGGCGAAACTTTCAATCACAATGACATGATCAATAATTTGATAGATTATGAAGACGGAGGTGAAGAACCGGCTTCTTTGACAGCGAATACAATATATGCTCGGAAGGAGTTTTCCAACAAATCGGAAATACATTTTCTTAAAATAGATACCAATTCCGGACGAAGTTTGAAATTCCAAAAAGAGCTTCGATCATGCATATCTGGTTATCGTGACGTTCACAAGCAACTGACCAAGAGACCGTAGTCACAGAAACTTATCACTTACTTTATGGTGGAAAAAAATAAATCAATTGAAATTGTATCTTCAAGTGACGAAGGCGATTTTGAACTAATTCATCACATGAAGATGTGCACTTTGGATTACGATGGGTAGCAGTGAATTATGTATGAGCATTTTAAAAATTTCTCGATGTATTCAATGAGAAACTAAATTTTTTTTAATGTTTCCATGTGAAATTTAATTTTTTATTCAGTTTGGCAGTACTTTCTCATAAATTTCGTACATAATGGACATATTTTTTAAGCGCGACTTTTTTTATAGTAGTTCGCCAAAGTTGTCAATACAATTTTTAAAATTTATATATTTTCCAATGAAGCACAAATTGAAGAATATTCAGAGATAATTTATCATAAAGGTTCATGTTCAGAAACTGGAATACGAATTTTTAGTATGTATATGGCTATGTGTGTTTCAAATGTTTTTGAAAAGTGTTTCCTGTAATATTTCAAATTTTTAAAATCTGTTTCACCCTCTAAGTGCACATGCGATTGACACTTCAGAATAAATGTAATATTTCTAAATAACGAGTATTGTAACGAGTAAACTATTGTTCAATTAGTTTTTTAAAAAAAATGTTTTTTGAATTCTTTTTAGGAACCTCAATATGTCTGGAAAGTCATCACATATTCTTAAAATAGAATGCCGAATTTGCAACCTTGGTTTCACGGGCGTCATTCCATGTGCGACTCATTTATTGTCGAAATCTCACAGTCGAAAAAAGTTTAAAAGTTCGCCAACAGACACTTCGCCGCCAACAGAAGTCGCCAAAATGGACCTCCAGGAATGGATTCTTGCGAAAAGCGAAGAAATGTCTCAGTTACTTTATTGTGAAGTGTGTGACGTCAAAGCCACCAGTGTGGAACCAATGCTGGAGCATTACCAAAGCCAAAAACACGCCAAAAATGTCCACTTTCATGCTGTAACCAAGAAGCACGTGGATATCAAAACTTACCAAATGAGATTACAGAGACTGATCAAAGAAAATCAGGACAGAAGTAGAGGTGTTTTTAGATGTGGAAGGTGCTTTTTGATCTTTCCGACGAAGAATAAGTATAAAACTCATATGAAAAGTAAGAGGCATTACACTAGACTCAATGTCATTCGCAGCGCGAAAATCATCGCCAAGTTTAAAAATGACCTGAGATGGGTAAGTGATAAATCTATGGCGCAAAAAATAGATTTTTAAAAAATCAAGTTTTGAGAGTGGCTAGCAAAAGTAATGACAAAAAAAGACCGTTTTTGAAAAACTGATAAATATGGTATTTTATAAAGAAAGTTTTAAAGCAAATTTCATTTCTTAAAATTTTGAATACTTAAGCAATTTTACCTGTCCAGAAGCAAAATTCAACTTTTGAAATGTCTTCAAGGTCATCATTTTTAGTGAATTAATGCTATAATAAAAAATAAAAGGGAGTATAATAATGCCCTCAATGGATCTGTATAATGGAATGCTTTATATTGAAGCTCTGCTGAGTTAAAACTTGAAAAGATTTGATTAACTGTTTACTAATATCATCTCACTTGGCATCATCTAGACGTTTATTGACGATGGACCTCGTAATTTTGTACCACGGTCAAGTGACGAAAATGCCACCTGATGGCATTCTCTCAACTTTCCCATCTCGCAAACGGAAGGACTTGTAACACTGACAGTTTTAACGAACAGTCGTGCTGGACGACAGTTCTATGAAATGAGGACTCGAGCCCACGACTGGACTAAAAAAACGCTGATCACGAGCTCGTGACCGTGACCTCCTGGCTCCACTGACAGCATTAAGTAAAGTATATTATAGAGCCAAGTACCGGAAAATAAATGCACTTTTATTTTAATTGAAATTTTGTTTTATTACTTAAGTTTTTATTTATTTGTAGTTATAATTATATAAGTTAATGTGTATTATATATTACTTTTTTTCTTTAGATAAAAATAAGTGTTTGTTTTGAATTAAATTTATATATTTTTGCTCTAAAGCATAGGTTCCCAACCTTTTTTGAATTGACGCCCCCTTTTCTAGTGAATATTTCGATATCGCTTCTCTCCCACTCCTGAGAAATAAGAACGTACAAAAAACATGGTGAGAACAAGAATTAAATTTTTTTAAAAAAATATTCTATTTCTAATAGAATATATTTTATTTATATTGACATAATTCTGATAAGTAGTTCTTTTTTTTTAAACAGCATTTTAAAACTTTAATTTTAACTATAATCCCCTGGTATATAAGAGATATTTCATGTGATATTGGACGAGATGTGAAAAGTTTTAATTTAATATCTAAAATTTAAAATTTACTATATGATTCAGTTTAATGTACATAGGTCTGAATGTAATGTAATCTTTAAGTTTTAACACGAAATATCAAAAAATGTCAGCAAATCTTGCCACATACAACTCAAGACTTTATTCTTCCAAACTCTCAATATTCCATCTCCTTATCTATAGCCATCGAAAGTTCCAGAACTTTCCATAATTAAAATTACAGTTAATTTTTATAAATAAAAGCACGCGCGCGCGAACATTAATATAAAGCACGAGAGAAATAAAGAATTAGCATTTGTTACAAAGTTTTTTATCCACTTCCCGAACTAACGAAATATGTGAACTTTCGCGCACGTGATAGAAATGATTTAAATACATACAGTCAACATAAGGTAACCAGTATTAAAGTTAACATTTGTTAGTACATAATCTGCGTTTTTTTTAAAGACTATATTTGGTTAATCTGCCCATGACCCTCCGTGCCATTTCAACGCCCCCTAATTTTCTCTGGGTCTTTTACTGCCCACCTGAAGTGCCCATAAGGGGGCGCTCAGGTGTCGTCCACGTCACTTGACCATGGTTCAAAATTACGTGGTCCGTCGCCAAAAGCCCTCGTGTAGCTGAACAGTGCGACGTTAATATTCTATCAATCAATCAATCAATCCCATAAGGGGGCGTTATCGCCCACGTTGAGAATCTATGCCCTAGAGACATGTAGTGTATACCTAATAAAGCATGGTTAAGAGGAGGGAAAAAAACGGAAATAGATATCCCCCCCAAAAATCATGAGAACTTATTAACCCTCCAGTATCATGAAAATATGATAACGATAAAACTTTAACGGAATAGATTTACAGTAATTACGAAGTGCCATAGGTGTTTTCTCTCAGAATTAATTTCATCCCTTAATATAAGTTAGGTTTAAAATGCTTTAAATCTTGTTATAATTCTCGATTTTGATTGAATTAAGTCTAGAATTAAAATTTTTTTTTTTAAAAAAAACAAAATTTATTATTAATTATGTAAGCATAGCTTCTTTTTATAAGATACATTTTAAAGGGTTCCCTTCATGCAGCATGTTTCCTACCTTTCGCAATGTTAAAAATGATTAAGTTTAGGAAACATTCTTAAAAAAAGAAACTGGTCATACAGTCACCAGTTTTTTTGTGGTCCTTTATTGTATTATTTTTATTATTTTGATAAAAAAAGTTTTGAAAGTTTTAGTTTTTTTTCTTTTTTAAAAATTTATATGTAAAATATTTCAAAATGATAAAATTTCGGTCACAATTTAAACCTTAAAATTTTTTATTGCATAACACTTGTTTTATAAAATCTTCCTTTAAAATACGTGTTTATATACACTGGTGTGCAAAACTTAAGCAGCAAGGTAAAAATTAAGCAGATAACCATGAAAATGCAGAAAGGAGGTCTGGAGATCGGTAGAAACGTCATGCGTATGCAAATATCAGGAACGAAACGTCAGAAGCGACGTGAGCGTACGCAAAATGCGTGATGTCGGCGCGTGCTGTTCAACAGTAAAATAAAATGAAGGACGCAGACGCAATTCAACATATTCGCTGCAAGTGCCAGTGAGTCAGTTCGTGAAATATGGCTAGAAGAAATCGCCTGGATGACTTCACACGTGGTAGAATGATCGGAAAGCTGGAGGAGGGGCGTACCGTCATCAGTGTAGCTGCAGAGTTCGGAATCAACAAAAGTGTCGTTTCGCGCGCTTGAAAAGCGTTCCAAACCACAGGTACAGCTATTAGAAAGGTTGGTGGTGGCCGCTCGAGGACGACAACTGCAGGGGATGACCGATATATCATTCTGCAGGCGAAAGGAGGCCGACGGCAGTCAGCAAGCGAAATTGCTCAGCAACTCTCTACAGCAACGGGGCGACAAGTGTCGCGGTTAACTGTGGCCAGACACCTTCACAAAGGGAGCCTATTCACCCGCCGTCCTGAACGCTGCCTCCCGTTGAAAGTTGACCACCGACACCACCGTTTACAGTGGTGCAGAGAGCACAAAAACTGGACAACTGTCAATGGAGTCGTGTCCTCTTTACGGATGAGAGTCGGTTCAGTACCAGAAGTGATTCTCAACGCGTTTTGATTTGGAGAGAGATCGAGACACGGTTTTATACCAGTAACATCAAGGAAAGACACCATTACGATGGTCCTGGAGTTCTTGTCTGGGGAGGCATTATGCTGAACGGGCGAACTGAGCTCCACATTTTAGATAGAGGGTCTGTAATCAGGGATCGCTATTGTGAGGAGGTACTTCTTCCCCATGTGCGTCTTTTCCGAGGTGCCATTGGCACAGACTTCATTTTTATGGATGACAATGCATTCGGAGAACACCCAACAACTCAAACAGATGCTGATTGAAGAATGGGCACTCCTACTGCAAGAACTGTTGCACCAGCTGGTTATGAGACAGTGCTAAGCAACCATTGCAGTGAGGGGAGGGCATATACCATATTAAGGAACATCTGCTTGTGTTGTTCTTCCTGTTGGATAGACCATCATGAGTCACGATACTATTCGTTCAATAAAGCTTATTTTTGTTTGATTCCATACCGTATGCATTTTATTCCTTTTTCAGCGCCGATGCTTTCGTCATCCTTTACGTACATAATACTTTCCCTCATTTCTGAATTTCATGTCTCTCAGATGATTTTTCGTGAAGTTATGGCAATAAACCCACCGGTTGCTTAAGTTTTGCACACCAGTGTAGTATTCATATGCTTGAGGAGGCATTCGCTCTGTATCCGTAGTTACCGTAATTCCTATAAGCTCTTCTGCCATCCCTATCAATCTTCATTCCTCTGTAGTAACCTGTTCTTAGACTAGCAATAGTCTTGGCTATAACGCGGTT
The DNA here is from genome assembly GCA_019973935.1 of Trichonephila clavipes. NCBI lineage: Eukaryota > Metazoa > Arthropoda > Arachnida > Araneae > Nephilidae > Trichonephila > Trichonephila clavipes. Next base: position 93,536 of record BMAU01021393.1, on the reverse strand, counting down.
TCCTCCTATATAATCCAGAACTCATGCTTTGCAGGAATTGACTTATCTATCAAGCTGAAATTTTTAACAGCATTTTCTTCTAATAAGGTAACATTGACAAAGTTGTCATTATGGAGATGTCTAGCCTCTTTCGCCAGTTTATCCGCATTTTCATTGCCTGTGATATCAAAATGTGTTGACCACCATTAGAGAAAGCAGACTTTATTTAACTGTTGTAATCTAAACAGGCGCGATTTCTTCAGTAATCCATGAACCTCCTTTTAGAATTGCCTGGAGGGCTTCTTATGAGTCACAAAAATGACCTGTTATAGAATAGGGAGAGTCTCATATAGATCAAGAGCCTCAATTATCTTCTAACGTGTTGTTGTGGCTAATGCCACCTGTCTGACGTAGTCAGAACGAGGCCCACGAAATTCATCGTGGCAAGGGGCTAGAAGTACGCCTGTCGTTGGCCTAGGCCTTGAGCTCCATACAGGTAACAGTACGTTTTAGCTCGGAAAAATTCCCCGAAGGAACGGTAGATGGCGCCACTACCTATCGCCACCTCCACAATTTTGCCATGGAACTGAATGGGAGGGAAATATTTTCCAGTCCTCTGCACTTGTGATTCAGCCCACAAGACATTCGGACCCCCTGATTTAACGAGCACGTTTTCTGTGCACTCAGACGGTATTTGGTGGCATCGGGCATCAAACCCAGGTATTCCGTCTGGAAGTGAAGTGAAATGAATGTGGGGTTTAGCGGCGCAAGGGCCAACTTTGGCCAAGCTGTGCCAAACACTTGTTAAAATAAAAGTCGTATAATTTTAAAAATATATATGTTTAAAAGTATATGTACACACATATATGCATGCATGCATGCCTTCCGGTCTGGAGTCCGATGCCCTAACCACTAGGCTAACAAGCGAAACGAGAAGCAATGCCACAAGCTCCGATCTCTCGTTGCTAAGTTGCATCACTTGGAGTGGTCATAAATACCCCAAACCTCCATTCGAGTGATTGATTGATTGAATATTAACGTCACACTGTTCAGCTACATGAGGGCTTTTGGCGGCGGACCACGTAATTTTGAACCATGGTCAAGTGACGTGGACGACACCTGAGCTGGCACCCCCCCTTTCCTAACTACCACACCACACCAACGGGAGGACGTTTCAGCTCTCGACAGATTTAACGTGCATCGCTGCCCTACACGGCGGGTCTTTAGTGGTACTGGGCTCGAACTCGTGACAAGGCAAGCCCCGGTCCGATACCTATACCACTCGGCTACCGCGGCCACACCTCCATTCGAGAACGTTCCATCAAAAGGAACATGTGTATAAGCAAACACAAAATCGTCTTTTGGATACTTATGAATAACTCTTTTCAGATAAATTGTGATTTAACGCAAAAACTTACAATTAAGTAAAGCATATCAACAGCAAAATTGATGACTTAGTGCTTCTATATTGTTAAGAGCAAAATTTTTAACTAATTTAAAAGCAGACAGATTTGAAACTATCTTTCCAATAAAAATTGAAAAACAATCATTTTTTCGTATCAATTCTTGTGGAACGAACTCTTAAAAATACAAAAGACGAAGTCAATATCTCTAAAGCAAACTCTTTTATTCGTGAACTGAATGAAATATATGCTTTCTTTAGTAACGTTTACAGGTTTATTCAATCTCATAGAAGAGACTCAAAATAACTCAAGCAAATTCCAAGCAGTGGAAGAAAACATGGATTACATGAATCTACTACATTTTTCTAAGAAAAACTGACGACTACTACAAATATAGACATTATCTATTCGGCAAGGCAATATAGGAGAAGAACAATCAAAGTTAAACGAAGTTTGATTGAAGATTTAACCTATAAAGAAGTTTCTGCAGCCATTCCACGTGAGTACTATGCTCAAATGCATTTTTTACAAGTTATAATTAATTATTATTGGGTATTAGTTTTTCAAAGCATATGATAAAAAATTCTAAGTATATTTTTTCTGTTGATGTTATTAGTATTAGTTAGAATTATTTATACACAGATCACATCAGAGAAACATAAAACAATCATTAGTTAAAAATGAAGCATAGTTGAAATATTAAATTTTAAAAGCCGAACATATAAAATATGCGTCGAAATTAATAGAATGAATTTCAAATTTCGAATGTCTTGTTCCAATATTTCTCTTGAATTTATCAGTTATTTTTTAAAATTGCATATACAAAGAAAAAAAAATAAAAATTAAATATTGTAAAATGGATAAAAAGTTATGAAAAAAATTAGTGTGAATCAACAATTGAAAAGCAATCAAAATTAAATAAAATACTAGAAAAGCATTAAAATTTCCATTTAAGATATTCTCTACTATGAATAATTAAAATTAACTCAAACTAAAGTGAAGCATAAAAGCGCCGAATGCATAATTGCTTGAAAAAACTGATGTATTTTATTTCTAATCATAGGGAATAACTCTTTCTTATAATCATTATGAAAGTTCGGAGAATATTCCACTTTATTTCTGAAGCGAAGGAGAAATCTGAAATTTCTCATGTAAAATAACAGAATTTATAAGTACAAATATTCCTTTCTCTAAAAGAGACAGCAAAATAATATATTTCCTCGATTCTAAAGTATCATAAATTTATGTAACTTGTGATCTGGATATCTGTAAATTAACCTTTTCTTAGTTATTGAAACATTAATATGAGACAGTTTTTATATATATTTGCTGCAGGACTGTTACACAAATAATTTAGCTTCTTCTTCAAAAACATTTGAAAGTTTTCTACTCTTTGATATTTCTTTCTTGTGATGCTTTACTTCTTTTTCTTTGGAAAAGATTGCAGAAAAAAATATTTCATCAAATGAAATGCATCATGAATTTTGTGTAACATAAAAATTGAGTACATTTAAAAAGCCTTTTTTCATTCAAGGTATCTGACTACGTTCGGAACCCTGATTTTAAAAAAAGCGCATAAATGGATAAGTTTCATATTTAGTGTCATCCAGATTACAATACATGCATAAAATTGTTATAAGGACATTTTGACAAAAAAAAAATTTTTTTTTTAATATAATATTTTGGCAAAAAATAAACTTGGAAAAATCTTTTTTCCAAATGTTCTCCTTCTCTGAAAAATGGTTTTATTATAATAATATTTTGCCAGTATATAGCTCAGATCTCTCTGCAGAGGCTCAACTACAATTTTTGAAAAATTCACATTATTTTCAGATGATGATGATTGTGAACTTTAATGGCGCAAGGGCCACACATTATTTTCAGAGTAACCACCAATTGAAATAGTTATTGGCGTTTTTTTCTTAAATTTGCTTATCTCTGCTATCGTAAAATATGAATAAACCCATTTCTAAGTAATATATTTCAAAAATTCAAGTTTCATATTTCGTCAAATATAATGTATTATGAATTTGTATAACATGTTAGCTAAGTACATTTAAATTGTATATTTTAATTTCTTTAAATATATATAATACAAATTGATTTTTCTACATACTTCAGTCTAGCATATTACTATAATCACAAAATCTATAATTCCGTAAAATTAAGAAGTTTTTTAGTTTTCAATATCTGTTTCTAGAGCTAAATTACTTCTCTTTCATTAGAAAAGATGACGGAATTTTAATTTTTGTGAAATGTAATGCATCTTGAATTTATGTGACATGTTAGCTAAGTACATATAAATTGCACTTTCTAATTTTTTTAATTTTTAGTAAAACACAATGCTTTATCTATATACTACAGGCAAGCATGTTACTCAAATCAATAACTCTATAATTCCGTAACATTAATATATTTTCCAGTCTTCGATATGTTTCCTGTGATGCATTACTTCTCTTTCATTGGAAAGGATGGCGGAAATTTATATTTCGTCAAATGTAATGCATCATGAATTTGTGTAATATTTAAATTGCCCATTTCCATTTATTTAATTTGATATAATACATACTTCAGGCAAGCATGTTACTCAAATCACAAAATCAAGAACATCGTAAGATTAATATATTTTCCAGTCTAAGTTATCTGTTTCCTGTTAAGCATTACTTCCTATCATTGGAAAGGATGGCGGAATTTTATATTTCGTTAAATGTAATGCAACATGCATTTGCGTAAAATGTAAGCTTAGTAAATTTTAATTGCAACTTTTCATTTTTAAATTTTATACAGAACTCATTGGTTTTTCTACAACTTGTAGCGTGCATGTTACTCAAATCACAAATCTACAACTTCGTAAGATTAATATATTTTTCAGTCTTCTATATTGGTTTTCCGTGCTGCATTACTTCTCTTTCATTGGAAAGGTTGGCGGAATTTTATTTTTCGTACTATGTAATGTATCATGAATTTGAGTAACATGTAAGCTAAGTACATTTAAATTGCACATTTTCATTTTTAAATTTTATAGAGAACTCATTGGTTTTCTATATACTTGTTACAAACATGTTACTCAAATCACAAAATCTAGAACTTCGTAAGATTAATATATTTTCCAGTCTTCGATATGTTTCCTGTGATGCATTACTTTTCTTTCATTGGAAAGGATGGCGGAATTTTTTTTTCGTTAAATGTAATGCATCATGCATTTGTGTAACATATAAGCCAAACATATTAAAATGAACTTTTGAATGTTTTTAATTTAATATAATACACAATGGGTTTTCTACATACTTCAGGCAAGCAAGTTACTCAAATCACTAAATCTAGAATTCAGTAACATTAATATAGTTTTTAGTCTTCGATATTTGTTTCCTGTGATGTATTACCTCTATTACATTGAAAAATACGGCGAAATTTTATATTCCTTTAAAAGTAATGCATCATGCATTTGTGTAACATTTAAGCTATGTACATTTAAATTGCATATTTTCATTTATTTAATTTAGTATAAGACATACTTCAGGCAAGAATTTTACTCAAGTCACTAAATATATAATTGCGTAAGATTAATATATTTTCCAGTCAGCGATATCTATTTCCTGAGATGCATTAATTCTTTTTATTTGGGGAAAAGATATCAGAATTTTATATTTCGCCAAATGTAATGCATCATGAGTTAGTGTAACATGTTACCTAAGTACATTTAAAATCACCTTTTTCACTTTTTTAATTTTATATAATACACATTGGTTTTTGTACATACTTCAGGCAAGTATGTTACTCAAATATCTAAGTTTAGAATTCCGTAACATTCATATAAATTTTCATTCTTCAATATTAAATTTATAATGCTTTACTTCTCTTTCATTGGAAAGGATGGCGTAATTTTATATTTTGTCAAATGTAATGCATCATGAATATGCGTAACATGAAACATAAGGACATTTACACTGAACATTTTAATTTTTTAAATTTTAGAAAATACACATTGTTTAATCTATATACTTCAGGCAAGAATGTTACTAAAACTCACTAAATTTAGAAGTCCGTAACATTCATATATATACTGTAGTCTTCAATACCTTATTCTTGTGATGCATTACTTCTCTTTCATTGGAAAGGACGGCAAAATTTTATATTTCGTTAAATGTAATGCATTATGCATTTCTGTAACATGTAAGCTTAGTACATTTTAATTGCACCTTTTCATTTTTAAATTTTATACAAACTCATTGTTTTTTCTAAATACTTGTTGTGAGCATGTTACTCAAATCGCAAAATCTAGAACATCGTAAGTTTAATATATTTTCAAGCTTCCATATCTGTTTCCTGTGATGCTATACATCTCTATCATTGGAAAGGATGACGGAATTTTATATTTCGTTAAATGTAATTCATCATGATTGTGTAAAATGTAAGCTTAGTAAATTTTAATTGCACCGTTTCATTTTTAAATTTTATGCAGAACTCATTGGTTTTTCTATATACCTGTTGCAAGCATTTTACTCTAATCACAAAATCTAGAACTTCGTAAGATTAATATATTTTCCAGTCTTCGATATCTGTTTTTCCGTGATGCATTACTCCTTTTCATTGGAAAGGTTGGCGGAATTTTATTTTTCGTCCAATGTAATGTATCATGAATTTGCGTAACATGTAAGCTAAGTACATTTACATTGCACCTTTTTATTTTTAAATTTTATACAGAACTCATTTGTTTTCTATATACTTGTTGCGAGCATGTTACTCTAATCACAAAATCTAGAGCTTCGTAAGATTAATATATTTTCCAGTCTTCAATATCTATTTTCCGTGATGCATTACTTCTTTTTCATTGGAAAGGATTGCGGAATTTTATTTTTCGTTAAATGTAATGCATCATGCATTTGTGTAACAAGTAAGCTTTTACATTTTAATTGCACCTTTTTATTTTTAAATTTTATACAGAACTCATTTTTTTTTATATACTTGTTGCGAGCATGTTACTCAAATCACAAAATCTAGAACTTCGTAAGATTAATATATTTTCCAGTCTTCGATATCTTTTTTCTGTGATGCATTACTTCCCTTTCGTTGGAAAAGATGGCGCAATTTTTTTTTTTAGTTAAATGGGTAATGCAATACGCATTTGTGTAACATGTAAGCTTAATACATTTTAATTGCACCTTTTCATTTTTAAATTTTATACAGAACTCATTGGTTTTTCTATATACTTGTTGCGTGCATGTTACTCAAATCATAAAATCTAGAACTTCGTAACATTAATATGTTTTCCAGTCTTCAAAGTCTGTTTTTCGTGATGCATTACTTCTCTTTCATTGGAAAAGATTGTGGAATTTTATATTTCGTTAAATATAAGGCATCATTTATTTGTGTAACATGTAAGCTTAGTACATTTTAATTGCACATTTTCATTTTTAAATTTTATACAGAACTGATTGGTTTTTCTATATACTTGTTGCGAGCATGTTACTCTAATCACAAAATCTAGAACTTCGTAAGATTAATATATTTTCCAGTTTTCGATATCTGTTTTTCGTGATGCATTACTTCTCTTTCATTGGAAAAGATTGTAGAAATTTATATTTCGTTAAATATAAGGCATCATTTATTTGTGTAACATGTAAGCTAAATACATTTAATTGCACCTTTTCATTTTTAAATTTTATACAGAACTCATTGGTTTTTCTATATACTTGTTGCGAGCATGTTACTCAAATCACAAAATCTAGAACTTCGTAAGATTAATATATTTTCCAGTCTTCGATATCTGTTTTCCGTGATGCATTACTTCTTTTTCATTGGAAAGGATGGCGGAATTTTATTTTTCGTTAAATGTAATGCATCATGCATTTGTGTAACATGTAAGCTTTTACATTTTAATTGCACCTTTTTATTTTTAAATTTTATACAGAACTCATTGGTTTTTCTATATACTTGTTGCGAGCATGTTACTCAAATCACAAATCTACAACTTCGTAAGATTAATATATTTTCCAGTCTTCGATATCTTTTTCCGTGATGCATTACTTCTCTTCCATTGGAAAGGATGGCAGAATTTTATATTTCGTTAAATGTAATGTATTATGCATTTGTGTAACATGTAAGCGTAGTACATTTAAATTGCACCTTTTCAGTTTTAAATTTTATACAGAACTAATTCTTTTTTCTATATACTTGTTGCGAGCATATTACTCTAATAACAAAATCTAGAACTTCGTAAGATTAATATATTTTCCAGTCTTCGATATCTGTTTCCTGTGATGCATTACTTCTCTTTCATTGGAATAGATGGCGGAATTTTATTCTTCGTTAAATGTAATGCATTACGCGTTTGTGTAACATGTAAGCTTAATACATTTTAATTGCACCTTTTCATTTTTAAATTTTATACAGAACTGATTGGTTTTTCTATATACTTGTTGCGAGCATGTTACTCAAATCACAAAATCTAGAACTTCGTCAGATTAATATATTTTCCAGTCTTCGATATCTGTTTTTCGTGATGCATTACTTCTCTTTCATTGGAAAAGATGGCGGAATTTTATATTTCGTTAAATGTAAGGCATCATGAATTTGTGTAACATGTAACATTAGTACATTTTAATTGCACCTTTTCATTTTTAAATTTTATACAGAACTCATTGGTTTTTCTATATACTTGTTGCGAGCATGTTACTCAAATCACAAAATCTAGAACTTCGTAAGATTAATATATTTTCCAGTCTTCGATATCTGTTTTTCGTGATGCATTACTTCTTTTTCATTGGAAAAGGTTGGCGGAATTTTATTTTTCGTCCAATGTAATGCATCATGAATTTGCGTAACATGTAAGCTAAGTACATTTTAATTGCACCTTTTATTTTTAAATTTTATAGAGAACTCATTGGTTTTTCTATATACTTGTTGCGAGCATGTTACTCAAATCACAAAATCTAGAACTTCGTAAGATTAATATATTTTCCAGTCTTCGATATCTATTTTCCGTGATGCATTACTTCTTTTTCATTGGAAAGGATTGGCGGAATTTTATTTTTCGTTAAATGTAATGCATCATGCATTTGTGTAACATGTAAGCTTAGTACATTTTAATTGCACCTTTTATTTTTAAATTTCATACAGGACTCATTTGTTTTTTATAAACTTGTTGCGAGCATGTTACTCAAATCACAAAATCTAGAACTTCGTAAGTTTAATATATTTTCCAGTCTTCGATATCTTTTTCCTGTGATGCATTACTTCTTTTCATTGGAAAGGTTGGCGGAATTTTATTTTTCGTCCAATGTAATGTATCATGAATTTGCGTAACATGTAAGCTAAGTACATTGAAATTGCACCTTTTTATTTTTAAATTTTAGGCAGAACTCATTGGTTTTATATATACTTGTTGCGAGCATGTTACTCAAATCACAAAATCTAGAACTTCGTAAGATTAATATATTTTCCAGTCTTCGATATCTTTTTCCTGTGATGCATTACTTCTCTTTCATTGGAAAGGTTGGCGGAATTTTATTTTCGTTAAATGTAATGCATTTTATGCATTTGTTTGTAACATGTAAGCTTAGTACATTTTAATTGCACCTTTTCATTTTTAAATTTTATACAGAACTCATTGGTTTTTCTATATACTTGTTGCGAGCATGTTACTCAAATCACAAAATCTAGAACTTCGTAAGATTAATATATTTTCCAGTCTTCGATATCTGTTTTTCGTGATGCATTACTTCTCTTTCATTGGAAAAGATGGCGGAATTTTATATTTCGTTAAATGTAATGCATCATGCATTTGTGTAACATGTAAGCTTAGTACATTTTAATTGCACCTTTTCATTTTTAAATTTTATACAGAACTCATTGGTTTTTCTATATACTTGTTGCGAGCATGTTACTCAAATCGCAAAATCTAGAACTTCGTCAGATTAATATATTTTCCAGTCTTCGATATCGGTTTTCCGTGATGCATTACTTCTTTTTCATTGGAAAGATGGCGGAATTTTATATTTCGTTAAATGTAAGGCATCATTTATTTGTGTAACATGTAAGCTAAATACATTTACATTGCACCTTTTTATTTTTAAATTTTATACAGAACTCATTGGTTTTTCTATATACTTGTTGCGAGCATGTTACTCAAATCACAAAATCTAGAGCTTCGTAAGATTAATATATTTTCCAGTCTTCGATATCTATTTTCCGTGATGCATTACTTCTTTTTCATTGGAAAGGATGGCGGAATTTTATTTTTCGTTAAATGTAATGCATCATGCATTTGTGTAACATGTAAGCTTTTACATTTTAATTGCACCTTTTATTTTTAAATTTTATACAGAACTCATTGTGTTTTTCTATATACTTGTTGCGAGCATGTTACTCAAATCACAAATCTACAACTTCGTAAGATTAATATATTTTCCAGTCTTCTATATCTTTTTCCGTGACGCATTACTTCTCTTCCATTGGAAAGGATGCAAGAATTTTATATTTCTTTAAATGTAATGTATTATGCATTTGTGTAACATGTAAGCTTAGTACATTTTAATTGCACCTTTTCATTTTTAAATTTTATACAGAACTAATTCTTTTTTCTATATACTTGTTGCGAGCATATTACTCAAATCACAAAATCTAGAACTTCGTAAGATTAATATATTTTCCAGTCTTCGATATCTGTTTCCTGTGATGCATTACTTCTCTTTCATTGGAAAAGATGGCGGAATTTTATATTTCGTTAAATGTAAGGCATCATGAATTTGTGTAACATGTAAGCTTAATACATTTTAATTGCACCTTTTCATTTTTAAATTTTATACAGAACTGATTGGTTTTTCTATATACTTGTTGCGAGCATGTTACTCAAATCACAAAATCTAGAACTTCGTAAGATTAATATATTTTCCAGTCTTCGATATCTGTTTTCCGTGATGCATTACTTCTCTTTCATTGGAAAAGATGGCGGAATTTTATATTTCGTTAAATGTAAGGCATCATTTATTTGTGTAACATGTAACCTTAGTACATTTTAATTGCACCTTTTCATTTTTAAATTTTATACAGAACTCATTGGTTTTTCTACATTCTTGTTGCGAGCATGTTACTCTAATAACAACATCTAGAACTTCGTAAGATTAATATGTTTTCCAGTCTTCGATATCTGTTTTTCGTGATGCATTACTTCTTTTTCATTGGAAAGGTTGGCGGAATTTTATTTTTCGTCCAATGTAATGTATAATGAATTTGCGTAACATGTATGCTAAGTACATTTAAATTGTACCTTTTTATTTTTAAATTTTATAGAGAACTCATTGGTTTTTCTATATACTTGTTGCGAGCATGTTACTCTAATCACAAAATCTAGAACTTCGTAAGATTAATATATTTTCCAGTCTTCGATATCTATTTTCCGTGATGCATTACTTCTTTTTCATTGGAAAGGTTGGCGGAATTTTATTTTTCGTCCAATGTAATGTATCATGAATTTGCGTAACATGTAAGCTTTTACATTTTAATTGCACCTTTTTATTTTTAAATTTTATACCGAACTCCTTTGTTTTGTATATACTTGTTGCGAGCATGTTACTCAAATCACAAATCTACAACTTCGTAAGATTAATATATTTTCCAGTCTTCGATATCTTTTTCCGTGATGCATTACTTCTCTTTCATTGGAAAGGATGGCGGAATTTTATTTTTCGTTAAATGTAATGTATTATGCATTTGTGTAACATGTAAGCTTTTACATTTTAATTGCACCTTTTTATTTTTAAATTTTATACAGAACTCATTTGTTTTTCTATATACTTGTTGCGAGCATGTTACTCAAATCACAAAATCTAGAACTTCGTAAGATTAATATATTTTCCAGTCTTCGATATCTGTTTTCCGTGATGCATTACTTCTCTTTCATTGGAAAGGATGGCGGAATTTTATATATTTCGTTAAATGTAATGCCTCATGCGATTGTGTAACATGTAAGCTTAATACATTTTAATTGCACCTTTTTATTTTTAAATTTTATACAGAACTCATTGTTTTTTCTATATACTTGTTGCGAGCATGTTACTCAAATCACAAAATCTAGAACTTCGTAAGATTAATATATTTTCCAGTCTTCGATATCTGTTTTCCGTGATGCATTACTTCTTTTTCATTGGAAAGGTTGGCGGAATTTTATTTTTCGTCCAATGTAATGTATCATGAATTTGCGTAACATGTAAGCTAAGTACATTTAAATTGCACCTTTTTATTTTTAAATTTTATACAGAACTCATTGGTTTTTCTATATACTTGTTGCGAGCATGTTACTCAAATCACAAATCTACAACTTCGTAAGATTAATATATTTTCCAGTCTTCGATATCTTTTTCCTGTGATGCATTACTTCTCTTTCATTGGAAAGGATGGCGGAATTTTATTTTTCGTTAAATGTAATGCATCATGCATTTGTGTAACATGTAAGCTTAGTACATTTTAATTGCACCTTTTTATTTTCAAATTTTATACAGAACTCATTTGATTTCTATATAATTGTTGCGAGCATGTTACTCAAATCACAAAATCTAGAACTTCGTAAAGCTAATATATTTTCCAGTCTTCGATATCTGTTTCCTGTGATGCATTACTTCTCTTTCATTGGAAAAGATGGCGGAATTTTATTTTTCGTTAAATGTAATGCATTATGCATTTGTGTAACATGTAAGCTTAATACATTTTAATTGCACCTTTTCATTTTTAAATTTTATACAGAACTCATTGGTTTTTCTATATACTTGTTGCGAGCATGTTACTCAAATCACAAAATCTAGAACTTCGTAAGATTAATATATTTTCCAGTCTTCGATATCTGTTTTTCGTGATGCATTACTTCTCTTTCATTGGAAAAGATGGCGGAATTTTATATTTCGTTAAATGTAATGCATCATGATTTGTGTAACATGTAAACTTAGTACATTTTAATTGCACCTTTTCATTTTTAAATTTTATACAGAACTCATTGGTTTTTTCTATATACTTGTTGCGAGCATGTTACTCAAATCGCAAAATCTAGAACTTCGTAAGATTAATATATTTTCCAGTCTTCGATATCTATTTTCCGTGATGCATTACTTCTTTTTCATTGGAAAGGTTGGCGGAATTTTATATTTCGTCCAATGTAATGTATCATGATTTTGCGTAACATGTAAGCTTTTACATTTTAATTGCACCTTTTTATTTTTAAATTTTATACAGAACTCATTGGTTTTTCTATATACTTGTTGCGAGCATGTTACTCAAATCACAAAATCTAGAACTTCGTAAGATTAATATATTTTCCAGTCTTCGATATCTTTTTCCTGTGATGCATTACTTCTCTATCATTGGAAAGGATGGCGGAATTTTATATTTCGTTAAATGTAATGCATCATGCATTTGTGTAACATGTAAGCTTAGTACATTTTAATTGCACCTTTTCATTTTTAAATTTTATACAGAACTCATTGGTTTTTCTATATACTTGTTGCGAGCATGTTACTCAAATCACAAAATCTAGAACTTCGTAAGATTAATATATTTTCCAGTCTTCGATATCTGTTTTCCGTGATGCATTACTTCTTTTTCATTGGAAAGGTTTATCGGAATTTTATTTTTCGTCCAATGTAATGTATCATGAATTTGCGTAACATGTAAGCTAAGTACATTTAAATTGCACCTTTTCATTTTTAAATTTTATACAGAACTCATTGGTTTTTCTATATACTTGTTGCGAGCATGTTACTCAAATCACAAAATCTAGAACTTCGTAAGATTAATATATTTTCCAGTCTTCGATATCTTTTTCCGTGATGCATTACTTCTCTTTCATTGGAAAGGATGGCGGAATTTTATTTTTCGTTAAATGTAATGCATCATGCATTTGTGTAACATGTAAGCTTAGTACATTTTAATTGCACCTTTTTATTTTTAAATTTTATACAGAACTCATTGGTTTTCTATATACTTGTTGCGAGCATGTTACTCAAATCACAAAATCTAGAACTTCGTAAGATTAATATATTTTCCAGTATTCGATATCTTTTTCCTGTTATGCATTACTTCTCTATCATTGAAAAGGAGGGCGGAATTTTATATTTCGTTAAATGTAATGCATTATGCATTTCTGTAAAATGTAAGCTTAGTAAATTTTAATTGCACCGTTTCATTTTTAAATTTTATACAAAACTGATTGGTTTTTCTATATACTTGTTGCGAGCATGTTACTCAAATCGCAAAATCTAGAACTTCGTCAGATTAATATATTTTCCAGTCTTCGATATCGGTTTTCCGTGATGCATTACTTCTCTTTCATTGGAAAAGATGGCGGAAATTTATATTTCGTTAAATGTAAGGCATCATGCATTTGTGTAACATGTAAGCTAAGTACATTTAAATTGCACCTTTTTATTTTTAAATTTTATACAGAACTCATTGGTTTTTTTCTATATACTTGTTGCGAGCATGTTACTCAAATCGCAAAATCTAGAACATCGTAAGATTAATATATTTTCCAGTATTCGATATCTTTTTCCGTGATGCATTACTTCTCTTTCATTGGAAAGGATGGCGGAATTTTATATTTCGTTAAATGTAATGCATCATGCGATTGTGTAAAATGTAAGCTTAGTAAATTTTAATTGCACCTTTTCATTTTTAAATTTTATACAGAACTCATTGGTTTTTCTATATACTTGTTGCGAGCATGTTACTCAAATCACAAAATCTAGAACTTCGTAAGATTAATATATTTTCCAGTCTTCGATATCTTTTTCTGTGATGCATTACTTCTTTTTCATTGGAAAGGTTGGCGGAATTTTATTTTTCGTCCAATGTAATGTATCATGAATTTGCGTAACATGTAAGCTAAGTACATTTAAATTGCACCTTTTCATTTTTAAATTTTATACAGAACTCATTGGTTTTCTATATACTTGTTGCGAGCATGTTACTCAAATCACAAATCTACAACTTCGTAAGATTAATATATTTTCCAGTCTTCGATATCTTTTTTCCTGTGATGCATTACTTCTCTTTCATTGGAAAAGATGGCGGAATTTTATTTTTCGTTAAATGTAATGCATCATGCATTTGTGTAACATGTAAGCTTAGTACATTTTAATTGCACCTTTTCATTTTTAAATTTTATACAGAACTCATTGGTTTTTCTATATACTTGTTGCGAGCATGTTACTCAAATCACAAAATCTAGAACTTCGTAAGATTAATATATTTTCCAGTCTTCGATATCTTTTTCCTGTGATGCATTACTTCTCTTTCATTGGAAAAGATGGCGGAATTTTTTTTTAGTTAAATGTAATGCATTACGCATTTGTGTAACATGTAAGCTTAATACATTTTAATTGCACCTTTTCGTTTTTAAATTTTATACAGAGCTGATTGGTTTTTCTATATACTTGTTGCGAGCATGTTACTCAAATCGCAAAATCTAGAACTTCGTAAGATTAATATATTTTCCAGTCTTCGATATCTGTTTTCCGTGATGCATTACTTCTTTTTCATTGGAAAGGTTGGCGGAATTTTATTTTTCGTCCAATGTAATCTATCATGAATTTGCATAACATGTATGCTAAGTACATTTAAATTGTACCTTTTTATTTTTAAATTTTATAGAGAACTCATTGTTTTTTCTAAATACTTGTTGCGAGCATGTTACTCAAATCACAAAATCTAGAACTTCGTAAGATTAATATATTTTCCAGTCTTCGATATCTTTTTCCGTGACGCATTACTTCTCTTCCATTGGAAAGGATGGCAGAATTTTATATTTCGTTAAATGTAATGTATTATGCATTTGTGTAACATGTAAGCTTAGTACATTTTAATTGCACCTTTTCATTTTTAAATTTTATACAGAACTAATTCTTTTTTCTATATACTTGTTGCGAGCATATTACTCAAATCACAAAATCTAGAACTTCGTAAAGCTAATATATTTTCCAGTCTTTGATATCTGTTACCTATGATGCATTACTCCTTTTCATTGGAAAGGTTGGCGGAATTTTATTTTTCGTCCAATGTAATGTATCAGGAATTTGCGTAACATGTAAGCTTAGTTCATTTTAATGGCACCTTTTCATTTTTAAATTTTATACAGAACTCATTGGTTTTTCTATATACTTGTTGCGTGCATGTTACTCAAATCACAAATCTACAACTTCGTAAGATTAATATATTTTCCAGTCTTCGATATCTTTTTCCTGTGATGCATTACTTCTCTTTCATTGGAAAAGATGGCGGAATTTTTTTTTTCGTTAAATGTAATGCATTATGCATTTGTGTAACATGTAAGCTTAATACATTTTAATTGCACCTTTTCATTTTTAAATTTTATACAGAACTAAATCTTTTTTCTATATACTTGTTGCGAGCATATTACTCAAATCACAAAATCTAGAACTTCGTAACTTTAATATATTTTCCAGTCTTCGATATCTGTTTTTCGTGATGCATTACTCCTCTTTCATTGGAAAAGATGGCGGAATTTTATATTTCGTTAAATGTAAGGCATCATGAATTTGTGTAACATGTAAACTTAGTTCATTTAAATGGCACCTTTTCATTTTTAAATTTTATACAGAACTCATTGGTTTTCTATATACTTGTTGCGAGCATGTTACTCAAATCACAAAATCTAGAGCTTCGTAAGATTAATATATTTTCCAGTCTTCGATACTATTTTCCGTGATGCATTACTTCTTTTTCATTGGAAAGGTTTATCGGAATTTTATTTTTCGTCCAATGTAATGTATAATGAATTTGAGTAACATGTATGCTAATTACATTTAAATTGTACCTTTTTATTTTTAAATTTTATAGAGACCTCATTGTTTTTTCTAAATACTTGTTGCGAACATGTTACTCAAATCACAAAATCTAGAACTTCGTCAGATTAATATATTTTCCAGTCTTCGATATCGGTTTTCCGTGATGCATTACTTCTTTTTCATTGAAAAGGTTGGCGGAATTTTATTTTTCGTCCAATGTAATGTATCATGAATTTGCGTAACATGTAAGCTAAGTACATTGAAATTGCACCTTTTATTTTTAAATTTTATACAGAACTCATTGGTTTTTCTATATACTTGTTGCGAGCATGTTACTCAAATCACAAAATCTAGAACTTCGTAAGATTAATATATTTTCCAGTCTTCGATATCTGTTTTTCGTGATGCATTACTTCTCTTTCATTGAAAGGATGGCGGAAATTTATTTTTCGTTAAATGTAATGCATCAATTTGTGTAACATTTTAGTCTTCGATATCTTTTTTCCTTGATGCATTACTTTTTTCTTTCATTGAAATTAATATATTTTCCAGGATTTTTTATTTTTTTTTCAAAAAAATGTAAAATGTATGCATGCATTTGTGTAACATGTAAGCTTAAGTACATTTTAATTGCACCTTTTTAATTTTTAAATTTTATACAGAACTCATTGGCTTTTCTATATACTTGTTGCTTTTCATTGGAAAGGATGACGTAATGTTACTGCATCGCACCTTTCATTTTTATCTATCGGTTTTCTAACTGTTACAAATCACAAAATCTGATTAATATATTTTCCAGTCTTCTAATTACTCAAATCACAAAATCTAGAACTTCGTAAGATTAATATATATTTTTAAGTCTTCGATATCTTTTTTTTATGATGCATTACTTCTCTTTCATTGGAAAAACTCACTAAATTAGCGGAATTTTATTTTTCGTTAAATGTAATGCATCATGCATTTGTGTAACATGTAAAATTAGTACATTTTAATTGCACCTTTTTTATTTTTAAATTTTATACAGAACTCATCGGTTTTTCTATATACTTGTTGCGAGCATGTTACTCAAATCACAAAATCTAGAACTTCGTAAGATTAATATATTTTCCAGTCTTCGATATCTGTTTCCTGTCATGCATTACTTCTCTCTCATTGGAAAAGATGGCGGAATTTTATTTTTCGTTAAATGTAATGCATTATGCATTTGTGTAACATGTAAGCTTAGTACATTTTAATTGCACCTTTTCATTTTTAAATTTTATACAGAACTGATTGGTTTTTCTATATACTTGTTGCGAGCATGTTACTCTAATCACAAAATCTAGAACTTCGTAAGATTAATATATTTTCCAGTCTTCGATATCTGTTTTCCTGTGATGCATTACTTCTCTTTCATTGGAAAGATGGCGGAATTTTATTTTTCGTTAAATGTAATGCATCATGCATTTGTGTAACATGTAAGCTTAGTACATTTTAATTGCACCTTTTCATTTTTAAATTTTATACAGAACTCATTGGTTTTTCTATATACTTGTTGCGAGCATGTTACTCAAATCACAAAATCTAGAACTTCGTAAGATTAATATATTTTCCAGTCTTCGATATCTTTTTTCCGTGATGCATTACTTCTCTTTCATTGGAAAGGATGGCGGAATTTTATATTTCGTTAAATGTAATGCATCATGCATTTTTTTAACATGTAAGCTTAGTAAATTTTAATGGCACCTTTTCATTTTTAAATTTTATACAGAACTCATTGGTTTTTCTATATACTTGTTGCGAGCATATTACTCAAATCACAAAATCTAGAACTTCGTAAGATTAATATATTTTCCAGTCTTCGATATCTGTTTTCCTGTGATGAATTCTTCCTTTTCATTGGAAAGGATGGCGGAATTTTATTTTTCGTTAAATGTAATGCATCATGCATTTGTGTAACATGTAAGCTTAGTACATTTTAATTGCACCTTTTATTTTTAAATTTTATACAGAACTCATTGGTTTTTCTATATACTTGTTGCGAGCATGTTACTCAAATCACAAAATCTAGAACTTCGTAAGATTAATATATTTTCCAGTCTTCGATATCTGTTTTCCGTGATGCATTACTTCTTTTTCATTGGAAAGGTTGGCGGAATTTTATTTTTCGTCCAATGTAATGTATCATGAATTTGCGTAACATGTAAGCTTAGTTCATTTTAATGGCACCTTTTCAGTTTTAAATTTTATACAGAACTCATTGGTTTTCTATATACTTGTTGCGAGCATGTTACTCAAATCACAAAATCTAGAACTTCGTAAGATTAATATATTTTCCAGTCTTCGATATCTTTTTCCGTGATGCATTACTTCTCTTTCATTGGAAAAGATGGCGGAATTTTTTTTTAGTTAAATGGGTAATGCATTACGCATTTGTGTAACATGTAAGCTTAATACATTTTAATTGCACCTTTTTATTTTTAAATTTTATAGAGAACTCATTGATTTTTCTAAATACTTGTTGCGAGCATATTACTCAAATCACAAAATCTAGAACTTCGTAAGATTAATATATTTTCCAGTCTTCGATATCTTTTTCCTGTGATGCATTACTTCTCTTTCATTGGAAAAGATGGCGGAATTTTATATTTCGTTAAATGTAAGGCATCATGAATTTGTGTAACATGTAAATTTAGTACATTTTAATTGCAACTTTTCATTTTATTTTATACAGAACTCATTGGTTTTTCTATATACTTGTTGCGAGCATGTTACTCAAATCACAAAATCTAGAACTTCGTAAGATTAATATATTTTTCAGTCTTCGATATTGGTTTTCCGTGATGCATTACTTCTCTTTCATTGGAAAGGATGGCGGAATTTTATTTTTCGTTAAATGTAATGCATCATGAATTTGTGTAACATGTAAGCTTAAGTACATTTAAATTGCACCTTTTTATTTTTAAATTTTATACAGAACTCATTGGTTTTTCTATATACTTGTTGCGAGCATGTTACTCAAATCACAAAATCTAGAACTTCGTAAGATTAATATATTTTCCAGTCTTCGATATCTTTTTTCTGTGATGCATTACTTCTCTTTCATTGGAAAAGATAATTTGTGTAACATGTAAGCTTTTTTAATTGCACCTTTTCATTTTTAAATTTTATACAGAACTCATTGGTTTTTTTCTATATACTTGTTGCGATAGAACTTCGTAAGATTAATATATTTTCCAGTCTTCGATATCTTTTTCCTGTGATGCATTACTTCTCTTTCATTGGAAAAGATGGCGGAATTTTTTTTTAGTTAAATGGGTAATGCATTATGCATTTGTGTAACATGTAAGCTTAGTACATTTTAATTGCACCTTTTCATTTTTAAATTTTATACAGAACTAATTGGTTTTTCTATATACTTGTTGCGAGCATATTACTCAAATCACAAAATCTAGAACTTCGTAAGATTAATATATTTTCCAGTCTTCGATATCTGTTTTCCGTGATGCATTACTTCTTTTTCATTGGAAAGGTTGGCGGAATTTTATTTTTCGTCCAATGTAATGTATCATGAATTTGCGTAACATGTAAGCTAAGTACATTTAAATTGCACCTTTTATTTTTAAATTTTATACAGAACTCATTGTTTTTCTAAATACTTGTTGCGAGCATGTTACTCAAATCACAAAATCTAGAACATCGTAAGATTAATATATTTTCCAGTATTCGATATCTTTTTTCGTGACGCATTACTTCTCTTCCATTGGAAAGGATGGCAGAATTTTATATTTCGTTAAATGTAATGTATTATGCATTTGTGTAACATGTAAGCTTAGTACATTTTAATTGCACCTTTTCATTTTTAAATTTTATACAGAACTAAATCTTTTTTCTATATACTTGTTGCGAGCATATTACTCAAATCACAAAATCTAGAACTTCGTAAAGCTAATATATTTTCCAGTCTTCGATATCTGTTACCTGTGATGCATTATTCCTTTTTCATTGGAAAGGTTGGCGGAATTTTATTTTTCGTCCAATGTAATGTATCATGAATTTGCGTAACATGTAAGCAATGTACATTTACATTGCACCTTTTTATTTTTAAATTTTATACAGAACTCATTGGCTTTTCTATATACTTGTTGCGAGCATGTTACTCAAATCACAAAATCTAGAACTTCGTAAGATTAATATATTTTCCAGTCTTCGATATCTTTTTTCCTGTGATGCATTACTTCTTTTCATTGGAAAGGATGGCGGAATTTTATTTTCGTTAAATGTAATGCATTATGCATTTGTGTAACATGTAAGCTTTTACATTTTAATTGCACCTTTTCATTTTTAAATTTTATACAGAACTCATTGGTTTTTCTATATACTTGTTGCGAGCATGTTACTCAAATCACAAAATCTAGAACTTCGTAAGATTAATATATTTTCCAGTCTTCGATATCTTTTTTCCGTGATGCATTACTTCTCTTTCATTGGAAAAGATGGCGGAATTTTATTTTTCGTTAAATGTAATGTATTATGCATTTGTGTAACATGTAAGCTTAGTACATTTTAATTGCACCTTTTCATTTTTAAATTTTATACAGAACTAATTCTTTTTTCTATATACTTGTTGCGAGCATATTACTCAAATCACAAAATCTAGAACTTCGTAAGATTAATATATTTTCCAGTCTTCGATATCTATTTTCCGTGATGCATTACTTCTTTTCATTGGAAAAGATGGCGGAATTTTATTTTTTCGTTAAATGTAATGTATCATGAATTTGTGTAACATGTAAGCTTAGTACATTTTAAATTGCACCTTTTTATTTTTAAATTTTATACAGAACTCATTGGCTTTTCTATATACTTGTTGCGAGCATATTACTCAAATCACAAAATCTAGAACTTCGTAAGATTAATATATTTTCCAGTCTTCGATATCTGTTTTTCGTGATGCATTACTCCTCTTTCATTGGAAAAGATGGCGGAATTTTATATTTCGTTAAATGTAAGGCATCATGAATTTGTGTAACATGTAAACTTAGTTCATTTAAATGGCACCTTTTCATTTTTAAATTTTATACAGAACTAAATCTTTTTCTATATACTTGTTGCGAGCCTATTACTCAAATCACAAAATCTAGAACTTCGTAACAGTAATATATTTTCCAGTCTTCGATATCTGTTTTTCGTGATGCATTACTTCTCTTTCATTGGAAAGGATGGCGGAATTTTATTTTTCGTTAAATGTAATGCATCATGTATTTGTGTAACATGTAAGCTTTTACATTTTAATTGCACCTTTATATTTTTAAATTTTATACAGAACTCATTGGTTTTCTATATACTTGTTGCGAGCATGTTACTCAAATCACAAATCTACAACTTCGTAAGATTAATATATTTTCCAGTCTTCTATATCTTTTTTCCGTGACGCATTACTTCTCTTCCATTGGAAAGGACGGCAGAATTTTATATTTCGTTAAATGTAATGTATTATGCATTTGTGTAACATGTAAGCTTAGTACATTTTAATTGCACCTTTTCATTTTTAAATTTTATACAGAACTAATTCTTTTTTCTATATACTTGTTGCGAGCATATTACTCAAATCACAAAATCTAGAACTTCGTAAAGCTAATATATTTTCCAGTCTTTGATATCTGTTACCTGTGATGCATTACTTCTTTTTCATTGGAAAGGTTGGCGGAATTTTATTTTTCGTCCAATGTAATGTATCATGAATTTGCGTAACATGTAAGCTAAGTACATTGAAATTGCACCTTTTTATTTTTAAATTTTAGGCAGAACTCAATGGTTTTCTATATACTTGTTGCGAGCATGTTACTCAAATCACAAAATCTACAACTTCGTAAGATTAATATATTTTCCAGTCTTCGATATCTTTTTCCTGTGATGCATTACTTCTCTTTCATTGGAAAAGATGGCGGAATTTTTTTTTTAGTTAAATTGGTAATGCATTACGCATTTGTGTAACATGTAAGCTTAATACATTTTAATTGCACCTTTTCATTTTTAAATTTTATACAGAACTAAATCTTTTTTCTATATACTTGTTGCGAGCATATTACTCAAATCACAAAATCTAGAACTTCGTAACTTTAATATATTTTCCAGTCTTCGATATCTGTTTTCGTGATGCATTACTTCTCTTTCATTGGAAAAGATGGCGGAATTTTATATTTCGTTAAATGTAAGGCATCATGAATTTGTGTAACATGTAAACTTAGTTCATTTAAATGGCACCTTTTCATTTTTAAATTTTATACAGAACTAAATCTTTTTTCTATATACTTGTTGCGAGCCTATTACTCAAATCACAAAATCTAGAACTTCGTAACAGTAATATATTTTCCAGTCTTCGATATCTGTTTTTCGTGATGCATTACTTCTCTTTCATTGGAAAGGATGGCGGAATTTTATTTTTCGTTAAATGTAATGCATCATGTATTTGTGTAACATGTAAGCTTTTACATTTTAATTGCACCTTTATATTTTTAAATTTTATACAGAACTCATTGGTTTTTTCTATATACTTGTTGCGAGCATGTTACTCAAATCACAAATCTACAACTTCGTAAGATTAATATATTTTCCAGTCTTCGATATCTTTTTTCCGTGATGCATTACTTCTCTTCCATTGGAAAGGATGGCGGAATTTTATATTTCGTTAAATGTAATGTATTATGCATTTGTGTAACATGTAAGCTTAGTACATTTTAATTGCACCTTTTCATTTTAAATTTTATACAGAACTAATTCTTTTTTCTATATACTTGTTGCGAGCATATTACTCAAATCACAAAATCTAGAACTTCGTAAAGATTAATATATTTTTCCAGTCTTTGATATCTGTTTTTCCTGTGATGCATTACTTCTTTTTCATTGGAAAAATTGGCGGAATTTTATTTTTCGTCCAATGTAATGTATCATGAATTTGTGTAACATGTAAGCTAAGTACATTTTAAATTGCACCTTTTATTTTTAAATTTTATACAGAACTCATTGGTTTTCTATATACTTGTTGCGAGCATGTTACTCAAATCACAAAATCTAGAACTTCGTAAGATTAATATATTTTCCAGTCTTCGATATCTTTTTTCCGTGACGCATTACTTCTCTTCCATTGGAAAGGATGGCGGAATTTTATATTTCGTTAAATGTAATGTATTATGCATTTGTGTAACATGTAAGCTTAGTACATTTTAATTGCACCTTTTCATTTTTAAATTTTATACAGAACTAATCTTTTTTTCTATATACTTGTTGCGAGCATATTACTCAAATCACAAAATCTAGAACTTCGTAAAGCTTTAATATATTTTCCAGTCTTTGATATCTGTTTTTCGTGATGCATTACTTCTTTTTCATTGGAAAGGATGGCGGAATTTTATTTTTCGTTAAATGTAATGCATCATGAATTTGTGTAACATGTAAACTTAGTTCATTTAAATTGCACCTTTTTATTTTTAAATTTTATACAGAACTAAATGGTTTTTTCTATATACTTGTTGCGAGCATATTACTCAAATCACAAAATCTAGAACTTCGTAACATTAATATATTTTCCAGTCTTCGATATCTGTTTTTCGTGATGCATTACTTCTCTTTCATTGGAAAGGATGGCGGAATTTTATTTTTCGTTAAATGTAATGCATCATGTATTTGTGTAACATGTAAGCTTAGTTATTTTAATTGCACCTTTATATTTTTAAATTTTATACAGAACTCATTGGTTTTTCTATATATACTTGTTGCGAGCATGTTAATCAAATCACAAAATCTAGAACTTCGTAAGATTAATATATTTTCCAGTCTTCGATATCTTTTTTCCTGTGATGCATTACTTCTCTTTCATTGGAAAAGATGGCGGAATTTTATTTTTCGTCCAATGTAATCTATCATGAATTTGCATAACATGTAAGCTAAGTACATTTAAATTGCACCTTTTTATTTTTAAATTTTATACAGAACTCATTGGTTTTTCTATATACTTGTTGCGAGCATGTTACTCAAATCACAAAATCTAGAACTTCGTAAGATTAATATATTTTCCAGTCTTCGATATCTTTTTTCCGTGATGCATTACTTCTCTTTCATTGGAAAGGATGGCGGAATTTTATTTTTCGTTAAATGTAATGCATCTTGCATTTGTGTAACATGTAAGCTTTAGTACATTTTAATTGCACCTTTATATTTTTAAATTTTATACAGAACTCATTGGTTTTTCTATATACTTGTTGCGAGCATGTTACTCAAATCACAAAATCTAGAACTTCGTAAGATTAATATATTTTCCAGTCTTCGATATCTTTTTTCCGTGATGCATTACTTCTTTTCATGGGAAAGGTTGGCGGAATTTTATTTTTCGTTAATGTAATGCATCATGAATTTGTGTAACATGTAAGCTAAGTACATTTTAAATTGCACCTTTTTAATTTTATATTTTATACAGATCTCATTGGTTTTCTATATACTTGTTGCGAGCATGTTACTCAACTCACAAAATCTAGAACTTCGTAAGATTAATATATTTTCCAATCTTCGATATCTGTTTCCTGTGATGCATTACTTCTCTATCATTGGAAAGGATGGCGGAATTTTATATTTCGTTAAATGTAAGGCATCATGCATTTGTGTAACATGTAAACTTAGTTCATTTTAATGGCACCTTTTCATTTTTAAATTTTATACAGAACTCATCGGTTTTTCTATATACTTGTTGCGAGCATGTTACTCAAATCACAAAATCTAGAACTTCGTAAGATTAATATATTTTCCAGTCTTCGATATCTGTTTTTCGTGATGCATTACTTCTCTTTTATTGGAAAGGATGGCGGAATTTTATTTTTCGTTAAATGTAATGCATCATGTATTTGTGTAACATGTAAGCTTAATACATTTTAATTGCACCTTTTCATTTTTAAATTTTATACAGAACTCATTGGTTTTCTATATACTTGTTGCGAGCATGTTACTCAAATCACAAAATCTACAACTTCGTAAGATTAATATATTTTCCAGTCTTCTATATCTTTTTTCCGTGACGCATTACTTCTCTTCCATTGGAAAGGACGGCGGAATTTTATATTTCGTTAAATGTAATGCATTATGCATTTGTGTAACATGTAAGCTTAGTACATTTTAATTGCACCTTTTCATTTTTAAATTTTATACAGAACTCATTGTTTTTTCTAAATACTTGTTGCGAGCATGTTACTCAAATCACAAAATCTAGAACTTCGTAAGATTAATATATTTTCCAGTCTTCGATATCTGTTTCCTGTGATGCATTACTTCTCTATCATTGGAAAGGATGGCGGAATTTTATATTTCGTTAAATGTAATGCCTCATGCGATTGTGTAAAATGTAAGCTTAGTAAATTTTAATTGCACCTTTTAATTTTTAAATTTTATACAGAACTCATTGGTTTTTTCTATATACTTGTTGCGAGCATTTACTCAAATCACAAAATCTAGAACTTCGTAAAGATTAATATATTTTCCAGTCTTTGATATCTGTTTTCCTGTGATGCATTACTTCTTTTTCATTGGAAAGGTTGGCGGAATTTTATTTTTCGTCCAATGTAATGTATCATGAATTTGCGTAACATGTAAGCTAAGTACATTGAAATTGCACCTTTATATTTTTAAATTTTATACAGAACTCATTGGTTTTCTATATACTTGTTGCGAGCATGTTACTCAAATCACAAATCTACAACTTCGTAAGATTAATATATTTTCCAGTCTTCGATATCTTTTTTCCTGTGATGCATTACTTCTCTCTTTTCATTGGAAAAGATGGCGGAATTTTTTTTTAGTTAAATTGGTAATGCATTAGGCATTTGTGTAACATGTAAGCTTAATACATTTTAATTGCACCTTTTCATTTTTAAATTTTATACAGAACTAAATCTTTTTTCTATATACTTGTTGCGAGCATATTACTCAAATCACAAAATCTAGAACTTCGTAACTTTAATATATTTTCCAGTCTTCGATATCTGTTTTTCGTGATGCATTACTCCTCTTTCATTGGAAAAGATGGCGGAATTTTATATTTCGTTAAATGTAAGGCATCATGAATTTGTGTAACATGTAAACTTAGTTCATTTATATGGCACCTTTTCATTTTTAAATTTTATACAGAACTAAATCTTTTTCTATATACTTGTTGCGAGCCTATTACTCAAATCACAAAATCTAGAACTTCGTAACAGTAATATATTTTCCAGTCTTCGATATCTGTTTTTCGTGATGCATTACTTCTCTTTCATTGGAAAGGATGGCGGAATTTTATTTTTCGTTAAATGTAATGCATCATGTATTTGTGTAACATGTAAGCTTTTACATTTTAATTGCACCTTTATATTTTTAAATTTTATACAGAACTCATTGGTTTTCTATATACTTGTTGCGAGCATGTTACTCAAATCACAAATCTACAACTTCGTAAGATTAATATATTTTCCAGTCTTCTATATCTTTTTTCCATGACGCATTACTTCTCTTCCATTGGAAAGGACGGCAGAATTTTATATTTCGTTAAATGTAATGTATTATGCATTTGTGTAACATGTAAGCTTAGTACATTTTAATTGCACCTTTTCTTTTTTAAATTTTATACAGAACTAATTCTTTTTTCTATATACTTGTTGCGAGCATATTACTCAAATCACAAAATCTAGAACTTCGTAAAGCTAATATTTTTTCCAGTCTTTGATATCTGTTACCTGTGATGCATTACTTCTTTTTCATTGGAAAAATTGGCGGAATTTTATTTTTCGTCCAATGTAATGTATCATGAATTTGCGTAACATGTAAGCTAAGTACATTGAAATTGCACCTTTTTATTTTTAAATTTTAGGCAGAACTCAATGGTTTTCTATATACTTGTTGCGAGCATGTTACTCAAATCACAAATCTACAACTTCGTAAGATTAATATATTTTCCAGTCTTCGATATCTTTTTCCTGTGATGCATTACTTCTCTTTCATTGGAAAAGATGGCGGAATTTTTTTTTAGTTAAATTGGTAATGCATTACGCATTTGTGTAACATGTAAGCTTAATACATTTTAATTGCACCTTTTCATTTTTAAATTTTATACAGAACTAAATCTTTTTTCTATATACTTGTTGCGAGCATATTACTCAAATCACAAAATCTAGAACTTCGTAACTTTAATATATTTTCCAGTCTTCGATATCTGTTTTTCGTCATGCATTACTCCTCTTTCATTGGAAAAGATGGCGGAATTTTATATTTCGTTAAATGTAAGGCATCATGAATTTGTGTAACATGTAAACTTAGTTCATTTAAATGGCACCTTTTCATTTTTAAATTTTATACAGAACTAAATCTTTTTTCTATATACTTGTTGCGAGCCTATTACTCAAATAACAAAATCTAGAACTTCGTAACAGTAATATATTTTATAGTCTTCGATATCTGTTTTTCGTGATGCATTACTTCACTTTCATTGGAAAGGATGGCGGAATTTTATTTTTCGTTAAATGTAATGCATCATGTATTTGTGTAACATGTAAGCTTTTACATTTTAATTGCACCTTTATATTTTTAAATTTTATACAGAACTCATTGGTTTTCTATGTACTTGTTGCGAGCATGTTACTCAAATCACAAATCTACAACTTCGTAAGATTAATATATTTTCTAGTCTTCTATATCTTTTTCCGTGACGCATTACTTCTCTTCCATTGGAAAGGACGGCAGAATTTTATATTTCGTTAAATGTAATGTATTATGCTTTTGTGTAACATGTAAGCTTAGTACATTTTAATTGCACCTTTTCATTTTTAAATTTTATACAGAACTAATTCTTTTTCTATATACTTGTTGCGAGCATATTACTCAAATCACAAAATCTAGAACTTCGTAAAGCTAATATATTTTCCAGTCTTTGATATCTGTTACCTGTGATGCATTACTTCTTTTTCATTGGAAAGGTTGGCGGAATTTTATTTTTCGTCCAATGTAATGTATCATGAATTTGCGTAACATGTAAGCTAAGTACATTGAAATTGCACCTTTTTATTTTTAAATTTTAGGCAGAACTCAATGGTTTTCTATATACTTATTGCGAGCATATTACTCAAATCACAAAATCTAGAACTTCGTAACTTTAATATATTTTCCAGTCTTCGATATCTGTTTTTCGTGATGCATTACTCCTCTTTCATTGAAAAGATGGAGGAATTTTATATTTCGTTAAATGTAAGGCATCATGAATTTGTGTAACATGTAAACTTAGTTCATTTAAATGGCACCTTTTCATTTTTAAATTTTATACAGAACTAAATCTTTTTTCTATATACTTGTTGCGAGCCTATTACTCAAATCACAAAATCTAGAACTTCGTAACAGTAATATATTTTCCATTCTTCGATATCTGTTTTTCATGATGCATTACTTCTCTTTCATTGGAAAGGATGGCGGAATTTTATTTTTCGTTAAATGTAATGCATCATGTATTTGTGTAACATGTAAGCTTCTACATTTTAATTGCACCTTTATATTTTTAAATTTTATACAGAACTCATTGGTTTTCTATATACTTGTTGCGAGCATGTTACTCAAATCACAAATCTACAACTTCGTAAGATTAATATATTTTCCAGTCTTCTATATCTTTTTTCCGTGACGCATTACTTCTCTTCCATTGGAAAGGACGGCAGAATTTTATATTTCGTTAAATGTAATGTATTATGCATTTGTGTAACATGTAAGCTTAGTACATTTTAATTGCACCTTTTCTTTTTTAAATTTTATACAGAACTAATTCTTTTTTCTATATACTTGTTGCGAGCATATTACTCAAATCACAAAATCTAGAACTTCGTAAAGCTAATATTTTTTCCAGTCTTTGTTATCTGTTACCTGTGATGCATTACTTCTTTTTCATTGGAAAGGTTGGCGGAATTTTATTTTTCGTCCAATGTAATGTATCATGAATTTGCGTAACATGTAAGCTAAGTACATTGAAATTGCACCTTTTTATTTTTAAATTTTAGGCAGAACTCAATGGTTTTCTATATACTTGTTGCGAGCATGTTACTCAAATCACAAAATCTACAACTTCGTAAGATTAATATATTTTCCAGTCTTCGATATCTTTTTCCTGTGATGCATTACTTCTCTTCATTGGAAAAGATGGCGGAATTTTTTTTTTCGTTAAATTGGTAATGTATTATGCATTTGTGTAACATGTAAGCTTAATACATTTTAATTGCACCTTTTCATTTTTAAATTTTATACAGAACTAAATCTTTTTTCTATATACTTGTTGCGAGCATATTACTCAAATCACAAAATCTAGAACTTCGTAACTTTAATATATTTTCCAGTCTTCGATATCTGTTTTTCGTGATGCATTACTCCTCTTTCATTGGAAAAGATGGCGGAATTTTTTTTCGTTAAATGTAAGGCATCATGAATTTGTGTAACATGTAAACTTAGTTCATTTAATGGCACCTTTTCATTTTTAAATTTTATACAGAACTAAATCTTTTTTCTATATACTTGTTGCGAGCCTATTACTCAAATCACAAAATCTAGAACTTCGTAACAGTAATATATTTTCCAGTCTTCGATATCTGTTTTTCGTGATGCATTACTTCTCTTTCATTGGAAAGGATGGCGGAATTTTATTTTTCGTTAAATGTAATGCATCATGTATTTGTGTAACATGTAAGCTTTTACATTTTAATTGCACCTTTATATTTTTAAATTTTATACAGAACTCCTTTGTTTTTTATATACTTGTTGCGAGCATGTTACTCAAATCACAAAATCTACAACTTCGTAAGATTAATATATTTTCCAGTCTTCGATATCTTTTTCCTGTGATGCATTACTTCTCTTTCATTGGAAAGATGGCGGAATTTTATTTTTCGTCCAATGTAATGTATCATGAATTTGCATAACATGTAAGCTTAGTACATTTTAATTGCACCTTTTTATTTTTAAATTTTATACAGAACTCATTGGTTTTTCTATATACTTGTTGCGAGCATGTATCACAAATCACGAAATGTAGAACTTCCTAAGATTAATATATTTTCTAGTCTTCGATATCTATTTTCCGTGATGCATTACTTCTCTTTCATTGGAAAGGATGGCGGAAAGTTATTTTTCGTTAAATGTAATGCATCTTGCATTTGTGTAACATGTAAGTTTAGTACATTTTAATTGCACCTTTTCATTTTATTTTATAACTCATTGGTTTTTCTATATACTCTTTACGAGCATGTTTCTCGAATCACAAAATCCAGAACTTCGTAAGATTAATATATTTTAAATTCTTCGATATCTTTTTTCCGTGATGCATTACTTCTTTTTCATTGGAAAGGTTAACGGAATGTTTTTTTCGTCCAATGTAATGCATCATGAATTTGTGTAACATGTAAGCTAAGTACATTTAAATTGCACCTTTTTAATTTTATATTTTATACAGATCTCATTGGTTTTCTATATACTTGTTACGAGCATGTTACTCAAATCACAAAATCTAGAACATCGTAAGATTAATATGTTTTCCAGTCTTCGATATCTGTTTTTCGTGATGCAGTACTTCTCTTTCATTGGAAAGGATGGCGGAATTTTATTTTTCGTTAAATGTAATGCATCTTGCAATTTTTTAACATGTAAGCTTAGTACCCTTTAATTGCACCTTTTTATTTTTAAATTTTATACAGAACTCATTGGTTTTTCTATATACTTGTTGCGAGCATGTATCAGAAATCACAAAATGTAGAACTTCCTAAGATTAATATATTTTCTAGTCTTCGATATCTATTTTCCGTGATGCATTACTTCTCTTTCATTGGAAAGGATGGCGGAAAGTTATTTTTCGTTAAATGTAATGCATCTTGAATTTGTGTAACATGTAAGTTTAGTACATTTTAATTGCACCTTTTCATTTTATTTTATACTAAACTCATTGGTTTTTCTATATACTCTTTACGAGCATTTTTCTCGAATCACAAAATCCAGAACTTCGTAAGATTAATATATTTTAAATTCTTCGATATCTTTTTTCCGTGATGCATTACTTCTTTTTCATTGGAAAGGTTAACGGAATTTTTTTTCGTCTAATGTAATGTATCATGAATTTGTGTAAAATGTAGGATAAGTACATTTAAATTGCACCTTTTCATTTTCAAATTTTATCCAGAACTGAATACTATTTCTATATACTTCTTGTGAGCATGTTACCTAAATCACAAAATTTAGAACTTCTTAAGATTAATATATTTTCCAATCTTCGATATATGTTTTCCGTGATGCATTACTTCTCTTTCATTGGAAAGGATGGGGAAATTTTATTTTGTGTTAAATGTAATGCATCAAGCATTTATAAAACATGGAAGCTAAGTACATTTAAATTGCACCTTTTTATTTTTAAATTTTATACAGAACTCATTGGTTTTTCTATATACTTGTTGCGAGCATGTTTCTCTAATCACAAAATCTAGAACTTCATAAGATTAATAGGTACCCTAGTGATCTTTTCCTTTTTCCTAAGAGTTTACTGTCTTTGGTAAACACGGGCTTCACGAACCCGGGGAACCCTAGTGATCCTTCTCTGTTTTCGGCCCTCTTTCTTGCCTTTCAAATTTCCCTTTTCTTTTTTTCACGTCCGGACGACAGACCTACATTGGACAATGAACATGGTTCCAACTTTATTTTTTTTAGTAAAAAAATTGATATTTTTTACTGCCGTATTATTGTTTGCATTTTATATTATGTTCTTTTAATTTGGTTTTCTTAAATTTCTTTCAATATTTTGATTTTGTTGCTTCTTTTATGTTGAATTATTGATTTTTTTTTTGTGTTCAACTTATTATCTTTATTCTTCTGCCACGAAGTCCTGTGGCAGACCAGGACTGAGTGGAATGAAATTTTGTTTGATGGGTTTTCACTATTGGTATGATGACACAACAGACTGCTCCCTGGGAAAACTGGCACTTGGAGCGGGGTTTTGGACTTTTGAGGACCTTTGGACTGGTGAGGTGGGGTCTTGGTGGAAGCGGCCATGTAGAGAGTACCGGAGAAAAGCTGAGTTTTGTGTCTCAAGCCGCCAGATAGTACAGGAGCCCGGGACGGCCTAACCAGCATGTCCTGGCTGCTCTATCAGCTGGTGTATAATCCCGCCTGTCTTGTAGTTCCAGGTGGTGCCTGGATGGGGTCCTACATTGCAGAGCAGGGGGCTCTCCCGAGGCCACTACTGGTTGCTTAATATAGGGCTAGCCCTGCCAAACTGGTCCTCTGAAAATCACAAGAAATACTCCTCCTCCTTTCTCAAGAAAAAAAAATCAAAATATGAAAATAAGGAAAAAACTCAAAACGCATCTATTAAAACCCCCATTCTACCCTACCCAACTCATGATGCTCGGCCCATGGATTCTTTGAATTCATGCCCGGAATTACCCAACCTATTTAATGACAACGCTGCTAAATGTTCACGCTTTTTAATTTTATCATTACCAAACAATGAAATGGCACGAAAATCTCCTTTTGTAGTCCACAAAGCTATAATAGGAATAGGTGGAGAACCGAAATCTATTAAAAAACTACGATCTGGTGACTTACTAATCGAGACGACATCTGCGTTACAAAGTAAATCGTTTTTGTTGGCTAAAACCTTTTTAGATTTTCCTTTAACCGTAACTCTTCCCACACAAATCATTGAATTCATGTCGAGGTGTCATCTCCGAACCAGTTTTTTTTGTCTTTTTCTGAATCAGAAATCTTGGAAGGACTTTCTGACCAGGGTGTTACCCAGGTCAGAAGAATTACAATAAAAAAATATTCACCCCTTTTCCCTACTAAAAATTTAATTCTAACCTTCAATAGCCCTAAATTACCATCAGCTATTAAAGCTGGATACTTAAATTGCAAAGTACGTCCCTATATACCGAATCCTCTGCACTGTTTTAAGTGCCAGAGGTTCGGACACTCACAAACTTCCTGCCGCGGTCAACTTACTTGCTCTAGATGTGCATATGTTGGACATATTTCCACAGATTGCAGTCTAGAGCCTAAATGTATTAATTGCTTACAACACCATTCATCAGATTTCAAAATATGCCCTAAATGGAAAATAGAGAAGCAAAAATACAGGAAATTTAAACAACTAAAAATATTTCTTACCCCGAAGCACGTAAATTAATAGTCCTACAGTTATCTCAAACATACGCTCAAGCTGCCAAATCCTCGACTTTAAATAATTCTACCCAAACAGATGAAAATATAACTAAAATAAGCTGTCCACCTTTAAAATTACTTGCACCAATGTCATCCAAACGAAGAACAAATATTCCTACTGCTGTTACGCATGCATGCATGCATATAAGTGTGTACATATACTTTTAAACATATATATTTTTAAAATTATACGGCTTTTATTTTAACAAGTGTTTGGCGCAGCTTGGCCAAATTTGGCCCTTGCGCCACTAAACCCCACATTCACTTCACTTCAAAAACATCTACTATATCGAATCCTCAGCCACCAACTCCCATGTCTGAGACAAAAGGGAAAATTAAAGAACAACCATCTCCCCTACATCGTCCCCGAAAAGATAACAAAAAATAGACTTATTAAGTATAAAACCTACAACACATTTAAAGAAAAAACCAGCAAAAAACACATCCGTAAAGATTGCGAGGGAACAAGATTCCCCAAATGAATCAACTCTCATCTACAAAAGATACCACAGACGGAAAACTTCTAAAACTTTGGATGCCATGGACACAGACGTTGATCCTTCTGACACGGATTACGTCATAGGTCTGGCATCCGAAGAAGATGAGAGCTTTTTAGAGGCTGATTTTAAACAAGTGGCAGATAATCCCTTGAAAGGGCCCCTTTCGCCAAGTTCGCCCAAAAAACAACTTCCCTGGTTTCTTGGAACTGTCGTGGCTATATATATAGATCGCATACAGATGA
Organism: Trichonephila clavipes; assembly: GCA_019973935.1. Lineage (NCBI taxonomy): Eukaryota > Metazoa > Arthropoda > Arachnida > Araneae > Nephilidae > Trichonephila > Trichonephila clavipes. Next base: position 59,388 of record BMAU01021393.1, on the reverse strand, counting down.
CGTAAAAGACATCATACGTCAGTACCATCCAGTATGCGTAGCACTTCAAGAAACTTTTTTGAAGTCTTGTCACACAACAAAGATACGTCGGTATGGTTGTGTGCGGAAAGACACGGAGGGACCCTCTGTGTCCGGAGGCGTATGTAATTTTACATCCCTCGATGTTCCATCTAGTGCTCTGCCACTCTATACCTCGTTGCAGGCTGTAGCCGTGAGAATCCACTCCACGAGCCTAATCACAGTCTGCTGCCTTTACTTGCCACCAAATACTGTTATCCACCAACATGACTTGAACAACCTGGTTGATCAGTTGCCAGCACCCTTTATCATACTTGGTGACTTCAATGGACATAGCACTCTGTGGGGTAATGCGAAGACGAACCCTCGTGGCAGACAGATTGAACAGGTACTTTGTGATCACTGTCTCTGCCTGCTTAATCACGAGGAACCAATGCACTTTCACGAATCCACACGATCCTTTCACAGAATAGATTTGGCCATCTGCTCACCGTCACTCTTACCCAATTTAAATTTATCTGTTGAAAAGGACCTCTATAATAGTGACCACTTCCCTATAATCCTTTCTCACGTTGATGATACGGGTGGAAAAACCTTTCCACCTACGTATTCTTATGGTCGTGCAGACTGGGCCCTCTTCCCACACTTGGTTGTGATACCTGATGTAATGGTCAAGACAGAAAGTGTTGATACTGCTGTATAAGAAGTCACCAATGTTTTGATTGCTGCTGCTGATTTATCAATACCAAAGAGTTCAAGTCATTCATTCCAACATTACAAACCTTGGTGGAATGCTGATTGTTAGACAGCATTTAAGAACCAGCGGAAGTTATGGGGAATCTTTCGCAGATATCCCACTACGGAGAATATCTTGGCGTTCAAAAAGGCAAAAGCAAATGCTCGTAGAGTAAGGCGTCGGAGTCAGAGGCAATCCTGGATTCGATATGTGTCCTCACTCACTTCATCAACGTCCAGTAAACAATTATGGAAAAAGGTTAAGGGATAACGGGATGTATCGGGAATTTTCCTTCCCTATTTTACAAACCTCGAACTCTGTCTTTTCTTCCCCAGTCGAAATTGCCAACATTCTGGGTGAAACTTTTCAGAGTGTATCGAGTGCAGCCTCTTATAATTCTCGTTTTCTCGAAATTAAGAGGCAAGCAGAACGTACCCCGATTAACTTTTCCACTCGTTCCTTTTTTCCATATAACTGTGATTTTGCGCTGAGTTAAAAAAGGCACTCTTACAAGCGCACAATACAAGCCCTGGACCAGATGGAATCACATACGCGATGCTTCGTCATCTACATCCAAACTCTCTGGCCAACATTCTTTTTTTATTCAACAGAGTTTGGAAGGAGCATTGCTTTCGCTCCAGCTGGAAGGAGGCCATTGTGATTCCAATCCTTAAGCCCGGCAAGGTGGCAACAGATCCTCTAAGTTACCGTCCCATTGCTCTGACGAGCTGCCTCTGTAAGACCTTTGAACGTATGGTTAATACTCGATAGGTGTATGTTTTAGAGAAAAAAAAGTGTATTTCTCCTCTGCGCAGAGTGGATTCCGCAAGGGCCGATCCATTCTTGATAAACTATTTTTTTAGAATCCCAAATCAGGGATGCCTTTGTTAGGAGAAACCACTTGGTTTCCCTTTTCTTTGATATAGAAAAGGCATACGACCGAACTTGGCGTTATGGGATTCTCCGTAATATGTATGATTTTGGCCTAAGGGGAAATCTTCCTATTTTTATTTTTAACTTTTTAGCTGTTCGTTATTTTAATGTACGCATTGGTCACTCATCTTCTCATAAATTCATTCAAGATCAAGGTGTTCCTCAGGGTAGCGTTTTGAGCGTTACCCTTTTTAATATTCATATGAGTAACATACTTCATCAACTTCCACCTTCAGTACGAGGAATGCTTTATGTTGACGATCTGCAGGTCTCTTGTCAAGGTTCAGATATGCGACTAATTGAGCGACAGCTGCAAACAACTGTCAATCGATTAGTTCAGTGGTGCGATCAGAATGGACACACGATATCTCCATCCAAGAGTAGCTGTGTCCATTTTTGCAGGAAACGTAATCTTCACCCTGATCCTTCTATTCATATAGGACATATTCAAATACCTGTCGTCAGTGCGGTGCGCTTCCTCGGAGTAATCTTTGACTGCAAATTGACTTTCCTTCCGCATGTCCTTTACTTGCGGAAGAGGTGTGAACGATCCCTCAACATCTTAAAGGTACTATCAAACACTTTATGGGGAGCGGATAGAGTCTCGTTACTCCGAGTGTACCACGCACTAATACTTTCACGTTTGGACTATGGTTGTGCAGTGTACGGTTCTGCTCGTGCATCTCTGTTAAAACGACTGGACACAGTACATCACTCTGCTCTGAGAATCTGCTCTGGTGCCTTCAGAACTTCGCTTTTTACCATCTTGTATGTGGTATGCCATCAACCACCTTTAGAACTAAGGCGGAGGCAATTAAGTGCAAATTATTTTATTCGTGCCATGCCTATTCCTTCTCAACCATTAAAACCCTTTGCTCTTGCCATTGGTCTCAACCGACTCAATGAGGCCCGTTCATTTAACATCAAACCTTTTTCGGAAAGAGCAAAGGCTGTTCTAAATGACGCCCACTTAAATAACATAAATATCCAGGAAAATAATATTCTTGCTTTTCCACCCTGGGACATCCAAATTTTTAACTATCACAACCCTTTTCGGGCTATGACAAAGCAGGCACTGCTGCTGTTATTTATCAGCAACTCTTTTCTTTCCATCACAGTAAATATTCTAAGTACATACCAGTCTACACGGCAGCTTGGCCAAAGTTGGCCCTTTCGCCATTAAAATTAACAATCATCATCACCAGTCTACACGGACGCGTCGAAGTCTGCAGGACATGTTGGGTGTGGTGTTGTTTTCAACAATACCATTCTTAGTTTTTCCTTACACAATTCCATGTCTGTCTTTAGTGCTGAATTGACTGCCATCCTTGTCGCACTTCAACATTATGTGGTTCATCACCCAAAACCCTCGTTCAGCTTAACCGTGTGACGTTAATATTTCATCAATCAATTAACGTTGAATGATCCTTACCGTCTGCTAGCTTCTATTCCACAGTACACCTGCCATCCAGTGGTATGTACAATACTCGTGATTACGAGTCGACTCTACAGCAAGGGTTTCGATATCGTGTTTTGCTGGCTACCAAGTCACGTAGGAATCATAGGCAACGAGCAAGCGGACAGCGCGGCAAAGTCGGCGACGACGCATCTGCCGCTAGCTGTTCCGCTATCGGATATGAAGCGCGTCATCATGCATCATATTTTTAAGATCTGGCAGGAATCATGGAGTCAGCAGTTGGATAACAAACTGCACTCTGTGAAACCTGTCATAGGAGCATGGCCTGTGATGCCAATGCGAAGAACTGATGTCAAATTGACTCGTCTTCGCATTGGCCATACTCGCTTCACACACAGGCATTTGTTGTTTGGAGAACGTGCTCCTGAATGTCCTTCATGCCATGTCTCTTACACTGTTCATCACGTTTTAATAGATTGTCCCGTTTTTAATACTCATCGCATGACCTTTTTTCATCAATCTGTTTTAACCTTATCTGACTTGGTGGGGGAATCTCCCCACCAAAATCTATTTGCTTTTATCAGAAGAATTGGATTTTTATATTTAATTTGACTTTTTAAAATGTTTTAACTTTAACTTTATTTTTTATATATGTGCATGCTGGCATGCACATATATAATTATTTTTATGTCCTTGTATTTTTTATGTGTATTTTTACCATGTTTTTATAATTTTAACAAACGTGTGGCGCAGTATAGCCAATTTTGGCTCTTGCGCCATAAAACCCCAAATTCACTCACTCCACAGTACACCGTTGTCCAATGTTTATTCCAAATTTTCTGAATCCAACTCGTTCCTTTACATGATTTTTGTCAAACCATTTCCATCCTTCAAAATGGTTTAATTTTGTTTCAAATCTTTAGTATTTACCTGAAAACTACACAAAATTTGACTCTTTACATGCCTATTTACCTGCTCAAAACATGCCCAAATCCGTAGCTTATACTATACTATAATAAGGAACCTTTGAGGTTTCGGGTGTGTATGACGTCATAAAGTTATGTATAATAAGGTGAGTGTAATGATGAATATATATATATATATATATATATATATATATATATATATATGTATAATTATAAATATATATAAATACATATATTTAATTATATATATATATATATATTTATATATATAGGAATAAAAAATAATTCAATAAAATACAGGCAAAGGTCCCGGTGCTATTATCACTCTACTATTAACCTCCTTTAGGTCTCCCAATATCTCTTTTCCCCATTTCAGTTTCTCTATTTCCCCTTTGAACGCCTCATTTTAAGTGATGCATCCCTTCCTTCGACCCTTGGAAGAAGACGGTACTCTATTGAAATGCCGGGATGCCCAACGTTGTATGGTATTGCTGCCTCTGATTACCATCTGGTGGCTTTCATTCCACATTTATTCCAAATCTTCCGAATCCAACTTGACCCGTTTCATGATTTTTTAAAACCATTTCAATCCTTATAAAATTGTTAAATTTTGCTTCAAATCTCTAGTATTTACTTAAAAAAGATACAAAACTTGACTCTTTACAGGGCTATTTATCTGCTCAAAACCTTCTCATAAAACCCTCTCATTTACGCGGTTACTACTATAATAAGGAACTGTTGAGGTTTCGGGTATATGACGTCATAAATTTATGTACAATAAGGTGAGTGTCATGATGAAAATATATATAAAGAATAAAAAATAATTTAGTAAAATACAGGCGAAGGCCCCAGTGCTATTATCACTATACCATTAACCTATGGCAATAACTGTAAAATAGATAACATTTCTCGTTTTACAGTACTTACCATAGGTTCCATACAGTCGGTCGAAAAAATAGTTGGGCACCGTGACCCTTTCAAAAAATGATTGGAAATGGAAAACGACCTTTTTTGAAACGAAAACGACCTTTTTTGAAACCATCTCACTTGAAATTAATCATGAAAACTGTCTCATATGAAATCATCTCATTTGAATTGAAAATCATCTAATTTCAAAGCATAGCCGAAATTGGCTCTTGTGCCATTAAACCAAACACTCACTCACTCACTCACATCTAATTTCAAATTAAAATCATCTAATTTAAAATGAAAACCATCTCATTTAAAATTATCTCATTTGAATCGATCTCAACACAATATTTTTGGTTTTGTTCTCACCTTTTCGTTTGAAACGACTCCTTTTATATGATTATTATCCATTTTTCACCTACTTTTTATCCAAAAGTTTCATTTAAAGTTTCCATCCAAAAGGAATGTTAAAACGGCTCTTTTTGTATGAATTTGTGTCCCTTTTCATCTAATTTTTATCTCAACGTTGAATTTAGGGTCTCGATTCACGTTTGAAGCAAAGTATGCAACAGAGCACTTTATAATGAACGACCCAAAATTTTTCAAATTTCACACAAAAAGATTTTTCAGGGCCGAGAGAAAGGAAATTGGAAAAAAATTTTCTTTACACATAGATTTAATTTTTTCTTCAGATTTTAGTTTTTCTTCAGATTTTATTTTACAGCAGAAAAAAGTTTATCTCTATGAAGAATTTCCAAAAAAGTTGTGGAAAGCCACTTTTGACATAGTGATACATTGTCTGCCAACGTACGCTATTCTGGTCCGTCAAATGCATGGCTCGGGGTAAATATTCTTTTCCACTCTGTAAAATTTTCTCCAATCTTGCTTCGGTGGGCTCACCGTGCAACATTCGTTCTTGAAACACCATCGATTCCAATAAAACGTGGATGGCACAATTATGGGGTGGCACTTCTCCCCGACCACACACTAAGCAATCCGGTTGACAAGAGCACGGATCCGAAACGACTGGCATGGCGGTGCGATAAATTGCCTAGATGGCACGATCAAAGAAGTGTCCACGATAAAATTTCGAAATGAAGTCATTATTAAAATAGAGATGACATTTAGCTTATAAAATGTTTAACGAACTAAAAAAAATTTTTTTAATGTGTTTATAAGGAATTACTTTGCAGCTCTAAACTTATTTCTCAGTTCTCGTGCTAATTCAATTTTATTTGCTGTTTTGAAAGCACGCATAATTATGGCCTTTTCCTTGAAAACTTTAATCTTTGAATTGGAAAAAAACATTGTCCCAGGTATGCTCCAAGAAAATTCCTCAAATTTGTCATCTTATAAACGAAGATCGGAACGTTTAGCGGGTATATTAAAATTTCAAGAACACTTGAAAATGCATACCATTCCCGTCAAGGTAGTAAAGAATGAAAATGGATTTCACATTACGGACTGCGTCTGGAGTACGGAAAACTGCGCTGAAGGACCAGACACTTGTGAATGTTATTTTTTATTTAACGAACCCGAGAAGTATTTTATTGTGAAACAATTAGATCACGTCGTTGTACGGGATGGATCAATACATCACAAGGATTGTTTGACAAAAGCCCATTGTCAACGTGGGAGAATGTCATCTCTATTTTAATAATCACTTCATTTTGAAATTTTATCGTGGACACTTCTTTGATCGTGCCATCTTGGCAGTTTATCTAACCGCCATGCCAGACGTTTCGGATCCGTGCTCTTGTCAACCAGATTGCTTAGTGTGTGGTCGGTGAGAAGTGCCACCCCATGATTGTGCCATCCACGCTTTATTGGAATCGATGGTGTTTCAAGAACGAATGTTGCACGGTGAGCCCACCGAAGCAAGATTGGAGAAAATTTTACAGAGTGGAAAAAAATATTTACCCCGAGCCATGCATTTGATGGACCAAAATAGCGTACGTTGGCAGACAATGTATCACTATGTCAAAAGTGGCTTTCTACAACATTATGGAAATCCTTCATAGAGATAAACTTTTTTCCGCTGTAAAATAAAATCTGAAGAAAAACTAAAATCTGAAAGGAAAATACAAAATCTGAAGAAAAAATTTAATCTATGTGTGAAAAATTTTTTTTCCCTTCATATATTTTATTTTTTCTTTAGATTTAATTTTTTGTAAGAGAGAAAGTATAAAACCACGACAGCCTTCATCACTCTGAGTAATCAGAAGGTTGAAAATTCTTTCGCCTAATCAATACCATCCTCTGGCTGCTATGGTTGGTAAAGATGGCAAAATCTACTTAAGACTTGTGGACGTTGGAACACTTCTCGGTCAATCCAACGTCTACAAATTTACCAAACGTTTCGACACTCTTGTGATTCAAGGCAAAGATGTGTTTCCAGTCCACTATCGGGTCATGACGCAAAAGTCCAAGCTCGTGACTCCCGATGTGGTGCTTAACATTTTGAATGCCGAATTGTCATCTTTGGCCACGAGTTTTGTCACCAGTCTCAATGCGGGCGTGGCTTTGGTGGAAGGCAACCTGATGGTGGAGAGCTACAAATTGTCTCCCGTCTTGCACGTTCAAGATTCTCCGTCCCCGTTCAGTCTTGGTGAGAAAGTGGGTCCAAGACTTTATCGAGTTCTTCTATATAATTCAGGCAAGCATGTTACTCAGATCAATAAATCTATAATTCCGTAAACTTAATATTTTTTTCCAGTCTTCGATATCTGTTTTCCGTGATGCATTACTTCTCTTCCATTGGAAACGATGGCGGAGTTTTATATTTCATCAAGTGTAATGCATCATGAATTTGTGTAACGTGTAAGCTAAGTACATTTAAATTGCACATTTTAATTTTTTTAATTTTATATAATACACAGTAGTTCTATATAATTCAGGCAAGCATGTTACTCAGATCAATAAATCTATAATTCCGTAAACTTAATATTTTTTCCAGTCTTCGATATCTGTTTTCCGTGATGCATTACTTCTCTTCCATTGGAAACGATGGCGGAGTTTTATATTTCATCAAGTGTAATGCATCATGAATTTGTGTAACGTGTAAGCTAAGTACATTTAAATTGCACATTTTAATTTTTTTAATTTTATATAATACACAGTAGTTCTATATAATTCAGGCAAGCATGTTACTCAGATCAATAAATCTATAATTCCGTTAACATGATATTTTTTCCAGTCTTCGATATCTGTTTTCCGTGATGCATTACTTCTCTTTCATTGGAAAGGATGGCGAAATTTTATATTTCGTCCAATGTAATGTATCAGAAATTTGTGTAACATGTAAGCTAAGTACATTTAAATTGCACATTTTATTTTTTTTAGTTTTATATAACACACAGTATATATATAGTTCTTCTATATAATTCAGGCAAGCATGTTACTCAGATCAATAAATCTATAATTCCGTAAACTTAATATTTTTTCCAGTCTTTGATATCTGTTTTCCGTGCAAACATTGTAGACGAATGCCTTCAATCGGAGGATATCACCCGTATGGATTGGCCAGCATACTCACCGGACTTGAATCCAATAGAGCATGTGTGGATATGCTTGGCCGATGAATTGCAGCCCGTCAACCCCCTTCCATCTGTCTACCGGGACTTCGGATGGCATTGCTTGATGAGTGGTGTAATATTCCCCAAGATCAGATTGATAATTTGATACTCTGCATGTCTAGGCGTTGTAAGGCCTGTATTGCATCGTCCGGGAGACATACTCCGTATTATCATCCGCGTTATCATCCATAAACAGAAATTCAGCACCCATGGCACCCGGAAACAAACGTACATGATGTTCCAGAATGACATCCCGATAGATGTGGCCTGTCACCGTTACACTCTGAACATGCAGGTCAGTTCTGGAACCAAGAATAATTCCTCCCCAAACGAGCCATCCAGCACCACCGTAACGGTGTCGTTCAATGATGTTCTCTTGGTGGTAACGGGTACCTGGCGCTCTCCATATTAAAGTCCAGCGAGAATCAGACTGCAAACTAAACCGGTACTCGTCGGAAAACATCACACAAGACCACTGTTGTGGTGTCCACAATGCATGTTCTCTACTCCAGGTTAATCGCAGGCGATAGTGAATTGCGGTAAGTGGAATACATCTGACAGGCCTACGAGCATATAGACCAATGTGCCCTAAGCGTCTGTACACGGTCTGCCTTGTGAAACTGCCGTACCGGTAGCTGAAGAGAGCTCACGAGACAGGTCTGATGCTGTGCTCCGTCTATTTCTTTTGGCAGTAACTGCCAAATACCGGTCCTCATTCGGCGTTGTAACTCGGGGGCGACCTGTGCTGCAACATCTACTCACATTACCATCATCTGAGAATCGTTGCCAAAGCCTGGAGATGACACTCTGGGCGATTCCAAGTTCCTCGGATACTTCCAGCTGGGTACGTCCACATTCCAGTCGTCCAATAATTCTACCTCGTAAAAAATCATCCAGATGCTTTCTTTGTGCCATAACTATGCGGTTATTGCACTTAAAGGCTTTTAAATCGCTTGAGAACAATTTTACTTCTTTGCCACCATTCCTAATATACTCCTCTCTTACACTCTCGTCATTGTGACGTACTATCCGCGCCAACTGGTGTTTTCCTGTACTTTGCATATTCTTCTTCAAGATGTGTGCGATAATTCTACAGGTGAAATTTTTATTTTAGAGTTCAATTTCTGTGTGATTCTGAATTATTCTTAATTTATGGACATGAGAGTAAATAATACAATATCTGTGACTGAGTCAGTTGTTCGTTTGTTGTAATTAAATCATCTAATTGGGATTTAAAGTTACTAAAATGTTCATATTTCCCCAAAAAGGTGGGAAGTATTATACGTGAAATTTTTGTTTGAACAAAAGTTCTGTTTTCGTATTTGTTTTTTTCAACAACAGTCACAGATACTGATACATTAATAGAGTGAATCAATTTTTGAACTCTTACATCCGAATCGTTTTCCTCTGGAGTTGGTCAATTTTTTTTTTATTTGGACCTACAGTTCGGTTATGTCACCAAGTTCGGACACGTTATCCATGAAGGTTACAATTATAGTAGAACTTCCTTTTAAGTAAGTATTAACTTTGTATAATTTAAAAATATCCAAAGCGCTTAAGTTCGTGACTCCGGCTTGACGGATTTTATATTTCGGCGTAATTTTATATTTCGTCAAATGTAATGAATCATGAATTTTTGCAACATGTAAGATAAGTACATTTAATTTACTCTTTTTTCATTTTTTAGTTTTATATCAAGCATGTTATTACTCAAATCACTAAATCTATAATTCCGTAACATTAATATGTTTCTCACTCTTCGATATCTGTTTCCTGTAATGCATTACTTCTGTTTAATTGGAAACGATGGCGGAATTTTATATTTCGTCAAATGTGAATTTGTGTACCAGGTAAGCTATTTACATTTTAATTGCTCTTTTTCCTTTTTGAAAATTTATATAATACGCGGTAGTTTTTCTATATACATCAGACAAGCGTGTTACTCAAACCACTAAATTTATATTTCCGTAACATTAATATGTTTTTCGATCTTCGATATCTTTTTCTTGTCAGGATGTAATAATTGTTTCATGTCATGCACTCCTTCAGGATGTTATATCTGTTTTCTGTGATGCATTACTTATCTTTCATTGAAAGCAATGAAGGAATTTTATATTTCGTCAAATGTAATGCATTATGAATTTGTGTAACACGTAAGCTAATTACATTTGAATTGCTCTTTTTCATTTTTGAAGTGAAACTTTTTTGCGCTCGAGAGTGAATGAGAAATTTGCCCTGTCTTGCGCAATAGTGAAAAAGCGAACGGAAGTAGTCTTCGTCCCTCTTCCCCTTGAATTGTCACCATGATGACAGGATAGCGAATTGGTGGAAAAGAGAGAGCGGGGACACCACGGGACTTGCGTGATATCCGTGAAAAAGTTGGATGATTTCTCACTTCTCCGATTGGTCCACTGGCCCATCTTCCTATTGGGGGTCCTTTTCCCCCGGACTCGGGAACATCTATCAACGGTTGTAGGAGATGCAATGACATTAAGGTGTAGACAAAATAGCTCTCGCAGCAAAAGCGTGTTTTTTTTAAATATATTCTTCGATTGTTTGCTACATGGCGATGCTTTCGGCGGCTTTTTTTTATTTTTATTTGCGTTGAATTATTATATTAATTCTAGTCAGAATGCTTAAATAAAATGCACACAGAGGAAAAGAGTTTCGTGAAAGAAAGAAAAAAGAAGAAAAAGACAAAAGAAAAGTGACAAAAACAGAAAAACATTGCAAATTTATTAAGTGCTACTGCTTAATCTCCATCAGAGTACATGGGAGAATATCGAGCACGAAAAAAAACGCTGCAAAATACTCTCTTAATGCTCAGTTTAAGGGATGGGAATGCTATTGAGACTCTTCTAATGATGGCACAGATTAATACGGACTTAGTGAACCACCCTGTGCCATTAACTAAAGAGCAATCAACAAGTCTAGTGCGTGTTGGAACTGATGCATGTAAATCAATAAATTCTATCTTACGTTACAAAGACTACGATTCCCATAAAAATGCTCACAAAGATTTTCAAAAGCGATTCGTTGATAATCCTTTCGGTCGCGGCCGTTCAATTTATGATAGATTATGGCTTAGAGATGATTTGAGAACGTCTGTTGATGAGCACAAAGATACTTTACAAAATTTTACCGGGAATTAAATTAGAAGACACATTAAAACATGTTACAATTGCCGACAAAGTTTAAATAGGTAAAGTATACCAAATTTATCAAAAAATAATGTTGTTGTTATTTCTAATACCACCTGTCTGACGTAGTCAGATCGAGTCCCACGAAATTCATCGTTGCATGGGCTAGAGGTACGCCTGTCGTTGGTCTTGAGCACCATACAGGTGACAGTACGATTTAGCTTGGTGAAATTCTCCGAATGGACGATAGATGGCGACACGACCTCTATCTCCACCTCCACAATTTCTGCATTTAAACTGAAGGGGAGGGAAATATTCTCCAGTCCACAGGACTACGGACCCACTGATTTAACGAGCACATACTCCGTGTGTACCTCGGAGGGTGTTTGGTGGCATCGGGCATCGAACCCAGGCCTTCCGGTCTGGAGTCCGATGCTCTAACCACTAGGCTACACACGGCCCCAAAAATAATGTAATAACATAATACAAAAATAATGTAATAATATAAAATATAAAATATATAAAATATAATGTAATACATATAATATCTTTCTACTTTTTGGATTTGGTATCAGAAAGATTCATTTCGCCACGAATACCTTTAATGTAAATTAGGCAATTGAGACATGTACTCCGTCAATTTGGAATATTAGCGTAAATAATCAATGTTCCAACGTCGCCAAAGATGTTTAGCTTCTATCGCGTGGCGTTCCACGCACCATTTTTTTACTTCTATTTAATACGCGGTAGTTTTTCTTAATACATCAGGCAAGCATGTTACTCAAATCCCTAAATCCATAATTCCGTAACATTAATAAGTTTTCAGTCTTCGATATCGATTTAATACCCTGTTCAACCCCTTCTCAAGCGAAGGCACGATGCGATACGATCGGGCATTGAGGCATACAAGTTCTGTATGATGTCTTGAGACATTTCGTTCCATATTTGCTGTAACCTTGCATCTAGTTCATTCAAACTCGTGGTATGCCTAACTCGCCGTCCCAAACGATCCCAGATATGCTCGATTAGAGACAAATCTGGGGATTGGGCAGACCAAGGAAGGGTAGTAAAAGTGCATAGACAGTTTTGTGACCCCCTTGCCGTTTGAGGCACAGCATTGCCTTGTTGAAAAATTGTTCACGGTTCCTGGGAGCCGTTGCATGAGAGTCAACAGGATATCGTGGACATACCACTGGGCTGTCATGGTGCCACGGAGCAGTACTAGAGGTGACCGTGTAATGTAGGCAATGACACGCCATACCATCATACCAGCTGTGGGAGCGGTGTGAAGGTAAGCAAAGGCAGGATTGAGGCGTTCACCACGGGGTCTCCACACACGAACACGATTATCATCACTGGTGAGATTGAATCTAGATTCGTCGCTAAAGAGAACCTGGTTCCATTCCGCTGCAGTCCAGTTTCTTCGTTCGGGGCACCACTCCAAGCGGAGGCGTCGATTGGGGGGCGTCAAGGGCAGCACACGTAATGTGCGCCGCGATCCCAAATGTTCTTCAGTCAGGCGCCTTTCGTATGGTTCGAGAAGACAAAGGGGCCCCTAGTGAAGGTGCTACCTGAGCCTGGATGGTGGTCGATGAAGCAGTTGGCAGTACACGTACATTTATTATGATGTGGCGGTCTTCTCAACGACTGGTCTGTCGAGGTTGACTCGAGCCTTGTCTTGGTGTAAATGCCATCTCTCGGATCCACGGGTCCCAACACGGCCTCACAACACAATCAGAGTGACCCAATTGACGAACTACTCACCTAGCTGACCACCCAGCTTCCATCATGCCGATGATTCTCCCCCTCTAAACCTGCGACAGCTGCTCATATTGTCTACGAAAACGGTGTAATGGCATGTCTACCTCAGCCTTTCTTTGTAACCGATTCAGCGCACTCAAACAAGCTTCAGTTACCTGTTTTATACTCCCCGGAGAACGACGCTAAACGCTCTCTACCGGGTATACGTACCCCTCAGGGGGCTCACCTTCTTTAGGTGAGTACGGGTTGCACAATCTCGAGGTGCCCTAGTGATCTTTTCCTATTTTCCCAAGGGGTTTACTATCTTTGGTAAACACGGGCTTCGCGAACCCGAGGTACCCTAGTGATTCTTCTCTGATTTCGACCCTCTTTCTTGTCATCCCATTTCTCCTTTTCTTCTTTTCACGTCCAGATCACAGACAAATATTTTATATAATATCTAGTTCAAATTAGTTTTTTCTTATGAGAAAACTTTTTTAACATATTTTGGTTTACATTTTGTATTGTGTTATTTAGATTATTTTTTGTATATTTCTTTAATTATTTTGATTGTTTTGCTTTATTTGTTTTCGATTAACACCGTTGGTTTGCCAACCCGCATGTTTGCCGTGTGCGGAATCAAGCAAGGAGGAAAATGGTGTCCTGGGAATACCTTTGGCCCACGCTTCGCTGTAGACGGGAGGTAGGAGTGAGCCCACTCCTGTCAATCAGCTGGTGATACCTCTCTTCGGTGACCCCGAAGAGACATTGCTGTAGGGTTAGTGCTGCAGATAAGGGGTGGTGGGTTTGTGATGTACCTCCCCTTGGAAGTACATCCCTCGAAGTATCAGCATGAGCTAGAGGTGTAGGATTAACGTAAGAACTAGAATCAAACATTATCTTAATATGACTTTATTAGGATATTCAACTTAAACTTTTTTAACAAATATAATCTTATTAAAGAATGAGAGAATATATACTATGTCGCAATAAGCAACACATAATATAATTCAGACCTATCTCAATAATTGGATCGCCTAATCTTCAAATAAAATAATAATAATAAGTAATCAATCCTACCTTATATTATTCTGTAATAAACTTGTCTTTATCTACAGTGGTAAGTAGCTTTACTTTTAACTTCTAATCGATCACCAATATGTTTATCCATAACACGTAGAACTTGAATCTTTGAACAGCGAACTTCAATAACCATCCAATACCACAACGCACTTTAATTGTCGAACATTCTTTTACACTACCATTACATTGCAATCATTGCCATCACGCTTACTCTAAGATCCTGTATTTATCCAATATTATTTGCATCTCTTCACTTCTCGTTTCTTGGATTTGGTTGGAAAAGAGTTGCCATTAATTCTGGCCCAAAGAACCCAAAGGACTTGTTAAAGAAAAGACGCGTAAGTCGTCACAGGTGTACCCGTTGAATCCTCACCTTAATGATGTATCACTATATTCTGGGTGTACTCCAGGTAAGCACCGTGCCTGGTTTTTGCCAGATGACCGGCACACCGCCTCCCTTGTTGGACTCCGTGGTGGGTGGAGGCACGCCAGAACGAAGTTTGTATCACGCTTATGGGTCCAAGTTTGCAGTGCCCGGGTAAAGGCCTTGTTTTACCCACTCTCAACGTCGATGAAATATCAACGAATTCAAGATTCCTTCTAATTTCCTAACCAAATAATGAATTGTCAAAGAAATCACCATTTGGTACCCACAAAGCCCTCATCGGAATAGGTGGTGAACCGAAATCAGTAAAACGATTGCGTTCCAGGGATCTACTAATTGAAACGAATTCCGCTCTACAAACAAAGTCTTTTCTTCTAGCGAAATCCTTTCTAGATTTTCCTGTTTCTGTAGTTCCACACAAGTCCCTTAACTCTTGTCGAGGTGTCATTTCTGAACCTAACCTGTTGACCACTACTAATGCGGAAATTCTTGATGGATTTTCTGGTCAGAGTGCTATTGATGTCAGAAGGATAACAATTAAAAAAGACGCATCAATAATTCCGAGCAAATACATAATTTTAACTTTTAATAGCCCCAAACTACCATCTACAATAAAAGCCGGATATCTTAACTGTAAAATACGCCCTTACCTTCCGAATCCTCTGCGCTGCTTTAAGTGCCAGAGGTTCGGTCATTCTCAAACTTCCTGCCGCGGATAACTAACATGCTTTAAGTGTGCATCCGTAGGGCATTCTTCTACAGATTGTACTCTAGAACCAAAATGCACTAACTGTTCACAGCTTCATACCGCCGATTCGAAACTTTGCCCAAAATGGAAAACTGAAAAACAAATACAAGAAATTAAAACCAATAAAAACATACAGTGACTCCCAAAATTGAGAGTACACTTAATTCCGAATTCACTATCGGATCACCAGGTGTAGAAATTAATACGCTATGTCAACGCAATTTTGTACATTCAAAATGCATACATTACTCTTCCAAATAACATTCAATGTAAGATATGGAAATTGATTGAGAAACAAAAATATGAAGGTTTGAAAGAAAAACTACGCCATTTTAATGTCACAAAATTGAGGGTACACTTCTTTAATCACTATGCAAAACTACCAGTAATTTTTTAAATAGAAATTTGATAATAGATCTATGATAAAGGAAGGCTTTCAAAGGCTATCTGATAACAAATTTATGTTTGTGATTTGATGTCTTGATTTAAACGGAGAATCAGAAGGAAACGACTATCGAAGAGAGAAAACTTGTTATTAAACTGTCAAATGAAGGTAAATCCCAGCGGAATATTGCTAAAGTGGTTGGACGAAGTGTTAACTGCATCCAAAAAATCCTGGAAAAATTTAAAAAGACTTGTATGTCGGCAAATAACGAAGGAAGAGGGAGAAAGAAAATTATGAACTTTATTACCGAGCGAAGAGTTATACATCAAGTGAAGATTGATTCTAAAATTAGTGCTCCTAAAATTGCAGCCAGTACTCTAATACCTCATCGATTGGTTTCTGCAGAAACGGTACGAAGAGTCCTAAGAAAGGCTGGCTATAATGGTAGAGTAGCTCGAAAAAAACCCTTAATTGGTAAGAGGAATAGAGTCAAGCGATTGAAATTCGCTAAAGAACACATTTTAAAGCCTCAATAGTTTTTGAACGAAGTCATTTTCAGCGATGAGAGTAAGTTCAACATCTTCGGCAGTGACGGTCGTCGTATGGTGTGGCGTAAACCTAATACCTCACACCACCCAAAACACACAATTTCTACTGTGAAGCATGGAGGTGGGTCGGTGATGGTTTGGGGGTGTATGGCTGCGTCGGGGGTGGGAAAGCTAGTATTCATTGATGGAATCATGCACAAGATGGCTTATCTTAATATACTGCAAAATAATTTGAAAGAAAGTGCTGATAAATTGGGATTGGGGTCGAATTTCATATTCCAGCAAGACAATGACCCCAAGCACACTGCGTTTGTTGTAAAAGAATGGCTGCTTTACCATTGTCGGAATCAACTTAATACACCTCCACAGTCTCCCGACTTAAATGTTATCGAGAATCTGTGGTCCCACGTTGAGAGAGATGTGCAAAAACATCAAATTACAATCAAGGAACAATTAAAATGGGTATTGCAAGAAGAATGGCTGAATATTGCTCCCGAGACCACTAGACATCTTGGAATCGATGCCTCGGCGATTGGAAGTTGTCATATCAGCAAAAGGTTATGCTACTAAATATTAACTCTTTATTATTCATGATTTATGGAGGAAAATAGATGCATGTACTCTCAATTTGTGGCTATTAATTTCTGTTAATTTTCTTTATAAGTTATTATATGTATGTTTAAACTATCAAACATTTTGTTTTACCAATCAAAAAATGAATTATGATCTAATAAACGCATCTATGCTTAAAGGTTTTAATTATTTCCCTCATTTAATATAATTTTTTCATTCTAAACATTGATTCTCGTTTTAAAAGTAGGTGTACCCTCAATTAGGTAGGTGTACGCAAATTAATAGTTCCTCAGTTAACCCAAACGTATGCTTAGGCTACTAAACCGTCATCTATATCCACAACTACCCAAACAGATTCGAATATAACAAACATAATCTGTCCACCTTTACAGTGTCTGAAACCCGTATCTTCTGTAAATCCGATGCCAAGTACCTCGTCTTAAGTGTCTACCGTCTCCACGTCATCTTCATCCACTCAAGCACATCTACTTACTTCCACATCTGCATTAATACCAACAATACAAAGTAAGTGTTTGTTACCAATACCCCCATTCCTACTACTACTACTTCCCCTAGCAATAACTTAAATACATCCGCTTCATCATTATCAACTGAAGTACTCCCAGTTCTTACAACTGCTAATAGATTACTGAAGTTGAACCATCCGTTTCCTTATCAGAGTCTGCAGGTCCTACATCCAATAATGAACATTTTAACACATCACAAATTCCAAAGCGATTAAAACAAAACTCAAAAAATAGAAAAAGGCGTGTAAAAGAACAAAAGGCAGGAATTGAAATTAAACTGACACCTCACACACCTAAGAAAAGCTATGTTCATCATATTTCAGAAGACGAGGATATGATTGTGTACGATGTGGAAGAGGATGAAGGTCTTAAGAAATTTATAAAAGACGGATATTCGCATTTCATAACACCAACCAAGTATCTGAAGAAATGACAGGGATTACGACTTTTAACAATGTCTAGAATTAGAAAGATTTTTATTAATACATATAGAGCTTGGTGGAGGAATTCTTCCACCAGTCTTTGTTTTTAAATCTATTCAGATTGATTTTTATGTACAATTTTCGATTTTACCTTTTTTTTAAACTAAAATTTAATTAAATTTCGCAGTTTTTTTCTACTTTTAATGTTTTAAATGTATTTTAAAAACAAATGTCTTTTTTAACTAGTGTTTGGCGCAGTTTGGCCAAAATTGGCCCTTGCGCCATTAAACTTCCAAATCACTCACCCGGGCATACGTAAAGTGCAATCACGATGCATTTCTAATCATTTGCATATCTCCTCGACATGTACCTTCGTGCCAAGTTTCGTTACGATCCTGCAATTATTCCTTAGTGCGCTAATCTTTTTGTCCATGAGTGCACATTATCTTTTATATAATGTTTACTTAAGGGGCAAGTATGTTACACAAATTACTAATTTTCTAATTCCATAAACTTAAAGTGTTTTGTAGCCTTTGAAATTTATTTCCTGTGATGAATTACTTATCATTCTTTAAAACGGATGGCGGAATCTTATATTTCGTCAAATGTTGTAACTCATGAATTTTCAGACAAGTAATCTGAGAACATTTAATTTGCGTTTATTAATTTTTTCATTTGTATTGAATACACAGTAATCTATATATATAAATCTGGATAGCATTTTACGCTAAATCTCTAATTTCGTAACCTTAACTGTTTTATAGTCTTCCTTATCCGGTTTCTTTGATGTATTACTTCTCTTTTATTCAGAAAGATGGCGGAATTTTATAGTTCATCAAATGTAATGCGTCATGTGACTTTCTGTAATGTGTAAGCTAATTACATTTAAATTGCTCTTTTCCATTATTAGAATTTTATTCACACATAGTCCTTTTTATATATTCTTCAAGCAAGAATGTTACAAAAAACACTAATTCTCTAATTCAGTGTTTCTCAAATTGTGGGGCGCGCCCCCTGGGGGGCGCGAGCATATTGAAAATAAAAGATTAAAAAAATTATTTACTGGAATGAAGTAAAACAAAATACTTTCTGACATAACAAAAAATACACATTTACACTGATATAATTTATATATCTGCGATATTACGTCATAAAAAAATTAAAGCTTCTACTTCTATTACGGTTTCTTTTCAAACCAAAATGAGAAAAAACAAAACCAGACCCATAATCGAAAAAAATTTTAGGAAGATAAAAAATTCATCACTGTTATATTATTGTCATCAGCTGTAGGCGGCAGAATGTAGTTGCTGCGGTTTGACCTTCGAACTTACTTGTACGGTTAGTTACGTCCCTGCTCTTATGTATTTGTTTTTTTCATTTAGGGAAGTTGCAAATAAACTATTTCTGCTGCGATTCTTTCCATGTAAAATATTTTTTATGATTTTTGAAAAAGCACAGAGAGCTCTTTGAAGGATTACTTGGCCAAGATTTATTTCTATGAGTTATTCCCAAACATAAAAAAGCATAATGAAAAACGTTTTACATAATTTTTTTTGAACATCCATATTGTAATAAATACACTTTTATTCCGGAGCTGTCACGCCGAGCACAGAGTGCACGAAATCGGTAATTCTGGCAAAACTGTTTAATTGTTACCAATGGCTCTGACACTATCCTCCTGTTTGACAGTCCTAACGTGTGAACTAAAATATATTTGTCACATATCTCCCTCTTTTTGGGAGTGACAAACGTTTTTACAATCTTAAGGTACTTGTTTTGACTGAGTTCCCGGTGTGATTTTTTTTTTTTTTTTTTCGAAATATTTTCTGTGTTCTTGAAAGTAGGGGTGAGCATATTTTCTCTTAATTAAATTATTCACTGGAATTACGATTTTTATTGTGTACTACAAAAATAATTATAAAAAAAAGATTGGGGTGGCTCAATAACCCCACTCGACCATTAGTATCGAGTGCGTGCCTGCTCCAGGTTTAAAACACGTTGAAGTCTTTTCACTTTAAATATTAAAAATAATACAATTATTTCTCTTCGGAATTTTATATTATTGTTCATTATTCAACATCAATTCTAAATGCTAATTCTGTGAGGCTTAAAATTACAGTTAGCTTAAAACTAATTATAATTTGAGCAATATGATTTAAAAAAATCCTTTTACATTTTTGTAAACATTGTTGTGCACTTGGCTTTACACTCTCCTTACAATTCAGCGATTATATCAATAATGTTTTATTTTCTTATAAATGAACTCGTGCAAATAGCGGGTACTTCAGCCGGTATACTTTTAATGTATCAGTGGTGCACAAAGTATTTTATAACTAATTAATTAATGCTAAATTAAGAACAAGTTTAATAAGTATTAGCGACTTCCATGGGCTTGTCTTACAGAGCAAATTTTTCAAAGGAATGCTTATATGATTAGAAATTCACCCACTGAGTTCTTTCTAAAAAAAAAGCTGATATCTATACTTTGTCTTCTAAGCAGCCACCGCATTTTGCAATATGCTCCAATTTAAAAATTAGAGAAAGGAAAAATAACATAATAATTATCCTGTTACTTAATATTTTTTTTGCTTAAATATACAAAATTTAATATTTATGTCATGAATTTGTATGGTATATAATTAAGATTATTGCTTTAGCGTAAAAAAAAGTGCATTATTATTGCATTCAGTACATTATTAATGTATAAGGGGGCGCGATAAAAATTGTGATTGATAAGGGGGGCGCCAGTATTGAAAGTTTGAGAAGCACTGCTCTAATTCCATAAACTTAAAGTGTTTTTTAGTCTTTGAAATCTGTTTCCTGCGATGCATCACTTCTCTTTCAGTGGAAAGGAGGGCGGAATTTTATATTTCGTCAAAAGTGTAATACTCTCTCTCTTCGTGAATTTGAGTCACTTGCAAGCTGAGTACGTTTGAATTGCCTTTTTTCTTTTTTTTAATTTTAGTTAATACAAAGAGTTTTTATATATACTTGCTCAAAGCATGTTACACGAATTACTAAATTTGGAATTCAATAACCTTCAACTGTTTTGTAGTCTTCGTTATTTTTTCCTGCGATACATTACTTTTCTTTCTTGGAAAGGTGATGCAGTCTTGAATTTTGTCCAATTTATTGCATCTTGAATTTTTGGTTTTGCAAGTTGAGTACGTTAAAACTGCTTTTCTTTTCATTTATTGAGATTTATGTAATACACGGTAGTTTTTATACACTCAGGGACAAAAAAATTATCGCACCAAGAAATAATTGCGGGATCGTAACGAAACTTGGTATGAAGGTACATGTCGGAGATATGCTAATGATTAGAAATGCAGCGTGATTGCGCTTTAGGTATAGCCGGTAGAGGGCATTTAACGTCGTTCTCCGTGGAGTATAAAACAGGTAACCAAAGCTTTTTTGAGTGTGCTGAATCGTTTACAAAGGAAGAGCTGAGGTAAACATGCCATTACGCCCTTTTTGAAGACAATATGAGCAGCTGTCGCAGTTTGAGAGGGGGAGAATCATCGGCATGATGGAAACTGGGTGGTCAGCTAGGTGAGTAGCTCATCAATTAGGTCACTCGGATTGTGTTGTGAGAGGAGGTGTTGGGACCAGTGGTTCCGAGATATGTCATTTACACGAAGATCAGGCTCATGATGCCCTCGACAGACCAGTCGTTGAGAAGACCGCCACATTATAATAAATGCACGCATACAGCCAACTGCTTCATCGGCCGCCATCCAGGCACAGGTAACACCTTGACTACTAGGGGCTCCTGTGTCTCTCGAACCATGCGAAGGCGCCTGGCTGAAGGACATTTGGGATCGCGGCGCCCATTACCTGTGCTGCCCTTGACGCCCACCCATCAAAGCCTCCGTTTGGAGTGGTGCCGCGCACGAAGAAACTGGACTGTAGTGGAATGGAACCAGGTCGTCTTTAGCGACGAATCCAGATTCAAGCTCACCAGTGATGATAATCGTGTTCGTGTGTGGAGACTCCGTGGTGAACGCCTCAATCTTGCCTTTGCTTTACAGCGACACACCGCTCCCACAACTGTTGTGGGGTGTCATTGCCTAAAATACATGGTCACCTCTAGTATTGGTCCGTGGCACCATGACATCCTGTTGCCACTCATGCAATGGCTCCCAGGAACCATGAACCATTTTTCAACAAGGCAATGCAGGGCCTCACACGACAAGGGGGTCACAAAACTGTTTACGCACTGTTACTACCCTTCCTTGGCCTGCTCCATCCCCAGATTTGTCTTCAGTCAAGCATATCTGGATCGTTTGGGACTGCGAGTTGGGCATTCCAGAGTTTGAACGCACTAGAGGCAAGGTTACAGAAAATATGGAACGAAATGTCTCAAGACATCATACAGAACTTGTATGCCTGAATTCCCAATCGTATCGCATCGTGCATTCGCGCTAGAGGAGGTTCAACAGGGTATTAAATCATCCGTGTCCTTGCCTTTTTCTCTCTTATAAATGATCCTTTTTCTTTGATTTTCTAATCATTTACTTATATCAAAGTGGTCATTACGTATGTAAAATTTCGTTTCCTTTTGACGACTCTTTCTTAGTGCGCTAGTTTTTTTTGTCCATGTGTGTATATACTTGCTGCAAGCATGTTACACAAATCTCACTAACTCTATAATTTTTAACCTCGATATGTTTATAGTTATTAGTTAATAAACTTTTCTTTAATTCACATCGCTTTTTGTATAGTGTGTTTCCAAACTGCGGGGAATCGAAAGGGATTATAGTATCCACAATGAGGACGAATATTCCACATAGAACATGTGGTTAGAAGCCACGTTTAGTCGGTGTATTTCGCAAAAGGATCGATGAAGTTTATAATGTTAGATCGATTGTAAAGGACCAATAAAAGGTTAGAAATACATTTTTTAGACGTAAATAATTTTTTTATGAAGAACAATGCATCGACAGCATGACGTCGGAAATGCAGCGACGAGTGATTGTGAAAGGAATTGTTCAAAGTGTCACCGACGTTAGCCATTGCATGGCTGGTACCGACGGACGAAGGATCGTCAGACGCATTCAAGCAAATCCTATCTGCTGGAGTTGTCAGTTAAGGGGACGTGGATCAGCTGATCCTCCTCTGTAGACACCGGCGTTTCATACACAAGCGATTTCTTGTGCTCTCAGAGGTAGGGAGGTAGCTCCTCAGATTGGGTTGACTAAGTAACCTTTTTGCCACATCCAATTCATTTCCTGAGTTATGTAGCATTGAACTAATTATGCACCGCAATCGAAAAATGTGCTGGGGCACCATCAAACATGAACCACATGATCTAGTGCTTAATAGACAGTATTCCCTGCAAAAACTTTTGGAAAAGTAGGAAAAATGTCCATAGATTCATTCCTTTTACCTCTACCATGGCGCTCCTAATTCCTTGATTT
Source organism: Trichonephila clavipes (assembly GCA_019973935.1). Lineage (NCBI taxonomy): Eukaryota > Metazoa > Arthropoda > Arachnida > Araneae > Nephilidae > Trichonephila > Trichonephila clavipes. The sequence continues at coordinate 35,903 of BMAU01021393.1, read as the reverse complement.
GTTTGGTCACTCCCCTATTTTGGCCCATTGTCTATAAGGCTAATATTAAAATGATTTCTCAATATTAAACGAGGCTTCCGACCGCCTTTTCTAAGGTGATTTCTCGTGCACATGCTACCTACTATCAACCCAGTGAATTAGTCGGTCGAATTCGACACCCTGTCAAAGGCAAGCACGTTTCACAAATCACTAAATTTCTTATTCAATAACCTTACTCTGCCTTAAAGTCTTTAATATTTCTTTCCTGTGATGCTTTATGACGGCGGGATCTTTTATTTTGCCGATTGAAAAGCATCATGAATATGTGTAACTTGCAAGCCGAGTACCTTGAAACCGTCCTTTTTCAGTTCTTGAATTTTCATTAATACACAGTAGTTTTCATTACTACTGGTGTCAAGTATGTTACACAAATAGCTTAACCTCTCATTCAGTAACATTTAACTGCTTTATAGTCTCCGATATTTCTTTCCAGTGAAGCTTTTCTTTTCCTTCTTCGGAAAGGACAGCGGAATGTTATATTTCGTTGAATTTTAATAAGCAATGTGTCCCCACCACCAACAACATCTGCACTTCATTCTATCCGTATACTAAAATAGGATACGAAGACACACACGAGTAACTTTTGTTCCAGTTCGTGTTACGCCCTTGAAGAAAGACCTAATCAGCAGCATTTTCACCAATGTAGACCCAAATATGTTCTATCAAATTCAGGGTTAGAGAGATGCAGCTGACAATCCCATTTTATCCTTAGTGTAATTTTAAAGATTGTTCAGGAAGCACAACTTGGTGAGGTCAAGCATTATCATCCATCAGAATGAATTTATCATTAATAGCAAAAGCATATGTGCTGTGTCGAAGCCGATCACTTCCCCCCAATTACCTCGGCGTCACAAAGAGACGCATCAACAATGTGTTTTGTTTGCTCCCGATCCAACAGCTCCCAGTGACGACAGCGCGTCTGGAAACACACAATGTGTACACAGACATCGGCGCCCGTGGAACTAGATCTGGAATGCGTTGGAACGTATGGGATCGGTTGAGTGACAACAGTTCAAAAGAGCCGAGTCCGATAGGAGCGGAAAAGGGAAAAACATATGTGGGTATATAAGGAAAGTGAGAGGGACTTGGCGTTTTGGAGGGTGCTGTGTTGAAGCCCCTGGCAGCGATAAAAGATTGTTTTTTGGAGGGTGCTGGTGTGAGCCCCTCGCAGCGATACGAGTTTTTTTAGAGAGAGCGGTTGTGAAGCTCCTCCCGCGAAGAGACAGATTTTTTGAGGGAGCCCCAGTGAGGGGCCTTCCGCGAAACGAACTAGGAAAACCGCGAAGTCTGCGGAATCCCTATTTGGACCTGCGAACTCTCCCGACTCTGTGGGGAATCTGTGATGAAAGCTACCCATCATATTTCTAATTCTTTGTGATGTTATAACTTCTGATTACATGTTAAAAATAAATAGTTGTAACTCAGAGCTGTGCAAAGTCATTATAGTGCAAACATGACGTTTAAATACATCTCCATGTCTCACACCAGTAGAATTTATCGAAAGAACACATGTATGTTGATTTATTCATTTAGAGAAATCCTTGGCAAAACCATGATTCCACCATTCCTGTTACTGTATCTTTCTACAATGTTCGATAGGTTGCATTTGAGACGGCACTCTCGCGAGATCAGCAGACTTCTGGAATAGCTTCCTAGTGTGAGCCTAGACTCGTCTGTAAAGCACACACAAGCTCATTGCCGTCTTGTTAAGGTAAGTGCCATGTTCTCTTGCTCAGCACAAAGGGATACGTCTCTGTCATCAATTCAAGAGAACTCACATAACTGGTCGTCTTGCATAGAGACCTGGATTGTGAAAACGTCTTCGCATCGCAGTAATCGAGATTCTTGTTTCTGATGCGACAAAATAATTTGCAACGAAATGTGCAGATCATTACAGTAGTGCAGAAAAATTAATACTTAACTCATTCCGTAGAAGAATATTGTTGGTACTTCCACAGGTGTTGTAACTCGTGATCATTTTGAAACATGTCTTCTAAATACAGAATCTTCCGAAATGTATTGATCCCACAGTCACTGGACTACACGGCAAGAAGCATTGAGGCGTCTAGCAGCATCAGCTTTTTAACAACCCTATTTCTAACCACAAGACTGACCTTAAAGAAGCGGGTTACCGACTCTTCCTGGACATTCTCAATGAAATTAACTGCAAGTATTGAAGATGAACAATCCTGCACAAAACATATACAAGATGGGGGAAGTTTTTTTGGGGGGCATTTTCTCCCATGAAGGTGCTCATTTTTTTAAATAAAAGTGTTGCCATCGTTTTTGTGCACGTTTTCTTAAACATCTTTATCACTTATATAAACCATGATTTTTATTTTGTTGCTACCAATTTTGAATTGAGTTTCGAAGAACATCTAATGCCTTAATTTTTGAAATTCAGTGCAATTTCATTACAGTAGTAATTTACTTCTTTCTTTGGAAAAGACGCCGGAATCCGATACTTCGTTAAATATATCAGAAATTTGTATAACGACCCCCCACATTTTTGTAATTTCAGGAAAAATGTATAGTTTTTTGTTTGTTTGTTTGCTGCAAGACTGCATACATTACTTTTTATTTATTATAAAAAATACTTTAATCTTTAGGCATGAACTTTGGTTATTTATCTTTCTTCGATTCAAGAAAATCTTTTTTAACACTTTTAATATCTTTATAATTTCATTGCTTATTTCTCTCACTTGAAAGTGAATGATTATTAACGTCACATTGCGAAGCAACACAAGGGCTACTGGCAACGGACCTCTTAAGTTGAAATCAATAACAAGTGACAAGGACGACACATAAAATTCGTCCCACTCACCTAACTTTCACAACAAGCCAACTGTAGCAGTGTTGGCTCTAGTAGTTTTGCCACCCCGGACAAAAATGGAAAATGCCACCGCTTCTATAAAGCAAAAAATTATAATTAAAAATGATAAATTGTTCACATAGATACACACCAATTAAAATTGAATAATTCTTGTGAACAAAAAGGCTGCATAACAAATAAATATATATGTATGTAAGGATAATTAAATTAGATTAAAAATTAAATCCCCTATCTAGCACACTTGACTCATCTTTCTCAGTTCACATCTTCAAGTATCAAACTAATCACCCATTTATTTCTTCCGAACATATGGCCTAGCCAATAACCATGTCTAATTCCAGATCGTTAGATTTAGTAGTCAACATATGTCAGCATTAACTTTCAAGTACCATCATAAAATTCGCGATACTTACCACATGTTTTTCAAGTGTTATCCATTTAACCGAAACCGTGGCGTGCTTCTTTAATCCCTGCTCTTAGCGTCAGAACAGATGTAGAAATGATTGAATAAAGATCTTATTTAAACTGTAATCTAATTCTGTCTTCAAAATCATGACATGCATATATATATATATATATATATATATATATATATATATATATATATATATATATTATTTTAAGTTTTAAAAAAAAAAAAATAATTTGAAATTAAGGACATAATTACCTGTTATTATTTCAAGCGAGTAAAATGTAAGAGAAGAAATCGCTCATCTCTGCAAGTTTATTTCTTCAAAAAAGAGTCTAATAATGGTGGGGATCACAAGCGTTAATTTTTACTTATAGTAACTACATCTCATGTGGCTCTCTCTGTAAAAAACTCTTATTACCCCTGTCCCCTTTCGGATAGCTGACACGGACATCGTATGGGTGAAAGGAATGTTCGTTGTAATTTCACTCCTGAATGGGAAAAAAGTTACTAGAGAAAGATGTGTAAACATGCGAAACTTCAGGATTTGACATATACTCCTACCTCGAACCCTTCAAGTTACGATGTAAAAAAAACTGCCATTAAACATACAGAGTACAAAATAAGGAAATAAGATGCGTTAAGGTGACTGCCTACCTTGAAAATGTCGTTTTTCGTCTACATAAGGCATTTTTTTTTAAATTTCAAAATCTCATAGTTTGAACATTTTTCTTTCCAAAGCAGTTTTTCTTTTTCCTTTACGCGAGTAGAAATAGAAATAAAGTTATAGTGATTTTAAAAAACATCACACTCTATGCAAAAGGGCGGTAAAATAAAACTTTACATGTGTTTTTCTCAAAATTATGTTTTCGAAAGAAACTTTTTACCAGATACATGATATCTTAAGAACCAAAGCGGATGATGTTTTGAAATTTTGTGGGAATGTTTATTATATTATTTTTCATAAAGTGGACCATAAGTTTTGTTGTAGGTTAAATAATTTTTCATTTAGGGTAGTTTTTATAAAGAAAAAACTTTTCAAAATGAACTAAAATCTAAGACAGATATTAAAATACAAAAAAATTACAGACAATAATACATAATAATAAGAAAATTTTAATATTTTTAGAGCACCATAATATGTATATTGTGTATAAAGAAAATTATGATAATTGTATTAGAAATTTTTATACAGTGTTACCTGTTTTAGTAAAAATTTGGAAAAATTTCCTTGAAAACAACCAATTTTTTAAAAGTACAATATTTATTTAAAAACTTTTATGTATTTACATTTTTTTTTCCCTAAAACCACTCAATTTGTTTCAAAAATTTGTTTTTATAAAAAAAATTGGGTCCGAAGGTTGGCAGTCACCGATCCAAAACAAAATCCCCGCTCCCCATTTTCATGGTCGAGCTTGAAAGGAAACCTGATTCCCCAGATATTTTCAAAATGAAAAAGTGCTGCTACCTCACGGTGCAGGTCGACGCTTTCAACAGACGACCGGGGGTTTCACAATGTTACAATTGTAACTTGTTTAACCACTCGTCGAAAAATTGTTTTATGCGCACTAGATGCCTAAAATGCGGTGAATCCCACCGTACCAATGATTGCCACATCAAGGAAAAAATAGAAAATCCCGTATGCATCAATTGCAATAAGACAGGGCACATGGCAAATTGGAGCCAATGCGAAGAATTCCCCAAAAGAAAACTGAAGAAAGGTGAAACGATTCGTAATCGCAACACCTCTACTGTAACTAAAAAACCCGCAAAACCGGTCGCCCCAAAACTCTCCTTTGCAGCAGCCCTCTCGGGCGCTTCAAATAAAAACAGTACTCCCGGAACTTCGGCCACCCCCGAAGAAACCCCCTCAAATAATGAAACAATTAACGAAAATGACTTTGGTTTCAAAGACGCAATAAATGAATTACGAAGATTCTTCCTTGACTACCCCTATCTTTTAGAAATGGGTAGACAATTTAAATATGCAAAGGACGAAGAGCGAATAGATATTTTTTTATCAAAACCTTGTTAAAAACCACGATAGAAAGGCCTAAATTTCAACCTCTCTCACCTCAAGATTTTTCAAATGTTAAGATTTATCTTTTTTTCAAACCCACCTCCCTCGTAAGCTCGCTCCGCCCACTGACCGGGAAACCCCCAGCCATTGGTCGAAGCGAGACTCCGTTCTGATTCTCGGTCGCGCGGCGACCCCGATTTATTTTTGCAATCCAGTACATTTATTCCTACTTAATTTTAACAAGGGTAAGTAAGATTTTCAATGCTACTCCCCAAGTGTTCGATAAGAGATATAGACCTCTTTGGAGATCAGGTGCTCCGATGTTTACTGTCAACACCTCACCTTAAACGAAATACTAAATTCTCACCCAATAATATTTCAGAAAATATATCAAGTTTTTCGTAACAGAAAAAAAAATTCAAAATTCGATCCAAATGCCGCCCTAAAAATATACCGCCCCGGGCAGGAGTCCGGCCCTAGAGCCACCCCTGACAGTAGAACTCTGAGCAATCACAGATTTTACGTGAAAGCAGCCCCTGCACACGGCGGGACTTCAGTGTCATGAGAACTCGAACACATGACGAGGCTATGAGTTCGTAACCAAGACTACTCGGCGACTGCGTCCTTCTTATTTCGGAAGATGCGATCTGGCCAAGGTCGCTGTCGTAAATTAAATGTAAAATGAATAGATGGCGCTGCAGGTCATCCGAGAGTTATACATTTTTAGCTTGCAGAATCAGTTATATAATGTTCTTTGTGCTGTGTACATGTATTCTAAGGAAATAAATCAAAATGTCTAAAAAATGGACTTAATTATTAGAATAACATAAAAGTATAATGGATATCATTGTCCAACTGACCATTGAAATTAAGGATCACGAGTTCGTAGCTTCGAGTTGGGTCCGAAACCAAGTGTCACTAAAGACCCACTGCGTAGAGGAACAGATGCAGGCATGCACATATATAGTAATTATTTTTATATCTTTTTTTTTCTTGTGTATTTTTAACATATGTAAAATATTTTAACAAACGTGTGGCGCAGTATAGCCAAATTTGGCTCTTGCGCCATAAAACACTACATTCACTCACTCACTCACGCGTAGAGGAACAGATACACGTTAAATCTGTCGCGGCTCTAAGTCCTTCCTTTAGCTTAATGCGGAAGTTAGGAGAGTGGGGTACCAGTTTAGGCGTTGTCCTCGTCACTTGACCGTGATTCAGAATTACGAGATCCTCTTACCGGTGGTTTTTCAAAACTGGAGAACCAATTAATAGGGAAAAAAATATCAACAGGAAGTGTTGGCGTCAACTAAAATATGATTCAAAAGAAACATTTTATTATTTTTATTTTTTACGCTTCCTGTCTTTCTCTTTTCTTTTGGTCTGTATGGTGCATTTGTAATGGATAGTTTTATTATTTTATACACTGCTGGACAATTGCTAAGGACAGATAACACTATCATCCATAGCAACCACAAAATGAAAGGAAGCAAAATGTGGAAAATTAGAATAAGTGCGGGATATTAGTAAGAAGTATGAGTATGCAAATTTTTTTTCGACGTCTATTCATCACATGATAGCGTTCATAAGAGCTTTAAAGGTTTTGACGCGTGTGGACAGTTGTTGTTTCAAGTCAAAGTTTTACAGGAAAGATTTAATAGACGAACTTAAAATTTTTGGCATGTCTTCCCGACATCACATAGATGATTTTATGCGTGGCCGAATTATTGGAAAGATCGAAGAAGGGCGAAAAATAACAGATGTTGCCAGAGAGGTCGACATCGCTCACAGCGTTGTTTCACGGCTGTGGAAGTCATTTAAAACTACTGGAATGTGTAGTAGACGGCACGGGGGAGGTCGTGTTAGAAGTACGACGCCTGCAGAAGACAGATATATCGTCCTATCAGCAAAAAAGAACAGGCGCACCACAGCTCAGCAGGTGGCAAATCAGTTTCTTGCTGCCTCAAAAAAGCAGATCTCCCGAAAAACTGTTGCCAGACGTTTGAGGGGAGGAGGACTATACGCACGCAGACCTGTTGTGTGTGTCCCATTGACCAGACAGCACCGTACTGCCCGTTTGCAATGGTGTCGTGAGCATCACAATTGGACTGAACAGGACTGGGCATGCGTACTATTCTCAGATGAGAGTAGGTTCAGTCTGTCATCGGATTGTAGACGCCAACTGATCTGGCGCGAGAGTGGTACTGCTTATCGTCCAGAAAAAGGACCGATATCCGACATGCAGTATCATGGTGTGGGCCGGCATTATGATCAATGGCCGCACGCGCCTACATGTGGTTGCGAATGGGACTATGACGGGCCAACGATACATTGATGAAGTTCTACTTCCTCATGTTCGTCTTTTCCGTGGTGCTGTCGGTGATAAATTTGTTTTTATGGACGACAACGCAACATGTCATCGAACACTCGCTGTTCAGGATCGTATAGCCAGCGAGGGTATTCAACGTCTCGTATGGCCAGCGCGTTCTCCAGATCTAAACCCCATTGAAAATGTGTGGGATGCTTTGGGGAGGCAAGTTGCTGGTCGAAACTAACCTCCGATAAACAAGAACACCCTCATCCGTGCACTCACAGAGGAATGGGATAAATTGCCTCAACAGCTGCTGGATAATGTTGTAAGTATGGTACGACGTGTGGAATGTTGCATCACACTCCACGGTGGACATATTCCGTACTGAAACCTTTCTTTAAGGTGCCTGCTGACTTTTAGATGCATTGTTCCATTTCTCCGTACCCAGATCAAATGAACATTTTTTTTCTTTCAGATGTTTCACATCTTTTGTACATTCCAGAACAATAAATATTCTTTATTCTAATGCTTGAACAGTGTGGCAACTATATTTTATCCTACTAGACCTCATGTCTCGCTTAATGTTATGCTACATAGAAATTTGTGATCCGTCCTTAGCAATTGTCCAGCAGTGTATATTTGTAAGAAAGTTGGAATATGTATATTCATTCTTCCATCTCTTACACTTCTTATGTTATTATTATCATATTTGCTTTGTATATTTGTATTACGTTCGCGCTCATGTATGCATATAGTGCCGTTACCTTTAAATTTGTATTTTGTTATTTTACTGCCTTCTACTGTATATAAAACGTCAACTTTGAGTTTTTTTCTTAATAAAGACTAGACGTGGGGGTGGTTGTTTGCCGAGGGATCGGTTTGTAGTTCTAAACCCTTTTCGAGTGAGCTCGGTTCCTTTGGGCATTCCGCCAATAGTCATCGTGTTGCTGCACAGTGTGACGTTAAGAAAAATCAAATTAAATTGGAAGAGGTGATAAGATATGCACTGGTGTTCAAAATTAAGAGAATTTTTAAATTTGGTAGGTTATCCCAAGAACTACTGGAGGGATTTTAATGAATTTTAGTTTGTGCATGAGGTTGATATATTACAAAAAAATAGCCACTCAACAGTTCACACACATGATCGTGCGTAAACACTCTTAAAAATCGGAAGGTATGAAACAGTAGTTGCAGAATAGAACTAATTATGTATGGTCCCTTGTAACAGATATACAGGCCTCACATTGTGATTTTATACTGGAAATAAAGGAGTTAATGAGTTCCTGTGGCAATTGGTTCCATTGTTCAGCATCCCTGTTTTCAGACTATGGATTATCCTCAGAATCAGAAGGGGTTTGCGAGTTGCAATTGTATTTAAATTCTTCATCATCATAATACAATGCTTCTTTTAAATAATTCTTAATGAATCTTCAGATGAATAGGTAAACAGAATTTATAGCATCAAACTTAAACTAGAAAACAAGGTACACACATATATATGACAGTAATTCTAAAATAAAATAAAAGCGTTATTCTTCATGAATAGATTTGTTTTGAATCTCTCTCAGATGTTATGTAGACACATTTTAGTTCCTTCTTTTTTAAGTTATAGCACTTGGGGCATTTTTCTTTTTTTTTTGGCGAATTTCCTAGGAACTAAATATCGTTTATTTTGTTTTGACTTTCATTCTATTCAACACATGCATTTAAATTCCAATTGATATTGTTGTAACTTTAAAATCCTTGACTGTGACAAAATTGTAAGAATTGCATCAATACTGAACATTATTCTGAAAGTTTTCTTTAAAAATATGGCTTAAGAAAAAAGTCTAACATGTGCTAAATTGGCATTGAAAATAGTGTGCCTAGTTATAATAGAAAAAAATAAATACTAATTTTATACTGTAATACTAATAAATTTTTTTTGTGTCAATTAGATAATCTAAAATGTGTATGTTATTTATGCATTTTAGGTGTTAATCTTATGTACATATTTTAAGAATTTCTTTTACTTTAATTTCTGATTCCAATTTAATCAGTATTTTATTTTTACTAGACACATATGAGTGTAATGAATAAATTTTTTAAAGTATTTTTTTAAATATACAAATAAAAAATGATAAACTCAATTGTTTTGTTATAATTTACAAATAAAAGATTTTCATATATTTTTTTGTTTGTGTTTTCACAAACAATTTGTTAAGTGGAAGTGGCTTTTCAAAATTTTGTTCCAAATACGCATAAAATATAAACCCCAACAGCTTTAAATTTTTTTTACTTTTCCCCTTAAAGTTGACCAAATTTGTATTTATGTCCAACAATATTTAATGTTTTGTGATGAGCATGCACATCAAATGTGAATTCAGGTATCACTTAAACATTAACAATTGTCTATTAATTAGCTACTGCTACAGTTTTAGGCAATTCTTCCCTCAAAACATGAAAACACTTAAAATTTTTTAAAAATTGAACTGAGATTCCATGTTTTTATTATTAATCTATAAGGAAATTGCTTACAAAGATCAAAAAAGTACCAAGGAAAATTTTTCATCTTTACTTAATTATTTACTTTAATAGTTAATGTGGCAATTCCGTTTCCTTCAATACACTTCGCAAAGAGTGAAACAACATTATGGACAAAATGATTAGTTAGGTGGCTCTGACTTGCAGGGACATCGTAACTCTTTGAGGTCCTAAGGCCACAGAAATCTTGGTGTTTAGAGGCCCTGGGCCCCATGTAAAAGTAGGCCCTACCCAAGGTCTTTAACCTTTTTGTGACAATGTACTGATGAATGAAAAACCTTTTAGAGACGGGTGTATCCCATATGCTTCCCCCCAAATGTCCCCGGCAGTCAGGTGATGCACCGGTTCGTACTTGATCTACAGGACTGATCGTCCCCAAGGGAAGTTGCATTAAACGGCCTACCTCCTGATAAGGGGGTTTGAGAATGGCGCATATGTGACACCCCCATCGCAAAAGGGATAAAATAAGACAGTATATAGCATGCATTGACAAATACTCATTCAAACAACAATTTGAAACAAATGTGCACGACTAAAAGAGTTGAATGATTTTTAATGTTATTAGGCCTAGGTCCAGACATCGAAAATAGCCATCACATAATAATATACAACTTTTGCCAGTTGACACATGCTGTTTGAAATTCTGTTTTTAAGAGAATAATATTTGGACATTAAAAATTATCCAGATCATGATCTTATTAAGACAAAGTTGAGAGTGAAACAAGCCCCCCCTCCGAAGGACGAGGCCCAGGTCTTAAGATGTCCCTGCTAACTTATTCAAAAAACAAAAAAATATATTTAAATTAATCAACAAGACTATTTCCATCCAATTCTATTCAATCTGAATTTTTTTTTAATGAAATTATGTTTAATTATATTTTTATATGACTTTGAACCACAGGAAAGTGATTGGAAAATATGTAAAACATGAATTCTACCAATAATGAAATCAAAATTTTCATACCAAATTTCTAAATATCTGCTAATTTAGAATATTTTTCTCACACCAACTTAAAAAAAAATTAATGACTTTTTAAAAATTATTTTTGTAATTAATTGATGTTGTGTTAGTATCAAACAATGGACTAATGTCAAAAACTTCGAAATTCTGAGCCACAGACAAATGATAAGGACCAGGGACATCTTAAGACATGGGCCCGGATCCAGGCCCTCATCTTGTTCTTGACTCAGCCTTATTAAGATCACAATTCGAATAATTTCAATGTGGTCAAATGTTATATCCAGTTATATTCTCCGAAAACTGGGAATTTTGGAGGATATGTCAACTGGCTACATTTGATGATCATCGTCCACATACAGGCCTATGCCTAGCTCCTTACACCATCATTACTCACTCAGTCAAAAGCGGCAATAGGTCAAGTCAGTTTTGCAAGTCATGCACATTTGTTTTGTGTAATTGTTTACACAAGTATTTGACAACACTATGTCAAATACTAGATATGTTATGTATTGTCTACTTTTAGGGATCATAGGAGGGGTCTACATTTGTGTAGGAGCACAGGGCTTCAAGAAGTCTTAAGACATCCCTGATAAGGACCCCATCTGGGCCCCTAAATGTGGTATAAAAGCTTTAAAACTCAGTAATATTTAACAAACAGGAATCTTATTTCACAAGATGGGCCTTGATAATATTGATCACTTCATTTGAACCTCAACTAGCCACTATTCTCTCGATTGATTGAATATTAACGTCGCACTGTTCAGCTACACGAGGGCTTTTGGCGACGGACCACGTAATTTTGAACCATGGTCAAGTGACGTGGACGACACCTGAGCTGGCACCCCCTCTCCTAACTACCACACCACACCAACAGGAGGACGTTTCAGCTCTCGACAGATTTAATGTGCATCGCTGCCCTACACGGCGGGTCTTTAGTGGTACTGGGCTCGAACCCGTGACAAAGCAAGCCACAGTCCGATACCTATACCACTCGGCTACCGCGGCCACACCACTATTCTCTCACCCAGGGCATTTTGAAATTTAATTTTTTTTTTTTGTTTCGGTTGAACTAAAAATATATATATCGGTTCAATCAGGTTTTCATTTCACCAAAAATAATGGCTTTCAGTTCAGTTTGAGTGAATGATTTTCATTTTAAGTATAGTATTATTTGTACTAAAAATATAATTTTCTCATAAATAAAAAATGTAATTCTATCAAAATTTAGATTTTCTTTTTTATAATTGGTTCACAATGTGTGTGTGAATTGATACAATTAATCAGTATATACAATACAAGCAGAAGTCAGTGAGCATTGGCATTATTATCTATTACCAAAATCGTGTTTGACAACTAGGTTTATGATTCTGGTTTGTCTATCTAAATAATCTATATGAACATCCGTGGAGGATCGCATATTGAGATGCGATTAATATAACTCCAGCTGATATTTTTCTTAAAATATCATTTATTCTTTTAGTTCATTCAAATGAATAAAATCTGTGATCTACAAGTAGTTTTATATGAAACTGAAAAAGAAAAAGTACTTAGTGAACATCAAAGCAGAAAATCAAGAAGTAATATACATGTAACGATGGTAATTATATGGTTGAGGTTAAATTAGAAAATGTTGATAAGTTGGTTACAGTAACAAAATGACTAAAAATATATCAAACCAAAATTTTTTTTCCTGTTCAGCTACAGATTTCATTCTGACCAAAATAATGGTTTTTGGTTCAGTTCCAAGTCCTGCTCTCACCATACTACTTTGGTCTGGTTTAATATTTTCCTATACAGAATATAAATCTAATAGTTATTTAAATTAAATTAATTATGTCCATGTAGGCTACTCAGAACAATACAATTTCATCCTCACAAATTTATAAGTGGAATCAAGCCTGAAATTCACTAGAGCTAGCTGCTAAGCTTTGATTGTTCTCTATTACAGCACCTTTTAATTTCAAAAATCTTCCAAATTCTAAAAAGATAAAATGACAGACAAGATCCTTTACACAAGATCACAAATAGTCTTACTGCTAAACATATAAATGAAGAGTATTCATCACATGAAGCTATATTTTTGAGTATTTATTTTTTAAAAAAAAATAATTACAAGCAAACTTTGGTAACAACATTAAAAACTGCTAATGGTGATTTGATCTAAATATTGAAATAAAGCATACTTGATTTCAGAAACAGATCTCATAAAAAGACGACTAGAAAACACAGTATTACTTAATGTCACACACATTTGCAAAAAAAAAAAATAAAGCAAGTGTAAAGGGCACATGTTTGGCACATATGTGAAGAGATTTACATTCAAATACACAGTGACGTATCTTTTACAGGACCCCAACACCAAATTTTAATAAGAAATGAATAGCATACTATATACTTTAATTATTGATTAATATTTTTCTTCAAATAAAATTGCAGACACAAAAAAAATTGTATAAATACACCCAAAGAAATCATCACAAAACTGACATTGGTCAAAATATAGCAAATTAATCTAAAATAATTTAAAAGATTTTGCAAATCTGCTCACAAACACAATTTATATTAGAAAGTCGCAATAACACTTAACATAAGTTTGAAAAATTATTGTACTGCAAGAAAATGCTTGATGAAATAAATATATTTTTAAAAAAATTAATAACCATTACATATGATGTAGAGCCTTCCGAGAATTGATCCCCTTCATAAACTGACATTTTTATACATAGCCCAAACTCATATCACATTATATTAGGTGGAAGACTGGTTTCTCTGCACTGGCCTCCTCAGAAAGTAGTACTTTGATGCCTTGAACTGTGATATATAGTATTTATTTACCAATAATTAAAACTCTGTACAGCCATTCAATACAAAAAATTTCTGTAAATTTTGTTCATTAAGCTAATTATTTTATTTTTAAAATTAAACTTTCTACTCATATTTAGCTGTTTTCATGTAATGAATTGGGTTTCAAAATCTTTCGTAACTTTTGAATTAGTCTTTTTTTAAAATTGTAGATACATTTTAGTTATGGAAAATAACGATTAAAATTATTCTAATCCATATAAAAGGTAAACTAAATCAGCATAACAAGTGGTTGATAATATAATTATAATCACTTGTGCTAGGAGTAAATATTTCAATGAATTGATAGAGTAACAAAGTAAATTTGGAACTTTTTCAGTTTTCTGAAAAAATAAAAAGATCATTAAAATAACCCTTTCCATCTTTTTACATAAGAATGGTCTAATGATCACGAAAAAGTAAAATGATTTATTTTTAATGAGGTAAGCAATTTTACATGCAACTATACTCACTACCTGTACCAAAATCATTTTGCCCTACTCATCCAGGTGAAAAGCTTATGGATATTATTTCATAACAGATTCATATTCTTGATGAAACTAGAATTTAATACGAAACATTAGAAGCTATACTATCAAGATTAAAGTAAAATAATATTCTGTCAATGAATAAACTTGTAAAAAAATATGTTTCTAATTTATCAGATTATGAAGTTCTTTAAAGTTATCAATTTACAGTGCACATAAAACTGTGCATTTTATATTTAATATTAAATTTGCAAGAGCTGTAAATAATTTTTAAAAATTACTAACATATTTTAAGATAAAATATTACTTCAAAATCAATGCATTTCATAAATTAAAATTATTTTAATAGATGTAATCCATTCAATGTGAATGATATAATGATTTTTTCAATAAACACAAAAAATAAATAATGTATATATATACTAAATAAATACTTTTATACTAGTTAAAATTTTTTGGAAATGAAACCTTTGATGTTGAAATTTCTGAAAGAAAATAGCTACCACAAAAATATAAATTTGCACAGACTTAAAAAAAAATCACATGAGAAGAACATTTACAATAAGTTTTTATCATTGTTACTTAAAAAAAAAATATGAGTTAGAAATAATATTGATATAACCAGAACTAATATTTTTTTTAAGCAGAACTTAATATTTCAACTGAATTTACAAATACACAACATTAAAATTAATTTCATTGAAAACTAAAACTTAAAATATTACTTGAGAAGATCAAAAATTGTATTATAAAATAAAATAAGATTTGTTCAATAATGCACTGTCACAAACAAAGAAATTCCCATTGTGAAGATATTTATCATTTTTGCACACAATTACATTCATTTCCATACATTATATTACATGCATATATTAAGTACATAAACAAATTATTAAATTTTAGATCATTAACATTAATATTCACATGCTCTTACTCATATATTCTCACAGGGAGTTTTATCAATTTTTAATTAATAACTGGCACAAATTTCTTTAAATCATTGATTTATTATTGCTTCATACTTCTTCCATTGTCTTAACTCACATATTGCAGTAAGACTATATATCTTTACAAATTCCGCAAGTATTAAAAAGTTAAAAATTTGTATCTATCCAATAGATTGAAAATTAGCAACATGTTATTTATATATATTACTGCTAAATAACATTGATACAATTCAAACTAATAACCAGTTACATCTGATTACCAGTAACTGATTATTTTAAAGCCTACTACATTTAAAAATAGTTAAAAATTGATAGAATAAGAGTCTAAGTACAAAAAAAATTACTTTTCACAATGAGGAAAAATTTTTGATATAAAATAATTCTCAAGTCTTTGGATATTTACATAGGAAATGAATTTTCTTGTATACTCCTCAAGTTAAGTAATAAAATATTACCAATGTCTAGATGTATGTATTTTTTTCATACATAACAAGTGATTAAAGTAACTCATAAAAATAATTACTTGAAATGTTCTTATTACTTTACTTTATAACTAATGTTGTTATTTATTTTTATATTTATTCTGGCAGAAAAAAACTCCAAAAACTTTTTTAAAAGGGAGAGAGCGAACAATTGTCTGCATTGGTTTTTTAAAAAAATAAATTACTTTTGCAGTCATTTGTATATTTCTTTAAGACCAATGAAGTTCTAAAATCCAACCTTCTTATCCAATGATTTAATAGAGAAAAAAATTAACAGTTTGCTTAAAGTGTCAATATAATCAAAAAATAACTTTTAAGAGATCAATCAATTAAATATTTATCAATCAAGTTAAATATAAAATTGATACAACTTTACAAAAAAGAAAAGGACAGCTAAAGGTAAAATGTATTATTTCCAATTATAAAAGCTCTCTTCAAGTTTTTCATGGATGTTTTTAATTCCAGGAGCAAAATTATAGAATTGTAAACAACATTTTCATACCTTATCCAAACAGCTTTAGGGACTCGAATTTGGAATTAAATTTAAGACATAAAAAAAAATGAGAGTTTACAGAAGTATTGAGCACTTATAATGCACATTTTGAAATAAACATATTGCATAAAAATATACAAACAAACAGATTGAAGTACTATTTAACAGATAAAATATTTTATATAAATTTGAAAATATTGTCAAATGGTTTAAAAATGTAACTAATTTAAGATTCTTAAGCAAGTCAAAAAAACATTTCCATAATTGAAAAATCATCTCAGAAAAATTTAACATACTTTTATTGAAATATATATATATATATATATATATATATATATATATATATATATATATATATATATATATATATATATATATACTCACTAATCAATTTTCTTCAAGAAAAAAAAAAAGGGGGAAAGGGTGGGATGAATACTTGAAATGTGTGAATATAAAACAGGGGAGGGAAAAACCCTTTTTTAAAGCTTTAAAATATTTTGCCAAATTTAAATATTATTATCTGAATCACAAAACCTAAATACATAATATATTAACATTTTCTGAAAAATCAATAATACATTATTACAATACAAATAAAATAATTTACAATTTTATGAGTATTATTTTTTAAACACCATGTGTATGTTTTAAAATTCTTTCCTATGAACCAATATATAAACTTCTTCCCTTTTTTAATAAGGATTATGCAAAATACATAATGCCCAGTCAAAACAGAGTCATGAGTAAAAATTGAAGCAAAATAGAAACATAAATATCAGTTAGTGAGCTTGCACAGTTATAAATAAATAACAGTAAAATTGTAGACTTATTAAACTTCTTCCCTTTTTTAATAAGGATTATGCAAAATACATAATGCCCAGTCAAAACAGAGTCATGAGTAAAAATTGAAACAAAACAGAAACATAAATATCAGTTAGTGAGCTTGCACAGTTATAAATAAATAACACAGTCAAATTGTAGACTTACCCTTCTCTTTACTTGTATCTTAAAATACATTTGAGTATTTGATAAATTACCTTTATTGCTTCATATGGAATATACAAAAATAGAAATTTCTATTCTAAGACTTTCACAAACATTAACATTTCTACAATAATACAAAGTTAATTTATTTTCTTCAGGTTGTCATTATTTGTGACCCCCGTCAGAATAAAATGTTTCATTATCAATCAATCAATTACTTTAAAAATGCATAAATATATAATTGTTTCCACTCAATTTTTATATTTTTTGTATCTAAATTTTGGGAACCAAAAATGTGATTTCAGCAACATAAATGATCAATTTAAATAAATATTTTAACTGATTAACAATCCAAAAACTAAAAAATAAAGGTGAGATGGGAGTTTAGATACGTACAAACTCAAAATAATAATACAAAAGGAACTTACAACTAAAGAACTAGTAATTCATAATGTTTCAAAGTTTCAATATAAGGTGTAGAGCAGACATACAACACAATGAAACAAATATCCCCAGGAATCAAGCTTTAAAGCCATTCAACAAATCTGAATATGACACATATACTTTTTTTTACAACAACAAATATCCTTTTTAAAAAAAAAATTGAGTCATACAAGCACACAGTAGAAATTGAATTTAAAAATATAACTAATTTCATCAGGATAACATTTTAAATATCTTGTGCAATTTACTGTGTTCTTCAAAAAGACTTCGAACCATGATGACTTGTACAGCACCAACAATAAGCATGACAACAATAATCAGTATAGAGAATCTGTTAACACTGGTAAAATTGTGCTCTTGGAGATTACGATCTCGAGATTCGATTGCCTTTAACTGGTCCTGGTGATGCTTGATTTTATCTAAATCATCTCGTACTTTGGCTAATGATATCTGTGAATATTTTTAATTGATATATATATAAGTGAATACAAAGAAACAAGTAATATAAAAAAATGTAAGTCAATTTCTACCTAGGGTAACAAAGAAATTTTTTTATTTTAATTACTTTTTATTAAATAATTACAATTAATATAAATATGTATATACATATGACAGAAACACAATATTAAATGGCAAAATAGAAAGCAATTTTTCATTTTCCTTTCAATATATGGTGTTGAACTATTATTTTAGTTTGTTACTATTTATTCATTAATTAAATTTAGTTATTCCAATAAAATAGTATAGTAAAAAGAATCACATTTTCAGAAATTAGGCCATCTCAGGTGGGATTCAGAATCATGACCTTTGGATTAGAAATCCAACATACTATCCATTGCGCTACAGGGGCACTACGAGCAATTTTCCTTTCTGTATATGCTGTTGGACTACTATTTTTGTTTGTTACTATTTATTAATTTTTTAATTTAATTAATTAATATTTGAAAAAACTGTATTAACATCAAGTGTCATCCACTAGTTTAAAGAAATGTATTTGAACTTGAATGGATGAGTAGAAAATATTTTATTTTTTAACGATAGAAAACTTGAACAAGATATATATATGTAGGGAGAGAGTGAACTAATAGTATTAATTGAATAAAAGGAAAAAATATATTTAAATGCAGCAGGAATTTTAAAAATAAAACAAAAAAGAATCAATTTATCATCTAATCAATCTGGTATTAATTTATGGCACCCAAATTTAGGTTTACCTCTTTTAAGAAATCAATATGGAATAATTGATGAATATTTATTAGTTAAAATTTATAATGATTTTTAAAATTGTAAACATATAGAGATAAGAGACAACTATTTTAAGAAAGGAATTTCATTTAATCAGTTGAAAAAAACTGCAGTATGACATTCTAAAATCGTAAGAAAGCAGAGATACAATACAAATTATTTATATAAAAATAACATTTGAAATATCAAATATTCCAATAAGAATCCTACTTTTTGTTTATAACAGAATATTATTTGTTCCTGTAATTTACAGCAAAAACACACACTATACAGAACAGGAATAATTTCTCAACAATATTATTGAAGTAATTTTGTCAAGATTTCAGAAATAATAAAATACAAAATACTGGACACTTCATTACTCAGTTTTGCTAATTGCTTATTAATTAAAGTTTTTATAAATGTTTTACTCTGCCTACTTTTTGAACATTTATCAATTGAATTCATTTCATCTAGATTGCCAATATTTCAAACTAAATTAATAAATGATTAAAATTATTTTTTAAAGTAAAAGATACACAAGATTATTTTAATAAGGCAACATATAGAACAATTTTATCAAAAAAGAACGGGCACTAATAAATATAATTACCTTGATTTGATCCATTGTGTCATTATAAAGCAACTCTGGTGAAAAATCATAATTGTCCCATTTATCATCATAATCGTCAGAATCAGAATCAACAAAAACTTCGAAATAAACCGTTTTAGTTGAAAAATGACTGTGCTGATTATCAAAACAAAATTTATAATCTCCATCTTCTTTCACATCATACCTAAAGCCAAACAGAAGAGTTGTGACAAAATTTTAAAAAATAATAATAAACATGCAAAAGCTTATAACACACAGTCAGACCCCGCGCGCGATTTAACGTATCCATCGGGACAGAACATTTTGTTCGTTACATTGGGGGTTTTAATCACATTGGAGTCCAAACAAAATACAAATTTTTTGCATTTACCTTTTGGAAATTCTACAATAAGCAACTACAGAAAAATATTCATAGTTAGAAATTTTACACTTTTTATTCAAGAGCTAAAAATACTATTAGTGAATTATTATGTGCCAGTTAATTGGAAGTTTTAAAATACAGAGTGATAAATTTTGAATATCTTTTTGATTTATGACTCAAAAGAGTTCTTTTTTTTTTACTTTATGCACAGAATACTGTTTTATTTACATCCTGCTGCAAAAGGTATGTTTTCACAGTTTTCAAACAATGTTAAGCATTAGAAAATGTAAGTTTTGATAAAAGTTTCATTATCAATTTCTGCATCAGAATCACTATTCCTCGGCTCCAACAAATTAGCAGCTTCCTGGTCTTCAGTTGCACAGATAAGCAGTTTATCATCAAATGTAACATCATCATAAAAATCTTAAAATATTCCTTTCATTGTAGAGTAAAATGAGATAAGAAAAAAGTTTCTTGTCCAATTCAAAACTTCAATGATAGGTTACACCAGTGATTCTCAACTACTGTGTATAACACTTTTGTGTGGCGGCAAAATTTTTAAAGTTATTATACTCCGAGAAAAAAAAATAAAATCCGGAACCAAATATTTGGCCATTTTAGAGAAATAAAATAAAGGTATTCGTGGTATATTTAACTTATCCTTTCATGGATAAATGGAGCATATCTATTAAAAGTAAAATTCTTTAAACTTATTTTATTGTTAGTGTGACACCAAATTTTGAAATAGTTTAAAGAGTACCACAACAATAAAAAGGTTGAGAACCACCGGTTTACACTCATGACTCATCTGCACCAGGTAAGTCTAAAAATGCTCTGCACCCTTGGACATCAAAATTGGTTGCTTACAAGAAGAATCTTTTTTATGTTTGCCACAAAAATGATGTCATTTGGAAAAAAGTGCAATGTTTTCTAACAGAAACTAATAAAAAAAATTTTCTGTTGTTGAAATAATTCGTTATTTCAGGGTTTATTATTCATCAAATCATCAAGGGGTTTGCCTTAATTGAAAACGGGAAAAGAAAAAAATTTGTTAAATTGCGAAATTCGCTATATAGGGGTCTGACTGTATTTCAGATGAAAAATAACTTTAATATTCAAAAAGTTTCATAAAGTTTGTTGAAAATAAGTATTTTAGGCTTAATTCCTCATAACCTCTATGTTTTGAACTACAAATTTTGTTCCTTGAAGCAAGCTTTTGGTACTTTTCGATTTCACCAGGTCAAAACTTGCCAAGCAGACTTTACCAGTGACAACACACACAATATACACATAAAAAAAAACTGTTAATAAATGTTAGTTTGAAAACTTTTTCACTTCAAAGGAATAAGCCTTTTAATATTGTATAAAAATTTTTTTATTCCGTTCAATTTAAAACATTCCATTCAGCATTGGTTGCATCACTTTTGGCAACTTTATTGCCCGTGTCTGCAAAATGGAAAAGTATTTTACACTATTTATATGTTTCTTGTCAATACTCTCAAAGCAGACAAAAACAAAAGCAACAAAAAAACAAACAAAAAAAACAATAGTCTCTAAAGATTGCAAAAAAAAAAATCTATATTATTCAAATACACAGAAATGAGATATGTTGCATAACTACTTTGAGTATAGAAAAGTCATAGTACTTTTAAGAAATGTATGGCTACTACACAGAAATTTCTTCTTTTTTACAATGTTAAGTGTAAAAATTAAGTTGCTTAGATTTTTAATAAGCTTAAATTGAATGTTCTCGGTATGTATTAATTCTCTGCAAATTCAAGAAATTTTAAAGTATGATGAAATTGACAAAACAAATGATGAATTTCTAAAAAAATAAAGCAAGACATAAAATGAATGCAACAAAAATATTTTTTAAATAAATTTAAGGTGTAGTGTAGCTTTGAAGTGCAAAGTTAATGAACCCTCACGACTGAAAAGATAGATGAAAGTAAATTTTTGTTATACTGCTTAAAATCATCACAAAAATTATGGAAAAGTTCATTTAAAATTTATAATAGTAGATAGTATCAACACAAATTTTATGAATATGTCTTACATTGATACATTTGCTTTTCTAAAACAGGGGGTTGACAACTCGTTTTGGCTCACAGGCCATATTGTGGGTGGGAGTCGAGGATACTGGACGGCCATACCTTTTTTAAATGATTGCATTCATTATAAAAAATAACAAATACAAATTAAATATAGTAGTGGTAGTTTTATTCAATTTATTTACTGTGCTAATTGCATATTGTCTATAGCTTCAAGCACATTTAATTTTAGAGTTAGTTTAATGAGGCAAGTGAGTTCACTCCTAGGAGAGCCCACACCCTTGGCACAAATTACTTTGGTTGGCGATAATTGCGCCATCTTGGTAATCCTACTTTTAAACACTGCATATGGCAACCCTAACTATTGCTAGCATTTTCATATTTTGTGGGCGCGCATTTCAAATTTCATTTTGTTGTTGGGCCCCAGGTTGGCTGCGTGTGTGAGGGAATCTACTTTAGAATTTTTTACTTTGTTGAATGCGAAAGGTAAGAAAGAATTGATTAAATGGCGTATGAAGGAAGGATCGATTGCTTCGAGTTATGAATGTCCTAAATGTAATGATCGGCAATAAAACGCTTTCTTCGAAATCGTACCAGCCACGCCGAATGCATGTTCAACCATTACCTCACAAAATAAATATGGTGCTCACACGATCATTCGCTTAGCGATGAGACCTTTAAGGCTTTTTAAAATCTGTTGTTACGCTGTACCCTCCACTCGGAAAAAATCAGCAGTAAGAAAGTACGTTCTGTTTTTATATTTTTTATCTTAAATGCTTAATTTCTGTATTGTTTACATATATTTTCATTATGCATCCACCTTATCCCACTATATTCCCTTGCTACCATTGTCGGTTTTGCTTGGCACTGTCTTGTTCTGGCTTGGCGCTTTTTTCGGTTTGTCGCCAAGGGTGTAGGCTCTTCTAGGATTTTACCAGGCAAGTGTAACTTATGGTATTTTTCTGCAATTTTTTTTAAAATCAAGAGTGAGATTGCTTGTTTAAAGTCTCCCCATAACCAGTAAGTTTATGTCAGCCCACTTGCATCTATATTTACTCTTAGTGATCTTAATGCAAAAAAAATTTGCTCACAAATATATGTCAATTAAAATATAAAGAACAATTTCCCCTGAAATTTCTTTAAGCATGGAAATTTTTCAGCTGACAAAGATTTGTAAAAGCCAATTCATGGCATTAAGCATTTTCTTTTCATTGTGATCTGACTACAACTGTAGCTCCTCAGGTGTTGTATCAATATAAGCAGAAATGGGATAACAGAGCAAATTGAATTTAGACTCAATTTTCTAAAAAGCCTGAAATCTTCTTGTACCTTCAAACTCTGTAGATGATCTCTCAGTAGCAACACTTTCAGGTATTTGTTCTCCTAATAGGAAAAAAAAAAAGAATCCTTGATTGCTACACCTAGCCCATGAACAGCACGAACCCACCCCTGCTCTAAAATATTTTGCAGTAACTATGGCTAAAAATAGAATAACATTAATAATTACAAACCATAAATAAAACTATAAAAGAAAAATTAGAATTACTAAAACACTATTCATAACTATTGGTAACAAATAGCTTTGCACTCAAATAATTAAATTTTAGGATGTACAATTTCAAAATGAATTACTTAAATATAATTAAAACTATCCCCCCCCCAAAAAAAAAAATTACTTTCTTAAATCACTATTATTTTAAACAAGTTAATAAGTTGGAAGTGTTTTTAAAAATAAATATGAAAACCCTTATCCAAACCCTTAAACATGCTTTAAAACATACTACATATTTTTAACATGCATTTTTTGAAAATTAAATTAAAAACTAACATAGAACACTGGGAAAAAACAGTGATTGATGAAAAGTTTAGCTTATTGAAAGTAAGCATCCATATATGAGAATATTACCTGTGATTTCCATCAGATTGTTTGAAGTCTGATATTAGTTCTTTACCAGAAGGGGAAAGCAATTGAAAATTTATATCTAATTCTTGATTAATGTTAACATCTCCAAAATTAGCATCAATTACCTACACAATAATAAACAAATCTCAAAATTCAAGCACATAAAAGAAATAAAAATTAGGAAATAATTTTATTGCCTTCAAGAACATACACAAAAATCAATTTTAAGGTATTAATCCATGAAAAATTCATTTAAAAAGCAAAATTTATGTACATTTTTTATAGAAATTCTTTATTCTTTTATACAGGAAAAAAGAAATCCTACATATGAAAAATAAAATTTATTTCAACCAGAAATTTTACAAACAAATTAAAATTATACAGAGTTTCACACATCATTATAACACAAGAGGTTACAGAGAAATTTTCAGTTCTTTTCCATTTCACCAGCACAAATCTAGTCAAGCAGACTTTGTTGGCAACAAAACACAGTATACAAATTTTAAATGTTAATAAATAAATATATGCTCTACGAATTTTCTTTGTATTGAAGCACTGGCATAGCTAATTCTAAGTGGGCCTCATATCAAAACTCCTTCGAGGCTCTTTTTAGGAAATGAAGGGCTTATTAGTGGTACTGTAGTTACACATGTTGGGGCTCCTGTAGCTTGGGGGCCCCATGTCATTGATACAGTGGTGTTACGCCTCTGTATTGAAGGCATAAAAATTTTAATATAATTTAAAATTTTTTCAAATAGACCACGACTTGTTTTGAAAATGTAGCAGTAAAAGATTACCAGCGGGAAAATTACATTTGGCGTCAGTTATATAATTTTTGATGACTATTGCCTGTGCTGACAAAATGGAAAAGTACAGATTTTTTTTAAAGTCTAAATAAAGTAAGTATGAAATACTTAAAAAGCAAATTCAATCCAAAATCAAATCTGTAATCAGAATTTTTAAAACTACTGACAAATTATACCAAAGCTTTAAAAATTATGAGAAAAATACTTGTTTTAACCTTATAATCTACAATTTTCTTCAGAAAATATAACATACACTTTTCATAAGTCAAAAACAATGCATAAAAATTCATTTTTTTAATTAAAAAAGTTCAATTTAACATAAATGAATAAAAGAATTCATTAAACATCTGAAAAGAAATCTAATTTCCATGTAATATTATATTCCACAAAAAAGGCAAACTCTATTCCATTTAGTTGATATCATTTTAGAACTGTGATACATCTTATATATACATATAAAGAAGAATACATCTTGGGTGTAAATTCATACAAATCTACAGGTTTGTTCTACTTTTTGGTACATATCAAGATATTTATATATTATTGCAACAATCACCAATGTTGAAGATAATTTGCCAAATTGGCAATCCCAACATTGCATGCATTGTATGTGCTCAGTTGGCAATCATGTACTTCATTTCATATAATTAAGGTGAACAATCGTCCTCCTCTTCTAGGTTCTGTTCTTTCTCGAAAAGTGTCCTCCCTTTCTATATTTTAAAAAACTCATCTATTAATCTCTATTCAGAGATGAACCAAACATATTTCCAATATACTGAAGAATGATCTGAAACAAATAGTACAGGAAATAATAGTTTTCAATGACATTTTTTTACTTCATTGAGAGTAAATTGGGCAGATATAGAAAATTGTGCTGAGTTTTTATCGAAAGAAATACCTGATATTAAAATCAATACAATTGTATGTTTGAAAAAATTAGAAGACTAAATGTAAATTTAAATTCTAATAAAATGGAACAATTGGAAAATCAGCATGCTGAAATTCACAAAAGATGGGTGGTAATACTAAACCATTTCAAAAATGAACACTTTCCATATAATTTAGTTATTTTTGTTGAATTTAAATTGTGCTGCCCTGGGACTAATGCAGAAGTTGAAAAAGTTTTTTCAGTTGGAATTGATTTTTGGAAAAGTGAGAAATAAGATTGAATGTTGATATTTCAGCTGTAGTACTTACCATAAAATTCAGTATGAAGAATAATTTTTTTCTCCAAAATTTTTAATGTATTAGAAAATGATATAATGACAAAACAATCATTCAATGGGAAAATACTCATTTAAGTAAATAATTAAAATGAATACATGTGTAATTAGTGTATTTCTATTTGAATTAATAAAATGTTTTATGTATTTACAATGTATAACTTGTTCTTAAATTTTTCGCGCATGCGTCCTTTTCTTTGTAAAAAACTGGTTACCTTAATATAATGTCGTCAATAGGTTGTGATAATATGCAAGTATTCTTATCTATACATATAAATAAAAATGAAGTGTCTGTTTGTAATTTGAAATTAACAGCTTTTTACTAAATGCATTTAAAAGTATATACAGTACTTATATGAAAAAATCAGTTTTTAAAATTTTTGTCTGTCTTTCTGTTTGTTCCGGCTAATCTCTGAAACGGCTTGACCAATTTTGACGAAACTTTTACTGGCACATAGCTAATGTTATAAGGAATAACTTAGGCTACTTTAATTATAGAAAAATAAATTAGGATTCCACGAGAAAATAAAATTAAAACAAATGAAATGGAGAACAAATCAGTTTCAAATAGGGATTATTTATTTCAATAAGGATTATTTTTATTCATTAGGGTTTATTTTTAGTCAATAGGGATTGTTTTATTTCACGAGCCTTCTGTCTCAACGTTTTTAGCAGTTATATCAATCTTTTTTGCTTGATTATGTTACTGACACTAGCGATTTTTCCCGTTCATGTCTGAACTAATGATTTTAAACAGTCTTCACATCATCAACACTGTCAAAGGTCATGCATCTCTATTTCCCCTCACTTGTGGTTTCGTTTGTGTTCATTTCACCCTACCCAGTCCTCACCCCATCAACAGTGTCAAAGGTCATGCGACCCTCTCCTCACTCCCTGCTTGCAGATTCGTTTTACCCTACTGCTACTTACGACTTATTTTGAATTGTTCAATTCAACGCTTATAATCATTCCAATGTGATTTCAATCTCTCTCAAGAACACTGAGCAACATCAATTTTTCCATAACATAGACAGCATTTTAACTTAAACTAGGAAGTTGTTGGGTTTTACGTCATTTGACCACACAAAGCTCCGCAGTTAAATAGAGGTAAGCCAATTTCATACCTCTATTGTTTATTTCATTGCCAAACACTGCACAAAGCAGTCACAAGAAATGATTGTCTTGCAAGAGTGATTGTACAAGTTTGATTGTGCGGCAGGGTGGCGATCACAGAGCTACCAGGTTGTTTTTATTTAGTTAAGTACGTAAATAGTTGTTTCTAAAATAAGTATTTTTAATTGCATTTTAGGAGAAAAAGTGCACTTACACCCTTAAATTAAGTTTATTCAAAACTGAAAATAACTTCATTTATCCTGCACAATATCTATACATATAAATAAAAATGAAGTGTCTGTTTGTAATTTGAAATTAACAGCTTTTTACTAAATGCATTTAAAAGTATATATGGTACTTATATGAAAAAATCAATTTTTAAAATTTTTGTCTGTATGTCTCTATTTGTTCCAACTAATCTCTGAAACAGCTGCACCAATTTTGATGGAACTTTCCCTGGTAGATAGCTAATGTTATGAGGAGTAACTTAGGCTACTTTTATTTAAAAAAAAAATAATTAAGGTTTCGCGGAAATAAAATTAAAACCAATGAACAATATCCGATTCAAATAGGGATTACTTATTGCGATAGTGATTATTTTTATTCAACAGGGATTATTTTATTTCGCGAGCCTTCTGTCTCAACGATTTCTAGCAGTTAAATTAAACTTTTTCTTTGATTAGGTTGCTGCCACTTGCGACATTTCGCGTCCATGTCCTTTGATCCTAATGATTTTACAGTCCTTACCCCATTGACAGTTTCAAAGGTCATGCATCCCTCTCACACTTTGCTCAACAAAAAACAAAAACAAAAGTAAAACAAAAGAAACATTGATTCACAAAGTAGAAGAAGGACATTATACTTATAGCATAGGTATTTCTTTACGTGGAACATATAATTATTAAGTTTTCGTAAACACAGCAAATTGAATAAACACTTTTTTGTTAAATTCCACATGGAGGAAGTTGCGGGTAACAGCTATTTAACATAAAATAAATGCATCAGAAAGTAATATTAACGTATTACACATCCAGAGTTACAAATTATATACATTATTTTAATGCGTTTATTACACAAAAATTGTAACATTGTATTAATTTTGCTGAGCAAAAGGAAGGTGTTTTCAAAAATCAATCCATAAGAGAGAGTTACGGAGCGTTATAAGTAAAAAAAAAAATCTTTTTTATCAGCTATTATATCTACAGACTTAAAATTTAGCAAACATAGTTTTTTTTTTCATCTGAGATATGCAAAAAGCTTTTTTTTTTGTTTAATTTACAATTCACATAAAATTAACTCATTAAAAACTTCTTTATCCTTCAATCTGTATTGCTTAAATTTTCAATTAACCCAGAAGAAGAACGGGTATACCAGCTAGTCTGTTATAAAGACCATGAAGCCAAACATGGCAACATGTAGGAAACATGCTGCCAAATTCTGGCTTAGCCCAGTAGCTGAATTTATAAATAGTAGTTGTTTTAAATATTGCTGTTGAACAAACAAGACAATAAGATTTTTTTTTTCAGAAGCAACAAAATTTGGGACTTGTATATTAACATCACTGAAGCCAAATTTACACCAGGCGAATTGTGCTATAATATATCAGCAAAAGCGGTTGAATCCTAGGAGGACCCACTTTTGGTCGCCAAATTTTTTTGTTGCCAAATTTTGAGCAATAAAGGTTACAATATGGTAACCCTTCTATTTCATCGAAAAATTTGGATTTTCAAATCACCTAAAAAATGGCAACCCTAAAAAAGTACAACATTTTTCGCCTTTTCCGAAAAAAACGACATTTTGACATTTGACTTCGTTTGCTCTCCACCGGTTGTTGTTAAGAATGGCGTGTGAAAGGAAATTAATTGAAAGTGAGGCTACGACAGGTTTCTTTGTGCTCCTGGGCACAAAGGGGAAGAAAGAGACATAAGAATGGTGTATGAAAGCTAATTTAATTGCTTCTCGTTATGAATGTCCGAGGTTTAAAAAAAATATGCGTTTGTAAGAACGAAAGGGAACGGTTGGCGGCTACGAATGGCGTTGCCGCAACCAGTCGAAAGATAATCGCCACGACGTTGTTCGGAGTGTGAGAAAGGGCACTTGGTTTAGCGAAAGCAAACTTGCTATAATAATTATCTTGCGTTTGACCAGATATTGGTTTGGCAAGAGCATGAATGCGTTCGTGGTGAATGACTTGAAAGTTAATAAGAATAGGTCACAAGTTGGTGGATGACAATTTTCATGAATTCCTTGCATCCATCGCAAGGGTGTATCCACCAACGGAACATGACGAAATGCAAGCGTAAGGTAAGTGCCTTTTAAATTTTTTTAAAATGATTGATTTCATGTATTTCTTCAATTTTATATTTGTGAAACGCCCCTTTCGTCCTTTTATAAAAATGTAAATCATGTTGTACACACTGGTTTTAGAATGCTTTTTTAAAATGAATTTCATTGCTTTCTCCGTTTTTTTCTTTATATAATGATTAATTTAATGTATTTATTCGTTTTCATCTTTGCGAAACGCCCATTTCATCCCCCGCTGACGCATGCGCTTCCCAAGAGTTTTTCGTCATTGACGCCTTTTTGAAAACCTTCAATTTGGCGCTTTTTGGCGAAAAATTTTTGGCGCCAAAAACAGCAGTGGGTCCTCCTAGGATTTTACCGCAAAAGCAAACAGAAACAGGGAAACAATATCGTTGCAATAATACACACAAGTATTATCTCAACCATACAGGTGACATTATATGAAATAAAGCATTTGCGACACATGCAAAATCCTGGAAAACCAACTTGGAAAGTTATCTTTAACTTTGACATTGCTGCAATAATACGTAAGTACCAAACGAAATCTTACATGTTTAATTTGAAAAAAAAAAAAGCAATTAATCAGATTTTGGAGGAAAGTGGCACTATTCACAATTCAAACATTTGGCTGTGGTGCCGTTAATATACAAGAATCCAAAATTTTACTGTAGCAGCTATTTTGACCAAGTGGTCACACTCAGTGCCGGTTTATCCATTGGGCACTTGAGACGGGCACCCAAAAGGCCTAGATAAACTGGCCTTAACCAGATTTTCTGGTTACAAAGTTAGATCTGCCAGTGCCAAGGCGGCCTGTAGATCCTATACGCCTGGGGTGAGTGAGTGATTGTTAACGTCGCACTGTTCAGCTACACTAGGGCTTTTGCCAACAGACCACATAATTTTTAACCATGGTCAAGTGAGGTGGAAGACACCTGAGCTGGCACCCCTTCTCCTAACTACCACACCAATGGGAGGACATTTCAGCTCTCGACCTTATACGCCCGGGGCCCCAAATGAGCTTAAATTGGCACTAATTACACTATATAAATTCAAGTAAGCAATAAGTGACAATGGAGCTGTTTGTTATTGGAATAATGTTGGACATCATGAGATAAATTGATTCTTAAAATCTAAGATTACATTTAAAGAAATATTCTGCTTAACTTATAGTTGGGATGACAGACTTCTGTGTTGAGGTGTCAAAGTGGATTTTAACCCAGAAAAGGATTGCTAATATGCCAATGTTTGAGATGGTGATAACTCAGAAAAGCACACATACACACAACTCACTATCCCTATAACTAATATGTACCAAAATTCTGGGACATTTTGGTTTCAAGGGACTGTAAAAATGCTAGTAATAATTTATTAAATTAATAGTAAACCTACCACAAAAACCAAAATTTTTCCTTCATTGTTAGAAACTATTAAAAATTTCACGCCTCTTCAATAAAATAACAATTAAAGAAAAAAATCTGGAATTTTAAGATTATTTATATTGTGTTTGGTGATTCATTTGGCAGGAAAAAAATGAACCATCCGCAACTGCCATCCCCCCTGAAATAGAATAGTGACAAGGGTTTCAGTTGTGTTGTGGCAAAGGGTCCCACCCTGTCGTTTTCAGTATCTGTAACATTCTGCATTGCCAGTTCATTTTTCTAGCATTGCTGCTGGTAATGCTTTGTTCTGAGAAAAATCAATCCGTGTTATAGTTTCAACAGAAAAATGCAGAATCCCATAATAAAAGGATAAATAATTATTTTCAATTGTTTTAGTACATTAAAAGGTTTTGGTTAAAAATTCAGAGAATCTTTTGACTGAATATTACATTTTGCAATTAAGATATTTAAAATTTTATACTTGCATGGAAGTAAAAAAAGACATGAGGTAAAAAATGAGTCTTTCAACGAAAAATATTATAATTTTTGTGCTATCCATAAAGAAATACTTCAGTCAGTATAGTTGAAACTATTGAATAAATTTATCCTTAATATGTAATTTTTCACAGACATTACCAGTTAAAATAATAGCTAAAGTGTAGAAGGGGAGGGGCCTTTGGATTAGGTGATTTTTATCTAGATGTTATGGTGAGATAACGAATTTGTCCTGGCACACTATTAATTTGGTAACTCTTGAATTTTGATAAGTGGTCTTATAGAGATAAGATCACAGGTTCTTTTTCATTAATTGCTATTGGTTGATTAAAAAATTGCAGATGTTTTCAACACTAGTAGATGATTTGCAAATTAACAATTCCATTTTTATTTTGCATTTAGATTTCGTTCATGAAGGATATTTTGCTGCAATATTTCCTATTTTTCATTTGTTCCTTCGACTTATACTGAAGAAAATACCTGGGTCTGAAAGGTATAATATGTTTTTATGATTTGGAACAAAATGGGATATTTACTGTTATATAATGGTGCATGGGAAAAGAATTGATTGCTGCAAATACTGTATGTTTGGTTTGCAAGAAGGCTATGCATCTGATTAAAAAGGATTCCAGTGATGGATATATTTGGATATGCCAAAAAAAAAAAAGGAGCAATGCGCATTGTATCAAAAGATCTGTAATGAAGAATAGCTGGTTCAAAGAAAGTAAGCTCAGTATGCTTGAGATTTTCATGTTGACGAATATGTGGGTGCAAAAGGCCAACCATGACTTCATTTCTTTCAAACTTAATGTTTCGAAGAAAACCTTCTTAGATTGGATGAGTTTTTGCAGACTTCATTTCTTTCAAACTTAATGTTTCGAAGAAAACCTTCTTAGATTGGATGAGTTTTTGCAGAGAGGTATGTATGGAAATGTGTGTGAAAGAAATTTACCTTCTAAAAGAACTATCCCGAGCACAGATTTCTTTAATATTCTAATTTACGATTTCCTTTTTACTTAAGAAAATTACAGTTTTTATTTTTATGCGTTACTGATTATATATATATATATATATATATAGCTTTAGAAATATTTTTTTAATTTCACATTAAGAAAAATTTTGTAAAAAAAATTGACAACGATGATTATTCCTTAGTTTCACATTTTAATAACATGAAAATTTACACAAAAAGTTATTTGAAAACAAAACACAAAATAGAATGTATTTTAATAAAATTCTACAGAATGAAATAAAAGCTTAATCATGGTTTCAAGAAAATTCACATACCTGATATTCTAATTCTAGCACTTGTTCAGCTTTAGCTTTTTGATAAAAGCATTCTGTAGCTCCAGGAATAATGTTAATGGTTAATTCATTTTCCGGACCATCGTAAGGAAATCTTTGTGCACTTGCACACAGTGCAAATAGCCACAACCAACAACAAAAATGAATGGATTTAAAAAGCATTTTCAAAGCTATATGATAAATGAAAATTGTCTCAGAAAATTTCCCTTTGGATACAAATTTTCTTAGACGACGTCAATATATCATACGAACACATATAGATAAGAATCTAATGCCGACTACAGCATCTTCAAATTCTTTTTGAAATAAAAAAGAAGCATGTAAACAATAAGTTTAGTTGTAAAATAGCCTGATTGGAATTGGAATATATATATATATATATATATATATATATATATATATATATATATATATATATATATATATATATATATATATATATATATATATATATACACCAAGGCCCACGCTTCAAAATACGAGGTACCTTACCAAAAAACAGTATTACCCTCTCATCATAATTAATAAGAAAAAAGAGAAGAATTAATTGAAAGTTCCATAAAATTTAAAAGATACTATCAAAATTATTAACAGCTCAGAGCCGTTTTAAAGAAAGCTTCTCACCAGTAGCCGAGGACATACTACCAGTGAGAGAGCGAGAAATAATTCAATCGGCAAGTATGGAACATATTTAATGAGGCACCATCCCGGAGGGAGGTGGTAGAATCATGAACACTGTCTCATTTGAAACCATCTCATTTGAATCTCATTTGAATTGAAAACCATCTCATTTGAATTGAAAACCATCTCATTTGAATTGAAAATCATCGATCTCAACACAATCTTTTTGGTTTTGTTCCCATCTTTTGCTTTCAAACGACTCGTTTTACCTGACTATTGTCTGCAGCGACCTTACAGCTCAACATAACGACTCCAAAACTGAACTGAATTGATCTGTTATTCTTGTAGCGTGCCTGATTCACCATGTGTTGTAGTTTTTAGAAGTTTACCTCTTAATTGCTCATTTAATCTTTAAAGTTAATAAATGTTTATTGTTATTTAATGGCAGTCGGAAAGGTAAAATTTGATTTTTTTGACAATTTGAGATTTTTACATTTCCACATAGTACAGATTTTAACCTTTCTAAAAATACCTTACTTTAACCTCTAGGGTAAGTAGAAGCCCTAAAAACCTATTTTTAAATAATCGTTGAAACTGGGCCACGCCCATTTGACAAGCGTAAAAGTAAACAAAGTTTTTTGGTTTGGCTTAAAAGTTGAGCGTCTGGTATAAATCAAAACATTTATCTTTTATTGTATAAATTGAGCCTTTTATTATTTTATTTCCTAACCCATTTGAAACTTCACTGTATTTTTAACCGTCAAATCAGTGTTTGTTTACACTTTCAAAACTGCGTTATAATTTTTGAACTCGCAAGTATTCTTTAACATTATTAAGCTTAAACTTTCAAAAAAATTGCTATAATATATCGACTTTACCATGCCTAGAGCATCGACTAAAGTATTTAAGAAACGAAGAGGAGTTTTTAATAAAGGTAGATGTAATAAAAGTAATGATGGTTGTGGTGAAAGCAATTCTACTGTTCCAAAGAACTCTGCTGATGAAAAATTGTGCTGATGGTGCAAAGCTTTGTACTAATGAAACTGAACCATCTGCCAGTGAGAGAAAAATTGTAAACATGGATATTTCATATTCGGATGAGGCTTTTTGTCTGGTTTCAGAAATGTTATTGTGGACATTAACCTTTTAGCTTGTGTTTTTACTGGAAGCTGTAAAATGTATAAAGTGTGAAAAAACAGGACTCAGGTTGCAGAAGCGTGGTTTTTCTTCGAAGAATGGCTTAAGTCACAAAGTGTTGATACTGGCAAAGTTATAGATGTCGAAGTTTTTTCAAACATTGTATTTGTCCGAAATTCAAGCATCTTCAAAATTGTAAGAGAAATTTTGAAGGCTACAGCGGTAAGATGGAAGTAGCTGGAGCTCTATCCATTTTTCAGCTGTTTCAGTCTCTCTACAATGTTCGGTACACAAAATATTTAGGAGATGGGGACTCCAAAGCGTTTACTTCTATTGTCGAGAACAAAGTATATGGTGACCGCCATTGCTCTGTCGAGAAACTAGAATGCATAGGTCATGTTATGAAAAGAATGGGACACGCCTTCGACGCTTGAAAACTAAGATGAGAGGTCAAAAACTTTCACGGAAAGCCCTTTATGCGGAAGAAATAGATTGACAGAGGCAGAAATCGACCGTCTGCAAGCATATATATGGTCTAGCTATCCGCAGAAATTTGTCTAGCGTGGAAGATTGGCAACAAGCCATATGGGCAATATTTTTACACAAGCTATCAACCGATGAAAACCTCAGCATGGATTTTGTCCCTCTGATTCAGATACGTGGTGCAAATTTAAAAGCAGAATTGCTTGGGAGACTTATCATCACAAAAATAGCTTACCTGTGGATGTTGTGGGAGGCCATGTGACCTGTTTTAGGGATTTAGCTAATCCAGAATTGCTAAAAAAGTGTTTACATGGAGGTACGCAAATCACTAACGAAAGTGTAAAATAATGTAATAAATGGTCTCGTGTACCGAAGAAAACATTTGTACAATTAGAAGTTTTGTCACTGGGTACATATGATGCAGTTTCCCATTTAATATAAATGTATCAAAACCAGAAATTTTGAGAAAATGTGTATTGAGCCTGGTGATTACACGGTACAGGCGATGGAGTGCCTCGACAAACAGAGGCTGTTACGAGCAAAAATACTATTGTTTACAAAACAAAGGAAGCAGAAAATGGAAAAAGACTTAAAAGGAAGAAAGAAGATGATGAGCTACTAAAAATGCTGATGATTAAGAATATGGAGGTGGCATGTTTTAACTAAAAAAGTAATTACAGTCGGTCGAAAAAATTGTTGAGCACCGTGACCCTCTTCAAAAATGATTGGAAAATGGAAAACGACCTTAAAAATGAAAATGACCATTGTTGAAACCCTCTCATTTGAAATTTTATCCTGAACACCCTCCCTCATTTGAAATTCATCATTTGAAATTACTCATGAACACCCTCTCATTTGAAATTAATCATTTGAAATTACTCATGAACACCCTCTCATTTGAAATTACTCATGAACACCCTCTCATCATTTGAAATTCAATGCTTTTGAACACCCTCTCATCATTTGAAATTCATCTCATTTGAAATTAATCCCTTTGAAATTCATCATGAACACTATCTCCCTTTGAAACCATCCCCTTAAAACCCCTCTCCTGAATCCTCCCCTTTGAATCCTCCTCCCCACCGTCTTTGTTCCCCTGTAACGTCACGT